>JAINUW010000736.1:0-419853 GCA_020205615.1 Panax quinquefolius
ATTGATGCTTACGTGAAGTCACTTTCATTTATGCTCAATTATTACTCTGATAATTCTTTGCATCATATCTCTTATATTATTGATTCAATTATTGTCACATTATCATACATATAATATGTTATAGTATTAAATCAATAATTGAGACGACAAGTTATAAATGATTAATAATTGTTGAAAGATTAAATATGTGTTGATGAAAAAAAAAATGATTTGTGGTAAGTTTGATTATTTTATGGGGGCTCATATGTCATCATCTAAGAGTCTCTTCGTCGATAGTATTTACCTTCGTCGATAGTAATTACCTTCGTCGATAGTAATTACCCTTGTGAATAGTATTTACCTTAAATCAATAGTAATTACCTTCCGTCGATAGTAATTACCCTTGTGAATAGTATTTACCTTCGTCATATAGTAATTACCTTCGTCGATAGTAATTACCCTTGTGAATAGTATTTACCTTAAATCAATAGTATTTACCTTCGTTAATAGTAATTACCTTTACCAGACGTCGAACCACTTGTCGTTTCACATTATAAAAGAGCGTCGAACCACTTGTCGTTTCACATTACAGCATCAAACCCATTCGTCAAGCCACTTGCCTTTTCACACGGCGGTGCTAAGCTAGAAATCTTCTATAAATAGAGGCCTAGGGCTTCATTATTTTCTTAATTCATTCAAGCTATAGAGAGAGAAAGTATAGAGAGAATAAGAGAGAAAGAAGAAGAGTATTTTGTTACTACACTTTGCTGATTATTCAATCTCCTACCAAATGTAAGGGGTGTTATTCTTTCTTATTCATGAAGAGGCTGTTGTTATTCCATTGCTTATTATTACATTGGAATAACTTTGTATAAGTGGTTTACCCTATACTTGGTGACATTCTTCTATTATTCTACATTTGGAACAATGCATGCATGTGTTTTACACAGGACTGGTTAAAATCTTTATTATTATTACGTTGGAACATCACATGCGTGTGTTTTACACGCACTGGTTCCATCTTTATTATTATTCATTGGAACATCACATGCATGTGTTTTACACGGACTGGTTAAAATCTTTATTATTCTGTTGGAATATCCTATACGTGTGTTTTACCGGATGCGGTTCCATCTTTATTATTACATTGGAACATCCACGGTGTGAATTTCACACGAATTGGTTCCGTTATTTATTATTACATTGGAATAACTTTATGCATGCGGCGTCTATCGCATGCATGGTGATTTCTTTTGTTATTCCATTCTTTATTATACCCAGTTGGTTAAAACTTTGACTTCTATACTCCATGAAATTAGTAGAATATCCTTGATATTTGCGTTTCATCCGAGATCTTTCATGGAAATATTCTTCCGATCATTCTTAAATTTTACTCTACAAAAGCAGATATCATGTTGATAATTTGGGCGTTAATAATTCTTGAACTTGTTTTATTGAATTCTTATATCATTGTCATCATCCTCATGTTTATATTTTTTGAAAGTCATCGTGGCTGTGTCAGAAGTGCATAGATGGACTTGGTATGATTATGACGAGAGACTATTGATTGTAATCATGGGTAGTAATGTTACAAATGATGTGATAAAAATCCTCAGTGGCCGTAGTGCATTGATGGACAGTTGTTGGCATGATCATGACCATTAATGAATACACAAATATTCTTGGCCCGTAGTGCATGAATAATTGTGGTCGTGATACTAAAGAATATCCTTGGCTGTAGTGCAGGGGTGATTCGATGATGTGAAATATTTATTAAAGCTGAGTCTCAGCTATAAACAGTGATGAAAAACCTTTTAAAACCTAAAAGATAGTAGACTTTATTTTCTACTTGACTCTTTTGAATGGATTGCATATTCCGCTGCAGTTAAACTGGTTGTCTATTGTATTTTATCAGTTTAACATTATTGAAGACTATTGATAATTTATTCTGCATTATCTTAGTCATAATATTTCTTACTGGGCTAGTTGAGCTCACCCTTTCTTTCACTGTTCTCTTTAGGAAATGATAATATATTTGGGACGAAGTGGGAAGCGAGTGATGGTCACGAAGATAGCATTAGTAGTCCTCACTATTACGTAAAATAGTGTGATAATAAGCTGTAATGAGGACTTTTTGTTTGAGTTTGTATAATATCTAGTAGAGCGATATTTGTATTTAAACTCACGCTTTTATGTCGTATTGTACCCATGACGGTTATGTTAATAAGTTGTATTTAAATTACATGCACCATGAAAGTGTAGACCCAAGATGGGTGATGTATACCTAATTTTGGGGGCGTCACATTAAACCTATTTATAGTCAATACGTAGTTTTAAAAATGTGATATAGAGTTGTTATGTTATTATTATTGGTTTAGTTTACTTCACAACTATTGAATCGTTGTAGTAGTGATGTATAAAGAAAATATTTGATTCTTTCAGCTAATTATATTTATAATTGTTATTACTTGCTAGGAACTCAAATGCTCATCCTTGCTTAATTTAAATGTTTTCAGCTAAGTGTGAATAGCTAGGAGGTTCGACCAAGAACAAGGGAAAAGGAAAGCAAACAGAATATGTTTAATGGTATCTTTTGAAATAGTTAAACTGTATTAAGACAATGATATGTATTATCTATCATTTAAGGAATTATAGTAAAGGTTGCGTACTTGGGATTAGACTCTTATAAATGTAAATTAAGTTTGATTTTTATATTATTGTTATTATTAGTAGTATTATTTCGCTCATAGAAATGGTATCGTGAAGCACCAAGTTTGGGTTTCAAGTACTTGAATTTGGGGTTGTCACATTATTGGTCATATATTCGGCCTTTGCGCGCGATTAAGTATTATGCATAATATAAGGTACAAGGAGTTGGCCGCTCTAAGTACTTGTAGAGGAGTATAATTTAATCTTTATGGTTATCTGATACACCTAGGAATATTAAAGTCCAATCTTTGATAGTTACTCGAGAAAAGAAGTTCAAGATCCAACAGATCGCTAAACATAAATCTAGAAAACATTCCACTTTGTTATTGTGTAGAATTGATTCTGTATTATTCATTAGAATATCGTAGAAACTCTGAAAGCATTGTACTCTTTCATTTATTAGATTATTATGTTGCATAAAATGAGAGAAGACTTGTAAGTTATTAAAGATTTTTTCAGCTATTTCAAAGTTCCCCGAATTTTGGTATCATTCTATCCAAATAGATAGTCTGTTATTCTTGATTATTATACATCTATTGCATGTCTTAACTTGCGGGGCAAAATTTTTTGCTCACCCTTGCTAAATAAAACTTTTCAGCTAGGGACTAAGTGGCAGGAGGTGTTGTGAAGAACAAAGGCAAAGGCATAATGGTAGCATTGTTTTATGAACGTCATTATTATGTTGTATTTGTGAACCCTTTTTGTATAACTAAAGGGTATGTTTATAATGTTAAGGTTAGAGAACCTGGGGTAATGTATTAACTATATCAGTTAATGAAGTGTATGTTCCTATTTATAATTAAATGGGTAGTTAAATATTATTTATATTGTGGATCGTGAGCACCGAAATCGGGGGTCAGGTAACCCGAATTTGGGGGTGTCACACTATCATTACGTGATTCAATGGGTGGGATGGTACATATCCTCATCCACGCGGTGAGGGCTTCCTAACTTCCTCTGACCTCTACCTCCTTCTACAGAAGCGGGAAAATCAGCACATCCTATTGAGTTAGATTCGTCTTCAGCTGGGCCATTGGCAGAAATTCTAGCCTCAATGAACCTCTTACACCAGAAGGTGGACCAACAAAGTAGGAGGATTGATGTTGTAGCCCAGGGGCAGGATCTAGTCATGCAATATCATGTTGAGTTCGCCAACATTATGGAGAGTATCTATGTAGCATCTGGAGGCGATGACGCTGATTCTATGCCATTCCAGTTCCATGTGCCTCTTGTCTGCCCTCCATATCCACCACCATCTCCTGAGGCAGACGACGAAGGCGACGATGAGTACCAAGGTGGCAGCGAGTGACTTTATCGGCATGACAATCCCTCATATTCTAATTGTTGCATTACTAGATAATGAGGACATTGCCTGATTCAAGTTTGGGGGAGATTTCTATTTTATTTTTATATATGAATTGATATATATGAACTGCGGTTTTGACATCATTTTGGGCTTGATTAGCCTTAGATTTATTATGTTTTGGTATTATTATGGATGGATGCCACGAATAGTTTTTATTATTAGTTTTGGATGTTTTTATCACTATCAACATGTTTGTTTGGTTTATAGCCACTTTTGGGACTTATACAGATTAGTATGCATGTGCCATATTATGGCTTTATTACCCGATTTTGAGCTGTTATTATGCAAGGGTTTTATATATTTTATAAATTTTTGATTATGGCTAGTGATAAGCGCTAGGTGATTATGACTATTTCTTAGAGTTTGTGTCAAGCATGTACGGATGAGGGGTTAGTTTAGTTGATAAGTTGAGACTTTATTGATCCGTTTTTTTAGCAAGCATCGACCAACTGTATTAACTAGTTATATTTCTAAGATAGTTTGCATGGTTATTGTTTTGAAAATGTGTTCACTCTGTTGAACTTACATGACTACAAGGTAATAAAAGACTTAGACACTTATACAGTTTCGGATCTTGGATTCTGGCATGTTTTTATATGAAAATAATAATAATAATATAATAAGAATAAAAAGAACTTTATTTGACTTAGTTTGATTACGTGGCATTTGTTACTCGAGTTATTAGATTCATAGGGGTGTTCTACACCTAGTGCCCTAAAGTCATCTGGCTTGGGAGTCTTTGATCAAAAGCTCATTATGGGTAACTCTGAATAGCCTAAAGTAATTAAGCATTGCACGGTCATCCAAAAGGTTTTGATTGTTAAAATGTATAGAATAAAGCTCTAATTTGGCTTAAGTTGATTACGTGACCTTTGTTGCTCGAGTTATTAGATTCATAGGGGTGTTCTACACCTAGTACACTAAAGCCATCTGGCTTGGGAGTCATTGATCAAAAGCTCATTAACTGGTAGCTCTAAATAGCGTAAGGTAATTAAGCACTGTCCAAGTCAGATTTTAATGTCTTCATGCTGGTACCTTTTGATCCTTTCTTGCATCTGCGTCTTATTCTTAATGCTTGTTAATTGCTTGAGTTACTGAGTTAACATATTGGGTATTATAATTGATTGTGTGAGCTTATTTTTAGCTATGATTAGTTAGGATGGTTGGTCTACACCCACACAGAGAATGGATCGAACACAGTCTTTTGCTTAAAAATTGATATTGAACCCTTATTCATATTTATGTTTATCCTGTTCTCTGAGAATGGCTATGATTGAGCTTAGAAGTCATGATGCTAGTATATAGTTTTATATACCTCATTCGCGTTGTTATTTTACTATTGTTATTCCTATGTTAGATAGTTTTGCTTGAGGACAAGCAAAGACTTAAGTTTGGGAGTATTTGTTGAGTTAGATTTATGCCCACGAATCGGATCCTTTATTGCTTAAAGTTGCTTGATATTTGTAGTTTATATACCTTTTATATTATTTTTGTATTATTTTGCTTAATTTATGTGTTGCAGGGCTTATTAGGTCTTTTCTGACCCTCTGAGGGCAAAAGGTCAATTTTCCTACACCAGTATTTATGAGCTGATGCCGAGTTTAAATCTAGCGCTCACGACGCCCTATCTCGCCTTAAGCTGTGAAATCATCACAAAGACCGCAAAGACACCAGATCCTTTACAAACTGGCACTCTAGCGCCACTTATTGACCAAACGTGCTTGTTGGGAATTGTATATTCAAATTTGATGTTTAAAGTAAATAAACATGCTTATGTGTAAAGTCTTTCGAAGAACATATGTACAAGGACTTAGGTGAAAGATCAAAATTGTTAGGTTGATATGTGCTTAATGTTTATCACTCTGTAAATGAATGTATAGATGAAAAGATCAAAACTGTTAGGTTGATCTATTTTGAGATGTAATAGATAGGCATCAACAGAATCGTAGTCTGTTGAGCCAGGTGAGGGATTGCAGAAGCCAAGGAAGAATCATTGAGTATCGAGAAAATTGCTACAGAATCGTAGTCTACTTTGGAGGGCCTCACTCAGAATCGCAGAGTTGGTCCAAGCGCCTGCCGAGCCAAGTCAAGAATCGTTGTCTGCTCTCGAAAGAGTAAAGTCTGCAAAAAGAAAGCAAGTTAATGATCGTAGTCTACTAGTGCTTAAGAGAAATCATAGTGTTCTCTTCTGTTAGGATGAATCAAGCACAAATATGACAAGACAACATGATCATGATCGTAGTGCACCTCTTGTCAGCATTAGAAGCATCGAGTCTTGTCCATTTGTTGAAAAATAAATTACAACAAACAAGGAATGGATTATAGACGTTGAGACTCTTGGGAATCCAATTAACCCAACACTCATCCTTAGTATATAACGAAGAAACGTATGGAAGAAACTAAGGAAAGTACTACATGTCAGCTGAAAACACCTTTTCAGGTGTTAGGTGAGATAGCAGTCTGCTATGTCAGTGGGTCAGACGGATGAACATAAAATACAATCAGTGCTCAGAAATGTCTGATGCAATTAATGCTTCAACGGATACCTTCAAACAGACATATTTCAAAGGCTCCTTCTATACAAATAAGATATAGATGCAAGAGAAGAGAAGTAAGCAAGAACAGAATAAAAATGCTAAAGAACACTTAACGCTCAACTCTATGATCAAAGAAAAGAAAGCTTGCTCAACTACTCAGTTCTTTCGAACACATGCTTAACAACAACTGAGTAGCACCACCCAAGAACTCAACTCTCATTAAGTGTATACCAAGTCTTCTGGACCTAAAGAGTTCTAAGTAAACTAAGAAGTTACAAGACTGGTGGTCTTGAAGGAATCTAAGTGATTCATAGTTTGTAATGATATCCTTAGTGGATTTCCTACTCGAGGAGTAGAAGAGTGGACTAGGAGCTTTGAGTGCTCTGAACCACTTAAAAATGTTGTGCCTTCTATATTCTTGCTATAACTAATATATCTGTTATAACTACTTATCTCCTATTAGCTTGGTTTATCTTAAAGGGGAACAATCAAATCTTATATTCCGCTGTAGTTAATTTATTAACAAATCTGACAAGTAATTTTGAAAAAGAAAATATTTAAAATATCTATTCAACCCCCCCCCCCCCCCCTTCTAGATAACTATTGTGCCTTTGGGAACTAAGAATTGGTATCAAAGTAGATTCTCTCAATCAGCTTACAAAGCTTGAGTAGATCAAATGCCACTTCTAATAAGAGAATCCAAGACTGGAGGAGGCAGCAAGCCACCAATGTGCAACAAAGACAAATTTTCCAACTGGAGAATTCGTATGCAAGCCTACATGGACTCAATAGATGAATAGCTATTTGAAACTGTTATGAATGGGCCCTATATTCCAATAAATCTTGCACCAACTCCAGAATATGTAAATAGAGTTCAAATCAAGGTCAAAACTGAAAGGACTGATAACGAAAAGAAAGTTGTCCAACTAGACAAAAAGACCAAGAACATTTTGTTCCAGTCTTTAGAAGATGATATGTTCGAAAATGTGGTCAATAGGAAAACTGCCAAGGAAGTCTGGGAAGCACTTCTCATAATGCACTAAGGAACTGAAGAAGTCAGAGAAAATAAGTAATCTCTTCTAACTCAACAATATGAAATGTTCGTCCATGTTCCAGGAGAAAACGTCACTTCCACCTATGAAAGATTCAATGTGCTGCTTAACTCTCTTCGAGCTTTTGGAAAGATCTATCCAAACAAAGATCTGATCATAAAATTCATGAGAGCTTTACTAAGCAAGTGGGATGCCAAAACCACTGCCATTATAGAATCAAAGAATCTCCATGAAATGAATGTTCAACAACTTTATGGCAACCTTCTTACCTATGAACTGGAGCTGACTCAAAGGGCAGAAATATTATCTGAAGGAAGAAAGAAGGACAAAGGAGTTGCTCTCAAAGTAACAGAAACCATCTCCAAAGCTCATACTAAAAATGATTCTGACTCTGAGGAAGATGATGACAAGGATATTACAATGCTGGTAAGAAGACTCAAGAGATTCATGCGTAAAGGCAGAAGCAATAGTCCTAAGAAATTCAACAACAACAACAGCCAGTAGCAGATCAACGACCTATGCTACAACTGCAAGAAGCCTGACCATTTTATTTCAAACTGCAACAAACCTCTTAGAGAAGAGCTCAAGAGGAGAACAAATCCAAAGAAGGAGTTCAAAGGCAACAAAAGGCCCCAAAAGAAAGATAATCGTAACAATAGAATATGACCCTAATCAAAATGCATACATTTGTCTCATACACTATAGGGATGGTGAGAAGAGATATATTTTACATCCCAAAGGGGCTATAATTGGAGATACAATTATTTACGCATACGAAGTTCCTATAAAATGGGAAATGCCCTACCTTTGAGTGCGGTTTGAACTATTGATTTACGTAATTGGAAGTAACCAATTAGGTTTACGATGAAACCTAGAAATTGATCACCGATCCAATTTGAGTACTTCTCTGAGATAGACCTTAATGAGAAAAGCAAGAAAATGTGACATCAAGTGATTGAGTTGATGAGTTCCTCATATAAAATTATTGACTCTGAGAGATATAGTAATATGGAAAAGGCAAAATTATTTCAAGCAATCGACAAGAACAGGAGCGCCCTTCTTTCAAAGAAGAAGAAGCGGGTTATTCACATTTCATTTGATGGTCAGAGGTGAATTAAAAGCTAAGCAGTGGTAATTCTAAAGATTCCCCGAGGGAAAAATAAAGATGTCTCCTACGTTACCCACAATATGTGGAAGTATCGACGTAATTTCATAGAGTCATTCGGTCTGAATGCTACGTGAAGAACATAAGCCAGATGACGGGACGAGAAGACATAGGATGTAGTAGATCATAACATGAGTGATTTGGCAGATTTGGATTCCTATATTTCCACCCATATGGTACTTCATTGTAGGATATATAAGATCCATCTGTATAGATATCATCTACATCCAGAAAGCTGTATGCTTTGGAAGAAGCCATATACCGGAGGATCATTGAGTGGCTCAGACAATGACACAGCTCCTGAGCTCTGAGTCTGGAGATGATGAAGATCCTCAAGTAACAAATCTATGTCTAATTGCCAAAAATGCAAAGGACAAGAAAAGCGCTGACCATCATGAAGTAAGTATCGATGAGGTATTTGACTTTAACTCTCCTGATGTAGATAGTAATGATTGAAGAACTGCACTACATGGCATAACAACTGATCTGCATCAATACATGAAATGGTTCAGAGTTCTGTCCAAAGATTACTCTCTTCTTCAAAAATAGAAAGAGAAAGTTCAGGAAGAACTGGAAACATCTCTTCTAAGTGCTAACTCTCTCTCTAAATTTGAGGCTGAGAATAAACTCTTAAGACAGACAAATGAACTTAATGCACAAAGAGAGTCAAATCTAACCTCTAAGATTGAGGAACTAGAAAAGACGATCTTAATGTGGAATAGATCCTCCTCATCCATGGACTCCTTGATCTCTAGTCAGAGATGTGCATATGACAGAACATGTTTAGGTTTTGGGGAATCCACCTCAGAACCATATGTGGAAAAGTCAAAGAAAACTAACACCAGTAATGTTTCAAACTTCAATAGAAGCATTGCATTTGTGAAATCCTCACAGAAGGAAGAACCAGCCCATCCCTACTCTTCTGATCCAATCTATGCTCCAAGGCAGAACGGATCCCATGTTGGCCTAGGGTTCAGAAATGAGAAGAGTAACTCAGTCACTACTCTCCAACCTCGAAGGATCGTAGAGTTGAGCAAAATCAACTCCACGAACCAACAATGTAGGAATAATAGAGTTAAGTTTCACTTCACAAATCATGAATCGCAAGGATACATGAAAAAAGAAGAATCGGTATAAATAAAGGACTACCAAGAATCTACATAAGTCCAAATGGAGAAAGAATCCACACACACACACAAGCATGCATCATGCTAGATGTTTTGTATGTGATAAAATTGGTCATAAGGCTGCAGTATGTTACAATAATCTTCTGCACATTAAACCCAAAATCAAGCATATTTGGCTCCCTAATGGTACTAACAAGATAGGACCCATGCAAGTATGGGTACCAAAATGAGAGCTTAAACCTCACTGTAGGAACAGAGCTCCATGATCACAACTTGGTATCTGGACAGTAGATGCTCATGACACATGACTGGGAATAAAGCCCTCCTGTCTAACTTCATAGAAAAGGAGGGTCCAACAGTCATCTTTGGAGACAATGGCTCTGGCAAGACAAGAGGATATGGCTCAACTAGGAATGGTGCAGTGTCCTTCAGCAAACTAGCCTATGTGTAAGGACTAAAGCATAATCTTCTGAGCATAAGCTTGTGACAAGGGTCATCAAGTTACCTTCCTCAACAATCAGTGTCAAGTCAAAGATCTGAAGACCTCTTCTATAAAGCTGACCAGAACAAGATAAGGGAACATCTACATTGTTAATCTTGATCAACTGAGTTCTGACGAAACAATATGCTTTCTTTCTAAAGCCTCTGAAGAAATGAGCTAGCTATGTCATAGAAGGTTATCTCATCTCAACTTCAAGAGTATGTCAAAAATAGCCTCCAAAGATCTAGTAGCAGGATTACCCAAGCTTAGCTTTGTCAAAGAAAGGCCATGGAACACCTGCCAACTTGGAAAGCAGACTAGGAGCTCCTTCAAAGGCAAGATGATCAAGTCATTTCATAAGCCCTTACAGTTACTACACATGGATATATTTGGGCCAATCCCAACAACAAGCCTTGGAGGGAAGAGATACTCATTGGTCGTAGTGGATGACTACACAAGATTTACATGAGTGTTCTTTCTAAACTCTAAAGATGAAACAAGTTCCCAACTAATCAAGATGTTCAAGCCGGTGATGAACGAAAATGGGGAGAAAATCAAGGCTATAAGAAGTGACCATGGTAGAGAATTCGACTTCTCTGAGATGGATCAGTTTTGCACAGACATTAGCATCAGTCACAACTTCTCAGCTCCATGAACTCCACAACAAAACAAAGTAGCTGAAAGAAAGAACATAACGTTGATTGAAGCTGGAAGAACTGTGACGAACGAGATTTTTGTAAATTAAATTTTAATATTTATTGAATTAAATAAATATTTTTGAGGATTTAATTATTAGATTTCATAATTAATTGATTGATTGGTTGTGGTAGATTAATTTAATTATATGTGTTACATTTATTAAATTAATGTGGAGAATTTTTATTATCTAAGTATGTCATTATGTGAGCATATTGTATTAAATGAAATATTTAATTAAGCATGATGTTATTTTAATTAATTTAATTATTAATTAGAGAGTTAATAATTTGACATTATTTATTAATGAGAAAATTATTTATGTGACTATGTGAATTTATGAGAAATTATTATATTTTATTTAAAACAAATTAAATAAGATATTGATTTATTTTATGAAGGAGTGTGACATTTATTAAACTATGTGATAAAGCTTTATTAAATTAAATAGTTTTGTAATCTATTCTTGCTAGCCAAACATGGCCTTAGAGGGAGTTGAGGTTAACCCATGATGGGTAACTGACCACAACGCATCAGTTTATTTGATTACGACGTCTGCTTTCTTTCATTATTATTCATAAGTCTAGAGAATAAGCAGAGCATAATTTAGAGTTCACAGAGAGAATTTGTGAGATTGATAAAAGATTGTGAGTGTGTAATCAATCAAATACTTGTGAAAGGATCATTATTGATCATCTTCTTTATACTCTATAGGGTAATCTCCTCCTTCCCAATTTCTATTTTACGTCAATTAAGTTTCATAAATATGGCTTTTAAAGTTTTTGGCTTAAACCTCTGTAATTGGGATAGGAGTAATGATTATGGGTTGTGTATGTGTTATGACATATCACATCGTATCTTATTATATATATTTTGTAAACCATAACATCAGTTTCATGAAAATACGTAGTATATGGTTTCTACAAAATTACAGAGTATGGGTTTTGGCCTTATGGCCTTATACGTGATATTTTATGTATTGATCGTATATTATCCCTAAATTTTACACTCGTATATTATTATACATGTTGATACGAAGAGACCAAACTTTGAATAAATGGATTCGGTGTTATAACGAATCCGTAGTGACAATTTTCAAGTTTTATTTTCAAAACCTCCAAGAACATCAAAGTCAGTGAATTTATAGGTTTTAATTCTGTAATTATGTGTTTTAATGGATTTAAATCATTCTATAATTGTTGGGTAATGATTATGTATAAATCATAGCATGTGGGTATGTTAATTTAGTGAAATTAATGATCATTTATTGTCCTTTTTGCTGAACTTTGTGTTCTTCGCGAACTAGGAATCAAAGTCTGGAGTATCGGCTTGTGGCCAACTCGTAATCTGAAATCCCACCCATGAGTACCGCCACCGCGTGGTAAATAAGCGCCATCAGCGCAATAGAAGTACAAAGTGTAACAGTGGCGCCGCATCGCCACTCTCCAGAAAGTTCAGAAATGAGATTTTTAAAATGTTTAAGTCTAACAATGTGTTAGTAAATTATTTTAATGAACATATAAACACGTTAGAAGTATAATATGATGATAAAAGAGTTGTTTAACATGTTAATAACATAATTACATGTGGATAGAATTATTGAATACATAATAAGCTTGTTATTCATGAAGTATAAATTATGTGACAAAGTGGTAATTTGAGTAAGTATAGTCAATAATCAAAGTAGACAAAGAGAATGAGTTTATGATGATTAGTTATGTTATAATTAACTGGTACTGGTATTGTGAATGTGAATGGTGTGTAGGATTTAATTCAAAGAACGTGCTTAGTTAAAGTGTAATCTACGCACGAGGCAAGTTTCCTAACCCTACTTGTCATTATTATTCAAATTTATTATTTACCCCGAGTAAATTATCATTACTATTATTCAAGTTCAAATGTTATATTAAAGATTTATTATCTTTTCAAAGCATGATTCAGTTATACAATAATTTTTCTATTGTATACTTCTTGAGATTATTATTCGAATTGAATGTCATTATTGTTGAACCTTATTAGACCAGTGAACTTTATTGATTCAACTAGTCCTTAGTTGATGAACGTTCTAAATTTCAGAACCCTTATTGAATTATCCAAACCAAACTTCCTTTGGTGCGGACTCGAATGTCAAACTGAGATGAACAACCCTGCAAAGGGATTTACTTATGCGTTAACGTTAAGATATTGTGCACAGTATGGTACTAAGGGCTGATCCTCCTAAGTACGAGTAGAAAGGTCCATAATCTTCTGACTATTAAAGTTTTCATGTATAACCCTTGACAACCTAGGACATAGTTCAAGGTCTTATGACCCTCATAATTCTTTTGATTCTTGCTATTCATTCTTGATTCAAAAGCTGAGCTTTTATTCAGATGTCTTTGATTTATTCGCATGTTATTATACTGTTATTTCATTATTATACTTGTGGGCAATAGTGCTCACTCTCTCTTAATAATAACATTGTAGTTAAGAACGAAAGAACTGATGAACCTTCCACTTCTAAGGGCAAGGGCAAAGTTAGTAAATGTTGAAGACTTGTATTTATTTAGATGATGTATTTATGTTTAAGACTTGAGTTAATGATGTTGTTAAGACTTATTTGTTTATGATTCCGCACAGATGATTATGGTTAGTTTAACCTGGGATTATGTTTATGATTCAGATGCTGTAACCGTATAAAGGGAAGATTTTATTCTATCTATTGAATGGTTTGCATTTATTATGGGTAGATAGATAGATGATATTTGTACAGTGAACACCAAATCCCGTGGAATCGAAGTAACCAGATTTGGGGGTGTCACAAGAACTCTACTAGCAACAACTCGTATGCCTAAATACTTCTGGGCAGAAGCTATCAACACTGCGTGCTACACTTAGGATAGGTCTCTTGTGCACTCTACGTTAAAGAAGACTCCCTACGAGCTGTGGAGAGGAAGGAATCCAAATGTCAGCTACTTCCATGTCTTTAGTTGTGCGTGATATATTCTCAACAATGGAAAACAATATCTGACTAAGTTTTAACCCAAGTCAGACGAAGGAATCTTTCTGGAATATGCCACAGACAGTAAGGCCTATAGAGTATTCAACAAGAAGACGCTAAGTGTTGAAGTCTCGATTCATGTCACCTTCGATGAAACAAACTTAGACAAATATGTGCCTCAAGACACTACGATCGACAACTCAGACACTACGAACAATGTGACGCCCCCAAAATAGGTATACATCACCTATTATGAGTCGCCAAATACATGGTATAGAATATAAATACAAACTTAAATATACAACATGAGTTGTGGGTTTTAATATAAATATTATCTTTTAGACAGTATTCAAACTCAAAATAAGTCCTCATTTATTATCACACTATTTCACAGAATAGTGAGGACTACTAATGCAAACATCTGAATTGTCACTCCGTTCCCCGACTAGTCCCAGCTATATTCTCATTTCCTGAAGAGAACAATAAAAGCAAAGGGTGAGCTCAACTAGCCCAGTAAGAAATATTATGACTAAGATAATGCAGAATAAATTATCGTTAGCCTTCAACAACGTTAAACTGATAAAAATATAATAAACATCAAGTTTAACCGCAGAGAAACAAGCAATCCATTTGAAGAGTCAAGTAGAGCACGATATCTACTATCTTCTATGATTTAAAAAGTTTATCATAAATTTTATTGTTGAGACTTAGCTTAATAATTAATCCACATCATCGAATCATTCTTGCACTACGACCAATGATATTCATTAGTATCACGACCAAGAATTATCCATGCACTACGGGCCAAGGATATTTGTGTTTTCATTAATGGTCATAATCAAATCAACAACTGTCCATCAATGCACTACGGGCTAATAAGGACTTTTACCACATCATTTGTAACATTACGGTCATAATTATACCGAATAATCCCTGGTCATAAGCATACCAATCAATAGTACATCTATGCACGTAAGCCATAGATGACCTTTATCACAATATAAACATAAGGATGATGACAATGATATAAGAATTCAATTAAAAGAAAACAAAGGATAAATTTTTAAATATTTATAATTTAATTTATCCAGAATTTAATAATGTCCAACATGTCAACATGATACTGCTTTGTGGAGTAAAATTAAAGAATAATATTGTATCAAAAATCATTTGGACCGAAAAGAAATCAATTTTTATCATTAATAGTACTCCAGGTGAATAGTATCTGAGTGAATAGTAACTTGGTATGAAAAGTACCCCGAATCCTCGGGTGAATAATATTTGAGTGAATAGTAACCGAGTGAATATTAACCTAGTGAATAGTCAATATTTCAATTAAACGATACTAGATGATGCGCAAAACTCAAGGATATTCCACTAATTTCAGGAATTATAGAAGCAATACTTACCATAGTAAGTTTAGATTTAAGAATATAAAAAGAAATAATATACGAAACTGCAAATGGATTTTCACCCGTCATGCAGTAGTCTGCGTAGACATATCATTTCCACAGAATAATAAAGAATGGAATATCAAAAGATTTCACCATGCATGCGGTAGTCCGCGTAGACATGTTATTTGATTATGTGGATTAAATGGATTTAATTAAGTAATTATGTGAGTAAGATATTCAAAGGTCGTTCTATGACCTAGAATGTGTGGATGTGGTTAGTACTTTGGCTATGTGCTAGGAGTAATTGTTTTGAATTATCAAGACGAAAATGAATGTTTTTCGAGAATTTTCCCGTAACGCGTAATGATAGAATATGAAGATATAATGTAATATCCAATAATATTTCCGTTATGGCACACGAAGTTTTCACTTGCGGACTTAAAACCTAATGGTTAGTGAAAGAGATTTTCGAAAGGGAAAGGAAAGGCGTATAATCATTTCAGTTATTATACGTATGAGATACAAGTATTATACTAGTTCGAATAAGAGTATGGTATGAAGAATAGTACGACGTGTAATACGAATATCGTATGAGTATTAGACGAAGAGAATACAGAAGTTATATGCATGGAATACGATTAGTTCTAATTGAGTAGGAGTTAAGGATGTTGAATAAATTCAATTGGATTTGGATTAATAGTAAGCCCAATGAAGTATGTAATCAAGCCCAAGTCAAGGCCCAATATTAATTGAAGACAAGCCCAATCCAAGAAGTTAAACTGCGGGTCGAACCGGCGGGTCATGGGATGGGTAAAACCCATGGGGCAACCCACGGAAAGACCCATGGGCATGTGGGCCAACCACTTGGCCACCAAGTAAAGTGGTTACTTGGTGGCTAAGTTGTAGAGGAGGTGGAATAGATTATTCATTTGTTATGCTATTAGATTATTCCTAAAGCATGAACTTAGAATGAAAGGTTTATTCAGTATGATCATTCAACAACATAGTGTTATTATCTTTTATTCAACTAATCCTTAGTTGATGTCTGTTGAACTCCAAATTACCTTGAAGTGTATCCAAACCAAACTATCTTTGGGGCGGGCTTGTGCTCAAAATACTGAGATGAACAACCCTATTTATAGGGGTTACGCTTAGTTTTGTACTTTGCACTGAAATGTTTGTATACAATACATGTACGAAGGGTTGATCCCCCTAATTACCTTAAAGTCATTATGGTTGTATGACCATAAAAGTTTAAGTTGAAAGATTACTTATAACTGTGGACAAGGTTCGTGGTCATTAGACCCTCAGTGAATGTTTAAAATATTAATAGAACTCATTGTTCAGTTATATTAAGCCCCTGAATGGGCAAGGAATGTTAAGATGTTAATAGGACTTATTATTTAGTTCTATTGAGCCCCTGAATTGGCAAGGAATGTTTAAGAAGTTAATAGAACTTATTGTTCAATTCTATTGAGCCCCTGAATGGGCAAAGAATGTAAAAGTTTTATTCATTGATATTTCAAGTGAGCCTTGTTTGCTCACTCTTGCCTGTAAAATCCTTACAGCTAAAGATGGAAAGGGTGACGTACCTAGCACCAGTAAAGGAAAGGGAAAGATAAACAAGTACTGAAGAATTGTAATAGTTTTGATAGTTTTATTATCAGACTTTGGTTTAAAGAATGTAATGAAGTTTATTTAAATTTTCCGCTTGAATGATTGTTTGTAAAGGTTAGATAACTTGGGAGATATTATTTTATGAAATCCCTATATGGGCAGGTTTTTTTATTCAATTTTATTTATGATTTGGTAGTTATAAATGAATATTTTGATTACGTGAACACCAAATCTTGAGGTAATGAAGTACCGGGATTTGGGGGTGTCACAAATTTAGTAAGTACTCCCATTTTGTTGTTATCTCAATGGAATGACTGTATGAATTGTAGTATCGTGGAGAACCATCTGTCGGGTTGGAAGATACCCGGATTTGGTGGCGTCACAGGTTGGTATCAAAGCATTAGGTTATAAATCTTAAGAGGGGAAGATCCTTAGGCTAATAACCTCGTTAGGAAAGGAAAGGTCCAAAGAAAGTTAACTCGAGTCAAATGAGTTAAAAATGTATTGAGGAAACTCAGTACCGAAAGATTTAAAAGATGTAAAGTAACCCTAAATGAATTAAACGTGATTTGTGCTTATAATTATTGTGTATTATGTAGTAATCAACTTGTAATAGTTTTGATAGTTTTATTATCAGACTTTGGTTTAAAGAATGTAATGAAGTTTATTTAAATTTTTCGCACGAATGATTGTTTGTAAAGATTAGATAACCTGGGAGAAATTATTTTATGAAATCCCTGTATGGGCAAGTTTATTTATTCAATTTTATTTATGATTGGGTAGTTATAAATGAATATTTTGATTACGTGAACACCAAATCTTGAGGTAATAAAGTACCAGGATTTGGGGGTGTCACAAGTTGGTATCAAAGCTTTAGGTTATGAACCTTAGGTGGGGGGAAAAACCTTAGGAAGTAACCTTTGAAAAGATAGCGGAGATAACTCTTTTCGAGTTTTAAGGAAGAAGTAATAAAACACTTATGTGCTTATGTGTTTATAACTTATGTGCTCACGAGTGTCGAATAGAATGATTAATAACTAAAACTTTAAAATTTTGTTGTCAGGATGACTAATGTCGGAGAATCTAGTCAGGCTAGGGAGGAGGGACCTCAAATGCCTATAGAGGAGGAGCCTCGCGATATTCAGGTTGTTTGGGAACAACTACTGCCACGGGAGTCAGCCCCATTGGTCACAGTGGTTGAAGATGAGGATGATGATGTGGAGACGGATGAGGAGGATCCCATGGAATTGCCATAGGAGGATGAAGATAACGAGGACGAGGAGGAAGAGACTCCACTAACCTCGATGGCTGCTCGTATGTATGATGAAGTCTATGACCATAACGTGGAACTTCAGGACACAGTTGAGTAGTTACAGGAGATAGTAGCTGAACAACAGACTGCAATAACACAGAAGGACGACGACATCCAGGATTGAGATGAACGTCTAACTAATGTTGAAGAGAAGCTAATGCAGACTGAAGGAGAGAAGGAACAACTGATAGAGATGGTCGTGGAACTGAAGAACAAGCTGAATGAAGAAGCTACCAAGAGGGCGAGAGCTGAAGACGCATACGAGGAAGATTATCAATGAACTGGAAGAGCAGTAAGGGATGCACAAGAAAAGAGGATGAAGATGGAAGAGATGGATAAAGTATTCAATACCGTGATCAATCGAGCTCAATATCGGGTCATGGGTTATCCAATTCAGTTCGAGACTCTGCCATCATACGTGTTAGATCGCCGAACCATGTTCCGTGTTATGGAAGAAGAGCGTCAAAAGGCTACTGAGTATCTTAATAAATCATCATAGGAAACGTGTATGTTTTGCAAGTAATAAGTGTTAAATAATGTGTAAATCCCTAGTGTTAAGTAACCATGGGATATGAGAATGATGATGTTGTCCTGTAACTTTTGTAGTTTAGGAAAGGAGTGTGAATAGCAGTGATGCTATTATTGTTATGTTTTTCGAAGTTATGATGAATAAATAAAAAGCTATTATTTTATTCAAAGGTGTTATGTGGTTAATTCTTTTATAGAGGCAAGTTAATTAGAAAATACTTAAAGAAGTTGGGTAATAATCTAATAGATGTTTTTTTTCTAACAGAAAATGCTTCCCAGACGCGAACCACCCCGTCAGAGAACCAAAGCGAGAACTAACAATAACGATGTTGAGGATAATTCCGTCCAACAACTAGTGACATTACTAACAGGAGCGTTGCAGAATCAACCTCAAAACCAAGGCACAACGTTTAAGGAGTTTAAGGCGGTCGGACCACCTGAATTCCGTGGGTCAACGAATCTGGTCGAGGCACAAACCTGGATTATGGAAATTGAGAAGATATTTGAAGTCGCTAGGGTAGGGGATGAACAGAAGACTACTTTTGCAACATTCATGTTGAAAGAAGAAGCTAGTTATTGGTGGCAGACCAATAAAACCCGGGAAGGACCAGGAGTGATGACTTGGGATAGGTTTAAGGAGTTATTCTTCGAGACCTACTTCCCAGAGAGTTCGAAGAGTCAGTTAGAGGTTCAGTTTTTGGAATGAAACAGGGGAGCGATAACGGTGTCTGGGTTTGCCGGGAAATTCAACGAATTGGGGGGGTTTGCGCCATATCAAGTCAGCCAGAGGGGGCGTAAGGTAATGAGGTTGAACAGGGAATAAAGCCCCAGGTACATCTGACAAGAGGGTTTCCTGTTCGATTGAAGATGTTTGCGGCAGATGATGGAGAAAAGGTGTACTCATTTGAAGGTGGAGGCGAGGCAGTGACAAAATTCAATCAAGAGCAGAAGAAGAAGAAAAATGAGGTTGAAGTGAAGAGTGGTAGCGGAGGCAATGGAAATGGTAACAACAACAACAACAACAACAAATTGCTACATGCGGGTACTGGAAACCAGCAGAGTAACCAACAGTTTAGGAAGTTTGAGGCATGTGCTACATGCGGGAGGTTTCATAAGGGTGTGTGCTTGATGGGGAAACGTTCATGTTTCAACTGTGGCCAGGAGGGTCACATCGCCTCAAATTGTACCTAACCCAAGAAGAATGTTTGTTTCACATGTGGATCCAAGGATCATTTTGCTCGTGAATGCCCTCAGAAGAAGGTCAGAGAAATAGTAAGAAGTAAGGGAGGCAGCAGTGGAGGTACTTGGGCCATTCTTTGGACCCTCTGACGTCAAACAAACCCATAGCTTGAACTTTCAACATGGTATGCAAGATCTTTGTGCAATCAAAAGATGTGGTGTCGGTATTATCCCAATCAACGATATTAATGCTTATGTATTATTTGATTCGGGTGCTACTTGCTCGTTTATATCTGATGAATTTGCTAAGAGGTTAGAATTGCCTAGAGAGGAACTGAATTTCCTTTTGAACATAGAAATTGTGAATAGGGAGGTGATTCCTGTTAGGTTCGTATACAAGAACTGTAGAGTGAACATTAAAGGGAATATCCTGATGGTAGATTTAATTCCGATTAGACTCGGGAAATTTGATGTAATTTTGGGAATGGATTGGCTGTTCAAATATGGAGCGGTAATTGATTGTCAAAAGAAGTGTGTAAACCTTATGACTCCGTCAAAGGTAGTTTTCCATGGTAGCAAATCGCCTAGACAAATGAAATGTCTGACGATTATGCATGCCAAGAAGTTGTTAAGTAAAGGCTGTGTGGGTTATTTGGCTTACATTGTCGATACTCAGAAGAAGGGTGTGAAACTAGATGAGATACCAGTGGTTAGAGAATTTGTAGATGTATTTCCTGAAGATTTGCCAGGACTTCTGCCTAATAGAGAGATTGAGTTCGCAATCGACTTAGCACGAGTGAAGCGCAAATATCGAAGGCCCGTCATGAGAATGGCTCGATAGAAATTAAGGAACCGATGGTGCAACCGCAAGAACCTTTGGACAAGAAGTATATTCAACCAAGCGTATCAGTAGTGGGGAGCGCCGAGATTATTCGTGAAGAAGAAGGACGGATCAATGCGTCTTTGCATTGATTATAGGGAGTTAGACAAGGTCACTATTAAGAATAGGTATTCGTTGCCTAGAATAGATGACTTGTTTGATCAGTTGAAGGGTGCTAAGTATTTCTCGAAAATAGATTTGAGAAGTGGGTATCACCAATTGAAGGGAAGAAAAGAGGATATACCTAGAACGGCATTCAAAACTCGGTACGGACATTACGAGTTTCTGGTGATGTCTTTTGGTTTAACAAATGCCCCTGTCGCATTCATGGATTTGATGAACAGGGTATTTAAACCATTCTTAGACAAGTTCGTAGTGGTATTCATCGACGACATTCTGGTGTATTCCAAAACTCAAGAAGAACACGTGGAACATTTACATCTGACATTGGAGACACTAAGAAAGGAAAAACTGTACGCGAAGTTCTCTAAGTGCGAATTTTGGCTCGATCGTGTATAATTTTTGGGTCATGTGATTGACAAAGATGGGATTTCAGTGGATCCATCGAAAGTGGAGGCTATAATCAATTAGGAACAACCAAGGACACCTTCGGAGGTGAGGAGTTTCTTAGGGCTGGCTGGTTATTATAGAAGATTCATTCAAGATTTTTCCAAGATAGCCACTCCGTTAACAAATTTGACAATGAAAGCTGTGAAATTCATTTGGACGAAGAAATTTGAAGAGAGTTTCCAAGATTTGAAGAAAAAGCTAAGTGTGGCACCTGTGTTAAAACTACCAGATAGTACATGAAATTTTGTGGTGTATAGTGATGCCTCACACAAAGGATTGGGTTGTGTTCTGATGCAAAACGAAAAAGTCATTGCCTATGCATCGAGACAACTGAAGGATTATGAGAAGGGTTATCCGACTCATGATTTGGAATTGGCTGCAGTAGTATTTGCTCTCAAGATATGGAGACACTATCTCCATGGAGAGAAATGTGAGATATAATAAGACCATAAGAGTCTGAAGTATATTTTCACTCAGAAGGACCTGAACATGCGACATAGAAGATGGATGGAATTGATAAAGGATTACGATTGTGAGATCTTTTATCATCCGGGCAAAGAAAATGTGGTTGCAGATGCGTTGAGCAGGAAAGGTCGGGAGAAGTTGACGATGATAACAACTCAGGAATAGCTCATTTCAGCAATGACAAAGTTAGAACTGGAAATAAAATTTCCACAAGAATCTGACGAACGACTATTTCAGTTAGAAGCAGGTCCAACTTTACTGGACAATGTGAAGAACGCTAAGTTACAAGATGAAGAATGTGGGAAGATAAAAGAGAATATGGTTGATGGTAGCGATATGAAATACAAGGTTGATATCGAAGGATTACTACGGTACGAGGGAAGAATCAGGGTTCCAGCAACACCAGAACTAAAAGACGAAATCTTGATCAAAGCTCATAGCTCAAGATATTCAATTCATCCAGGAAGCACGAAGATGTATCAAGATTTACGCCAACATTTTTGGTGGCCGAATATGAAAAGGGATGTTGCAGAATGCGTGGCTAAATGTTTGACATGTCAAAGAGTAAAAGATGAACATCAAAGACCCAGCAGATTACTTCAACCGTTGGAAATATCGGAATGGAAGTGGGAACACATCACGATGGATTTTATGGTTGGTCTTCTAACTACTCAGAGAGGATGCGATGCAATTTGGGTGATAGTGGAAAGACTGATGAAATCAGCGCACTTTTTACCAATAAAGATTAGGTTCAATCTTGATCAATTGGCAAGATTGTACATCAAAGAGATTGTTTCGAGACATGGAGTACTAGTGTCAAATGTGTCCGATAGAGACCCGCGATTCACTTCAAATTTCTAGAAGAGACTACAAGAATGCATGGGAACTCAATTACGAATGAGTACGGCTTATCATCAAAAAATAGATGGCCAAAGCGAACGAACGATCCAGACAATGGAAGATATGCTGAGAGCATGCATCATGGATTTCAAAGGAAGCTGGGAAGAACAATTACCGTTGGTGGAATTCGCCTACAATAATAGTTATCATGCGAGCATCGGAATGCCGCCTTACGAAGCGTTATACGGCAAAAAGTGCAGAACCCTACTGTGCTGGGATGAAGTTGGTGAACGTCAACTGCTAGGACCAGAACTAGTGCAATAAACTGCTGAGGTTATCAAACTCATCAGGACAAGATTGGTAGCAGCTCAAGACCGATAGAAGAAGTATGTTGATCAACACAGACAAGATCGTGCATTTGACATAGGAAGCTATGTATTCCTAAAAGTTTCTCCTTGGAAGGGGAAAATTCGTTTCGGTAAGAAGGGAAAACTAAGCCCGAGATTTATTGGACCCTTTGAAGTGCTGCGAAAAGTTGAAGAGGTAGCTTACGAGGTAGCTCTACCTCCAGGGTTGGAAAACATTCATAATGTTTTTCATATTTTGGTGTTACGACCATATAAACTCGATTACAATCACGTGATCGAGTATGAACCGTTGCAGTTCCAGAAAGATTTGTCTTATGAAGAGGTTCCTATCCAGATAGTCGACAGGAAAGAACAAGTGCTCAGGAATAAAGTGATACCTTCTGTGAAGGTGATATGGAGAAACCATAATCTTTGAAAGAAGCGGCGTGGGAACTCAAGAGAAAATGATGAAAGAGTACCCTGAGTTATTTGTTTTAATCTGTGTCTTCGATTCGAGGGATGAGAATCTTTGTAAGTAGGGAAGAATGTAATGAATGTGTTGTTTGAGTTGTGATTCGGGGACGAGAATCCTTATAAGAGGGAATGATGTAACATTCGCATTTTTTTAAATGTAAGTTATAATATTTATTGATTTATATAAATATTTATTGGATGTGTTTGAATAAGTAATTGTTCAATTTGATTGAGTTGATTTAGTTAATTATTTATTTGCTAAATAAATAATGTGATTAGTTAATTATTTATTTGTTAAATAATTAATGTGTTATGTGGATTGAGTTATGCGATTAAGTAATTTATTTAATAAATTGTTATTAAATAAAGTGTGACAAATAACTAAGTGATAAAGAGTTATTAAAATAAATTAAAGTAAATTTTAATTTAGTTTTGCCAAACAAGGTTTAAGTATTAATCCTTTAATTTTAAATGGTTTGCCAAACAAAGCCTTATGTCTTTTGGATTTCTTTTGAATTTAAATTATTAATTAAATAAATAAAATATATATAATATATATTATTTTGGGTAACTGCTAAATTAATACGATCATTAATTAGCGTCAGTTTTATACGTTTTAAAAGTAAGCATTGGTTTTTAGTTAATATTACGTATATGCTATTTTGGCTTAAGCCTAATCAAAAGTTGGAGTTGTCTGAGATAGTTGACAAAGAGACAGAGAGAGGAAAGCTCATAGATTGTCAAGATTTTCTTCAGTGATTTACAAGTTTTCTAAAGCAACAAAAAGGTAGGTTCCTAAATCCTTAACATATGTACGTAGATATGTTTTAAGCCATTTTTCCTATGAACTTGGTAGTCTCATTTTACGGTATATATCGTTTTTACGGTATATGACTATTTCTGGTATATGAATGTGTATAAGAGTTTTACAAAACTCTCTATAAAACTATTTTTGTATAATTGGTTGGGGAAGCATGTGTACATTTAGTTATTATTATATATATATATATATATATATATATATATATATATATATATATATATATATTTGTATGCTAATTACGTGTTAAAGCGAGAGGAACTTGGTTTTCTGATTAAAAACATGTTTGAGCGTATGTTTTGCAAAATAACAAAATTGGTATGTGATTATATAAATTGTGAACTACTATGAAATTGAACTATACATGTTAATATGTGAGTATACTTGTATTTCAAAGGTATTAATTTGATTATGAGCATGGAATTACGTTCATTGTAAATTGACATTTCATCAATGGAGTTTTATTTTATTTTTAAAAACACAGTGTTTCAAAGAATTAGTTATGATATTGATTAATTAGTGGTTGGTAATTGGTATATGGATGATTGTTAGCAATTATGTGTAATTTATATTAGTTATACATGTTGTTTGGGGTGAATTGTTGTTAAGGTTTTGGACAGTAGCTTTAGCTCTGTTCTTCGTTTTTGGTTCTGTGAGTTTGGCTTTGACGTCAAAATTCATGCTCAATGTCAAATCTCGCGCATATAGCAAATGTCAGCTTGATCGGACTTCGTGCCTGTTGCCAAGAAGTCGTGGCCGAGACCAGCCGGACTTTCTTTGCATGACATTGAAGTCCCTATATATGTCTCGCGTCGGAGCGCCATGTCACGTATACAGAAGCTTTGACCACATTTCAAACTGTGGCATGCCATGGCCACTTAATGTAAAAGTTCAGAAAGGACTTTTGTCTTACATAAAAGTATGATATTTTAAAGGAATGAAATATGATAAATGTTGATTATGTATTTCTAGTATTATAGTATGTTAATACTATTAGTGAACATAGAATTACTAATTAACAAATATTGTTATTAGTTTTAATGGATAGAATTTGATAATGCAATTTATAATCAAAGAATACATGATGTAGAGATATAGTATGTGTTACTGACTGATTATGTCATGTTAACATATGTATATAGGATAATTGTGGTTTGGATTATAACGGTTTAATCTATGCACAAGGCAAGATTCTAAATCCTTATCTTTTTACGTTGAGCAAATTTTCTAATCCTAAAGCTTCGTTATGTAAATTTCATATGCTATACTTTATTGAGTAAAGTATTTTCATTAAGCAATTTAATGGTATCCAGTTATTCATGATGATACAAGCTTCCCATCTCCACACTTTCCTTGAGATAGTTATTATGATTATGCAAGTTTTTCCTAACTCTAAACTTGTTATATTAGCATGCAAGTACCTTTATTACATTGATTTCGGTTTATCGTTCCAATTATTGTTGTTATGCATGCTTGATATTAAATTCTAAGTTGTAACCTTAGCTTAATGTTGTTCAAAGCAAGGTATGATAGATTATTCATTTGTTATGCTATTATATTATTCCTAAAGCATGAACTTATAACAAAAGGTTTATTCAGTATGATCATTCAACAACATAGTGTTATTATCTTTTATTCAACTAATCCTTAGTTGATGTCTGTTGAACTCCAAATTACCTTGAAGTGTATCCAAACCAAACTATCTTTGGGGCGGGCTTGTGCTCAAAATACTGAGATGAACAACCCTATTTATAGGGGTTACGCTTAGTTTTGTACTTTGCGCTGAAATGTTTGTATACAATATATGTACGAAGGGTTGATCCCCCTAATTACCTCAAAGTCATTATGGTTGTATGACCGTAAAAGTTTAAGTTGAAAGATTACTTATAACTGTGGACAAGGTTCGTGGTCATTAGACCCTCAGTGAATGTTTAAAATATTAATAGAACTCATTGTTTAGTTCTATTGAGCCCCTGAATGGGCAAGGAATGTCAAGATGTTAATAGGACTTATTATTTAGTTCTATTGAGCCCCTGAATTGGCAAGGAATGTTTAAGAAGTTAATAGAACTTATTGTTCAGTTCTATTGAGCCCCTGAATGGGCAAAGAATGTAAAAGTTTTAATCATTGATATTTCAAGTGAGCCTTGTTTGCTCACTCTTGCCTGTAAAATCCTTATAGCTAAAGATGGAAAGGGTGACGTACCTAGCACCAGTAAAGGAAAGGGAAAGATAAACAAGTACTGAAGACTTGTAATAGTTTTGATAGTTTTATTATCAGACTTTGGTTTAAAGAATGTAATGAAGTTTATTTAAATTTTCCGCATTAATGATTGTTTGTAAAGGTTAGATAACCTGGGAGATATTATTTTATGAAATCCCTGTATGGGCAGGTTTTTTTATTCAATTTTATTTATGATTGGGTAGTTATAAATGAATATTTTGATTACGTGAACACCAAATCTTGAGGTAATGAAGTACTGGGATTTGGGGGTGTCAAATTTAGTAAGTACTCCCATTTTGTTGTTATCTCAATGGAATGACTGTATGAATTGTAGTATCGTGGAGAACCATCTGTCGGGTTGGAAGATACCCAGATTTGGTGGCGTCATAGGTTGGTATCAGAGCATTAAGTTATAAAACTTAAGGGGGGAAGATCCTTAGGCTAATAACATCGTTAAGAAAGGAAAGGTCAGAAGAAAGTTAACTCTAGTCAAATGAGTTAAAAATGTATTGAGGAAACTCAGTACCGAAAGATTTAAAAGATGTAAAGTAACCCTAAATGAATTAAACGTGATTTGTGCTTATAATTATTGTGTATTATGTACTAATCAACTTGTTATGTGTTATTGTAGATGTCGATCGATAGCTTGATGTATAGGGATATACATGTGGTGAGCGAGGAGTCTGTGAACAGAGTAGAGCCAGTACCTATGCCTATAGCGGAAATACCTTTAGTGATTCTATAAGAATCAGAGCCCGAGGAGTATTTTTCAGAGGAAGACTATTCTAAGGAGACAATGGGATTGGCATCATATTTGAATATGATGATAGATGTGGAGAATGATATGGAGGTAACATCGATTAATATGGTGATGCCTGCATTAGAGTCGATAGCTACAGATATGATGAGGGCAATGTACCTCTTTGTGCTTGACCGTAACGTGCAACTGCACAATATGGTGCAGCACCAGAAGGAAGAGATCAATGATCTCTATGGGACCAAGGAGTCTGCAGAGTCTGACTTTGAGATAGAGCATGATGAGAAGGTTATCATGACCGACAAGGTCAGAGATTATAAGAACGAGGTCGTAGAACTTCGTAAGAAACTGGTTTAGAAAGACTAGAAGATAACAAGAATGTCATATATTAATGAAAGTGCGCACGAGGATTTTAATCTTAAAATAGCTTGTTATTCTATTGAGTTGGGAAAGATTCGACAAACTATAAGTCGAGATATTTTGTCAATTCTAGCAAACGAGAAGCATGAGAATGCTGTTAGGAAGTATTAGAAGTTGAAGGGTAAATATTTTTGTGTAGTGACGTAAAACCCTCTTTTGTTTAATTAAACGGTAGTCTTTTTATAAATCCCAATTTTTGTGAAAGTCAATCGCGGGATATAAATGTAATAGCTTTTGGCTATGGAAAGGAAATTGTAAATAGTTTTGACTATGAAGAAGCATCTTAATATAATGAAGTTTTATTTAATGTGCCTTGTTGTGTATGAGTTATTGTTCAGTTGTCCAACGACTAATAACTAAGTAAGAAAATAAGTAATAACGGGACTTTATTTATTTAAATCAGAAATGTCGCCAAGAAAAAGACAACATAATCAAGAGGCAGAATCACATAACGATAATCAAGGGGGTCCCAATAACCCTATGCAAGAGTTCGTTAATTTATTAACGGCTGCATTTAACCAAGCCGGGGGTAGAGCACCCGCATGACCTAGGGTAGCTCGAACAACTACCTTTAAGGAATTTAAGAGTGTAGGTTCGCCTAAGTTCAAGGGAACAATAGACCCAATCGAGGCCCAGACATGGGTCAAGGAAATAGAGAAGGCGTTTGTTATTACAAATGTAGCTGAGGCGCAAAAGACTTCTTTTGCGACTTACATGATGAAGGGGGAAGCCAACTACTGGTGGGAGGCTCACCAAGGTAGGCCTAGAGCTGATGTTGTTATATGGGAACAGTTCAAGAAGGTATTCTTCGAGAACTACTTCCCTACTAGCATGAAAGGGAGGATGAAGATTAAGATCTTAGAACTTAAGCAGGGGGACATGATGGTTCCCCAATATGCGGCCAAATTCAATGAATTGGCAAGGTTTCTCCACACCAAGTGGACACGGAAGAGAGGAAGGCTCGTAGGTTTAAGCAGGGCCTAAAACTCTGGCTCTATAGTAGGATTTCAGTTTTTCAGAGTGCTTCCTATGGGACCATTCTGAAAAAGGTGATAATAGCAGAGGGTGGTAGTGAGGCTTTGACCCAATACCACAAAGAACGAAATAATAAAAGTAAGAGAGAGGGATGAACTAAGACAGAGGTTGCCAGCGGTAGTGGCAGTATGCCAAAATGGAAGAATTTTAACCCTGAGAATACTGGGGTGAAACAAGGGGATCCTAAATGTAGGATTGAGGCATGCAAGACATGTAGCAAGACTCATCTGGGAGTCTGTCTAAAAGGGAAATCAGGTTGTTATAATTATGGGCAGGAGGGTCACATATCACCCAACTGTTTTAATCCTAAGAAAAGTCGTGGCTGTTTTATTTGTGGGTCTATGGACCACATGGCAAGAAATTGCCCGAAGAAGGGGGCGGAGGGTATTAAGGGTTCTGGTAGTGGTAATTTAGCCATTATTGGAACAACACCATCATTGGGTAGACCCTCAGCCCGAACGTTTAATATGACTGTCAAAGATGCGGTTGCATCAGCGGATGTAGTAGTAGGTATCATTCCAGTCAGCGAAATAAATGCTTATGTGTTATTTGACTCGGGTGCTACTTTTTATTTTATAGCATGTGGATTTTCTAAGCAACTGGGATTAAACCTTGAAAAGTTAGAAATACCTTTAAACGTTAAGGTAGCAAACGAAGAGATAATTCCCATCGAACACATTCATAGGAATTATTTTATAGATGTTAGGGGTAACAGATTATCGGTAGATCTTTTACTGATAAGGTTAAGAGAATTTGATGAAATTCTAGGTATGGATTGGTTAATTAACCATAGAGCGATAATAGATTGTCATAAAAAGATTGTAAACCTAAGGCTTTCTAAGAAACCTGAGGTGCTGTTTTATGGAAATAAATCACCGGGACGTTCTTGTTACCTAACTATGACACAAGCTAGGAGGATGTTGAAAAAGGGGTGTAAGGGTTACCTGTGCCATGTTGTGGATACCCAAAGGCTGGGAGCATCATTGGAATAGATAGCGGTAGTTCAAGATTTCGCGGATGTATTTCTGAAGGAGTTACCCGGTATTCCGCCAGATAGGGATATAGAGTTTGTGATTGATTGGCTGCCGGGTACAACACCAGTTTCAAAGGCACCATATAGAATGGCGCCAGTAGAAATGAAGGAGTTAATGGTTCAATTACGGGAACTGTTAGATAGAAAGTACATTCAACCGAGTGTGTCTCCGTGAAGAGAGCCGGTATTGTTTGTAAAGAAGAAGGATGGGTCGTTACGACTTTGTATCGACTATCGAGAGTTGAACAAGTTAACGATTAAGAATAAATACCCATTGCCCAGGATCGATGATCTATTTGATCAGTTGAAAGGGGCGAAGTATTTTTCTAAAATAGATATGTGTACGGGGTATCATCAACTGAAAGTGAGGAAGGAGGATGTACCTAAGACGGCGTTCAGAACTCGTTATGGGCATTACAATTTCTAGTTATGTCGTTTGGGTTGACGAATGCGCCAACCGCATTTTTGGATATGATGAACAGAGTGTTCAAACAGTATTTGGACAAGTTCGTGGTATTGTTCATTGATGATATTCTAGTCTATTCTATGATACCAGAAGATCATGTTGAGCATTTAAGAATAGTGTTGGAAACACTACGGAGGGGGAAGTTATATGAGAAATTCACTAAGTGTGAATTTTGGCTTGAATGAGTGAAGTTTATAGGACATGTTATAGATAAAGATGGCATATCCATAGATCCATCGAAGGTGGAAGCACTAAATGAGTGGGAGCAACCGAAAATGCCAACTGAGGTTCGGAGTTTTCTGGGGTTAGCAGGATACTATAGAAGGTTCATTCAGGACATTTCTAAACTAGCTACTCCGTTGACAAATCTGACAAGAAAGTTGGTGAAGTATGAGTGGATAGAAAAGTGTGAAAAGAGTTTTCAAGAACTGAAAAGAAGGTTAAGTGAGGCACCTGTATTATCCTTACCAGACGATACAGGGAATTTTGTAATTTATAGCGATGCTTCGCATAGAGGACTAGGTTGCGTGCTCATGTAGCATGGCAAGGTCATTGCGTATGTGTCACGCCAGTTAAAGGATTATGAGAAGGTCTATCCTACTCATGACCTAGAATTGGCAGCTGTAGTCTTTGCCTTAAAAATATGGAGACATTATCTATATGGGGAAAAGTGTGAGATATACACGGACCATAAAAGTCTGAAATATATCTTCACATAGAAGGAGTTGAATATGAGGTAGAGAAGGTGGTTAGAGTTGATAAAAGATTACGACTGTGATATCTTATATCATTCAGGGAAGGAGAAAATGTATTAGCCGAAGCATTAAGTCGGAAGGGTAGGGAAATGCTGTCAATATTAACGAGGATGAGTTAATAACGGAGATGGAAAAATTGGAGTTAGAAGTTAAGTTGCCAAGTGAAACGGTGGAGATGTGGTTTTTAATAGAGACTCGACCAACGATAGTGGAACAGGTTAAGGAAGTACATATAAGTACTGAAGAATGTGAGCGAATGAAAAAGATAATGAAGGATGACGTGAAGACTAAGTATAACCTTGATAAAGAAGGTTTACTTCGTTTTGAAGGAAGAATTTGGGTTCCAAATAATTCTGATTTAAAAGAAGAGATTATGTGTGAGGCTCATAGTTTGAGGTACTCGATACATCCTGGTAGTACTAAGATGTATCAAGACCTTCGTCAGAATATTTGGTGGCCAAACATGAAGAGGTTGATCGCAGAATATGTTAGTAAGTGCTTAGTTTGTCAGAAAGTTAAGGTTGAACACCAACGACCGAGTGGGTTATTACATCCACTAGAGATTCCGTAGTGGAAATGGGAGCATATCACCATTGACTTTGTAGTGGGACTTCCAACAACGAGAAAAAGATACGATGTTATTTGGGTAATAGTGGATCGATTGAAGAAATCGGCTCACTTTTTACCAATAGGAGTTAGGTATAACCTAGAGTAATTAGCTAAACTTTATGTCAAGGAAATTATTTCTAGACATGGAGTACCTATTTCGATTGTGTCCGATCGTGATCCACGATTCACGTCGAACTTTTGGAGGAGTTTGCAAGAGAAAATGGGAACGCATTTGAGATTGAGTACGGCGTATCATCCACAAATGGATGGACAAAGTGAACGAACAATTCAAACGCTAGAAGATATGCTAAGATCTTGCGTTATGGATTTCAAGGGGAGTTGGGACGAACATCTGCCTTTGGTGGAATTCGCTTACAACAATAGTTTTCACGCTAGTATAGGCATGCCGCCTTACGAAGCGTTATATGAGAGGAAGTGCAGAACACCACTTTGCTTGGATGAAGTAGGTGAATGTTGAATGTTGGGACCTGAGATGGTACAAGAAACGGTGAACATGGTTAAGCTAATAAGAACCCTATTGGTAGCGGCTCAAGATAGACAAAGAAAGTATGCAAATCCTCATCGAGAGAATAGAGAATTTGAAGTAGGATCATATGTCTTTCTAAAAGTGTCACCTTGGAAAAGGAAGATACGTTTTGGGAAGAAGGGAAAGTTAAGTCCAAGGTTTGTAGGACCTTTTGAAATTTTAAGAAGGGTAGGAGAGGTAGCTTATGAAGTAGCCTTACCTCCAGAAATAGAAAGAATACATAATGTGTTTCATGTGTCAGTGTTGCGTCCTTATAAAGCGGACTACAAACACGTAATAGAATATGAATCAAATCATATAGAAAAAGACTTAACGAATCCTCGGGTGAATAATATTTGAGTGAATAGTAACCGAGTAAATAGTAATCCGTGAATAGTACCCCGGGTGAAAATATTGATATTTAATAAGAAAGTTCATATCAATTTTCCAATTAAACGATACTGGATGAAGTGCAACACTCAAGGATATTCCACTAATTTCAGGAATTATAGAAGCAATATTATCATAGTAAGTTTAGATTTAAGAATATGAAAAGAAAAAATATACGAAACTACAAATGGATTTTCACCCGTTATGCGGTAGTCCGCGTAGACAGATCATTTCCACAGAATAATAAAGAATGGAATATCAAAAGATTTCACTATGCATGCGGTAGTCCGCGTAGACAAGTTATTCCCACAGAATAATAAAGAATGAAATAACAAAATATTTCACCATGCATGTGGTAGTCCGCGTAGACAGGTTATTCCCACAGAATAATAAAGAATGGAATAACAACCCTTACGAGTATTGAAAGAAAATAACTCTCTTCATTAATATGAAAAAAATAATACCCCTTACCTTAATAGAAGAGTGAATACTGAAATAGGGTAGTAGCAGAATACTCTTCTTCTTGCTCTCTATACTTTTTCTCTCTAGAGTTTTAGTGAATTCGTAAGAAATAATGAAGAAATGAGCTTCTATTTATAGGAAAAAGGACTAAATAGTAACTAATTCATGAACGACCCAGATTAATTTACTTTTAAACGGACAATCCATATTAATTTACTATTAAAACGTAAAGCAACGGTCCATACTGATTTACTATTAAAACTTTAAACCAGCGATCCATATTGATTTACTATTATAACTTCAACCAACAATCTGAAAAATTAGCACATCTCCTGATGGAATAATAAGCCAAACTTATAACAAATACCTCATAACAAACCCCTTTATTTATATCGAAAATTGAATTAATAGTTACCACAAATCACTTATCTTTAATAAACACATTTTTAATCTATTAACAATTATTCAATAATATTATTATAACTCACAATATTTAACAACCAGATCATTCCCAGGAAAGAGGGGGCTTTCTGATAAGGATTTCTCCCTATTGGCGCGCAATTAGGTCACCAAACCTCTCCTCGACAGAACTTTCTAGACATCGTCAATATTGTAAATAATAATATGAATAACTTTGTCGCCTCAATTATTGATTTGGTAATATAAAATATTATGCAGATGATACTGTGACAATAATTGAATCAAATAACGCGAGATACCATGTAGCAATTACTGTAGCAATAATTGAGTATAACTGAGTGACTTCTCACGTAAGCATCAATAATCAATACTGTGTGCTACTATGCAACCACGTGTATTACTGTTCTTTTACCGTCGAGTATTTCAACAATTTAATGGTAAAACTTTCGCCGTTATTTTTATAAAAAGATAATTCTGTCGTTTTCTAACTCCGACAGTTATTCCGTTGTGGGGTTCACCAATGATGGTGTCGTTGTACGGATATTTCCTGATAAAAAGAATATTCCCTGACTAAACGAATATTTTATAACAACTTGCTTACTTCGCAAAATTTTCAAATATCACCCTTAACTTTAACCTTTTATCAATTTAACCATTTATTAAATAGAATAATAATTATAGGAAAATTTAATACTTTCATTTCATAAAATTTGGGGTCTTACAAACTAGGTGGTTGAGCTCGACACCAAGATCGTAGCCCCATAAGATGAAATTGTCGAGCCAGAAGAAGAGATCGTAGAGATAGCTACACCAGACGACGAACCTCTACATCAAGAGTCAGAAGTAGATCATGAAGAATTCAGACAAGAAGGCACTAGAACTGATGTTCCAACAAGGAACATATGGGCAAGAGATCACACTCAAGACCTGATCATTGGAGACCCGAATACAAGAGTTAACACCAGATCTGCCACCCAAAATGAGTGCTTCTATTTAAGATTTTTGTCCCAAACGGAACCCAAGAAGATAGAATATGCTATGGAAGACTCGAGTTTGATAGAAGCCGTGTAAGAGGAACTAAATCAGTTTGTAAGAGACAAAGTATGGAGATTAGTTCCAAGACCAAGAAGTCACCCAGTTATTGGCACCAAATAGGTCTTCAAAAACAAGATGGATGAATATGGGGTAATAACAAGGAACAAGGCAAGACTTGTAACGCCCGAGAATTTCGGATTTTTAAGGAATTAAATTTTTATTTGATTATGTGGATTAAATGGATTTAATTGAGTAATTATGTGAGTAAGATATTTGAAGGTCGTTCTATGACCTAGAATGTGTGGATGTGGTTAGTACTCTGGCTATGTGCTAGGAGTAATTGTTTTGAATTATCAAGACGAAAATGAATGTTTTCCGAGAATTTTCCCGTAAAAACACTATTCATCCTATTTTGTTCGGAGCTTAGGTTTGAAATTCCAAGAAACACGTAATGATAGAATATGAAGATATAATAGAATATCCAATAATATTTTCGTTATGGCAAACGAAGTTTTCGCTTGCGGACTTAAAACCTAAGGGTTAGTGAAAGAGATTTCTGAAAGGGAAAGGAAAGGCGTATAATCATTTCGGTTATTATACGTATGAGATACGAGTATTATACTAGTTCGAATATGAGTATGGTATGAAGAATAGTATGACATATAATACTAATATCGTATGAGTACTAGACGAAGAGAATACAGAAGTTATACGCATGGAATATGATTAGTTCTAATGAACTAGGAGTTAAGGATGTTGTATATATAAATTTAATTGAATTTGGATTAATAGTAAGCCCAATGAAGTATGTAATCAAGCCCAAGTCAAGGCCTAATATTAATTGAAGATAAGCCCAATCCAAGAAGTTAAAACGCTGATCGAACCGATGGGTTACAGGATGGGTAAAACCCATTGGGAAACCCATTGGGAAACCCATGGGAAGACCCATGGGCATGTGGTCCGGCCACTTGGCCACCAAGTAAAGTGTTTACTTGGTGACTAAATTGTAGAGGAGGTGGCCTCTTTGACCATTTTGCCCCCATTTTGATTTCATATAAATACAAAGCTAGGGTTGGTCATTTGGTGTTTTGAAAAGATTTTCCAACCTATATTGAGAGAGAGAAAGAGCTAGAAACACCTAATCAAGCTACTTCCAAGCAAAACATAAGAAGTTTACCAAAAATGCGAAGAACGAGAAAGGTAATAGTTCGTAAACCTTAATCTTCATCTTTCTCATACAGAATCTTAGATTGGTGAAGCATGTTAGTGAGGAGGAATAAGGATGACTATTAATAATGAAATCATTGATAAGTCATGATCGAGTAGAAATCATAAGTGTTTACGTACGTTCAAACCGTAGAAACTGATGAACATTAACTTAGTTGTGATTGGACGATTTGAAAACCATCATAGCTAGGGTATGTGCATATTGGTTGGTTAGGGTGTAGATGATGAATCAATGGAGTGTTCCATTTGATTTGGCTTATAGAATAGGAGTAACTAAGTTATGACGAATTTTACAAAAATAGATGTTAAACGTCGAAATCGTAGAAATCTCAGATTAAGGGTCAAAAGTTGTTGTATGACTTAAAAACATTAGTTTTCAATGCCAACACATGAGATAAGGTATTTAAGAGTTGTGGACTCAAGAATCGTCGAATTCCGACTTATAACAAAGAAAACGAGTATTGAACGCTCGAAAATGATAAACGAACGCTCAAAATGAACCAAATGGTGAATTCCGAGTTAACGGATTCGAAAATGTAAAATTCATATATGAACACCAAGAGTATGTAATTTGTTAGTTGTGGGCTTTTGAATGAGTCAATTCGGATATAAAACGAATAAGTTATGAAACCAGGAATTTCGTTGGAAAACCAACTCATCATGACCAAGCTGGTGGTTGGGGGGCAATAGAATGCAGTCACGGATCCGCCTTGTCCCTAACTAATTGGCATATTGCATGACCTTAGAAGATACACTAGAGTCTGGCGCCATAGCTCCAAAGATACACTAGAGTCTGGCGCCGGAGCGCCGGCAGTGTAGAAAAGTTGACCAAGTTAGGTTTTGACTCTAAATTGAATATAAACCAATAGTAAGACATGAAGGTACCTAATGTACATAATAAGGCTAACTTTAAATCACTTATAAGTGATAACGTTTAAAGATTTAGTATGGTTTAACCAAGAATTAAACGAAGAACACAGGAGTATATGTAAGTAAACCGTGAATGATGTTCAAAGTTGGTACGTCACCAATAATGATCGAATGTCGGTTAATAACGTAGGAACGTTAATGAGCCATAATGAAGCATAGTAAGTCAAATTGACTTTATTAATGAAATAAATTCAAGTAAGACATAAAAGAGAAAGAAGTTGGTTAGAACAATAAAGTTAGTTGTTTGTAAACTAATTACAGTGTGCTATATGAATATATCATGTAGATCATGTAAAGATTGAGAATTGATTGAATATTATATTCGAAGACGCTTGAATGTAAGTTTTGTTAACGCTTGTCTAACCTCCGTGTTAGTCAAATTTTCTATGATTCATGTTCAGAATTGCATGAATGGTTTTGAAGAAAGAGTAGATGTAAGACCCCAACTTTTGTGAATAAAGATGAATTTTCTATAAATATCATTTTTGAATATTATGGAATGAATTTGATATAATGTTATAGTTGTGGGTAATATTTATAAATTTTGCAAAGTACGCAAGTTGATATATAATATTCGATTGGTAGGGGAATATTCGTTTTAATAGAGAATATTCGTACAACGGCACAATCATTGGTGGGCCCCACAATGGAATTATTGTCAGATTGAGAAAATGACAAAAATACTTTATGAAAATAACGGCAGAAGTTTTACCGTTAACTGTTGAAACACCGGTGTTAAAAAATACGATGTCTGGCGTAGTTAGTTAAATGTAGATAGTACGGTATTGATTATTAATGCTTATGTGATAAGTCACTCAGTTTTGTTTTATTGGTATTATTAATGTAATAATAAAAGAAAAGCTTTTTATATAAAGCAGAATACTTTTATAAAGTTATTTGTTTTATTAGACAATAATTAGAATATATTATATTTTATTATGCATAGTGTTTGCATAGTGTACCAAGATGCAGTGTTTGCATAGTAAAATCTTTTATAAAGTTATTCATTTTATTAGATTATAAATAGAATATATTATATTTTATTTAAAAGATTTTGCTTTAAATATGGACCGTCAGATTAAAGTAAATCAATCTCTAGATTCATGAGTTAGTTACTTATCTGATCCATTTTTCTATAAATAAGCTCATTCCTTCATTATTTCTTACTTAATTCCTTTGAAACTCAGAGAGAGAAATTATAGAAGCCATAGAAAAGTATTACGCTCCTTCCCTACTCTTATATTCGGTTTTTTACGGTAAGGGATATTATTTGTTGTACTCGTAAGGGGTATTATTTCTTTTGTATTCATGAAGAGAATTTCTGTTATTCCATTCTTTATTATTTTCTTTGGAATAACCCGTTATCACATGGACTACCCTATACTTTGTGATATTCTTCTAATATTCCGTCTTTATTATTATTACATTTGGAATATCACATGCGTGCGTTTACAGGACTGGTTCCGTCTTTATTATTATTACATTTGGAATATCTCGTGCATGCGTTCTGCCTTGGGACACTGGTTCCATCTTTATTATTATTACATTTGGAATATCACATGCACGTGCGTTTCTGTTGGACTGATTACATCTTTATTATTCAATTGGAACATCCGCTTCGGTGTAATTTACTTTGACGTTCCGATTATTTATTATCTGTTGGAATAACACATCATGCTGAAGTACCTCATGGATGGTGATTTCTTTTGTTATTCCATTTGTGAGACCCCAGATTTTATGAATAAAGATTTAATTTTCTCGAAATAATTTTTTTTATATTTTGGTGTTGATTTGATGAAATGTTATAGTTATGGGTAATATTTACAAATTTTGCAAAGTACGCAAGTTGTTATATAATATTCGATTGGTCGGGGAATATTCTTTTTGGCGGGGAATATATGTATGACTATACAATCATTGGTGGACCCCACAACAGAATTATTGTCGAATAGAGAAAACAACAAAAATACTTTATGAAAATAATAAGGAAGTGTTGTTCACAGATTAGCTCGTTGAAACACCGGTGTTAAAAAAATACGATGTCTGGCGTAGTCGCACACGAAGTAGTAGTACGATATTGATTATTGATGCTTACGTGAGAAGTCACTCGGTTATACTCAATTATTGTTACAGTAATTGTTGCATCATATCTCTCATATTATTGATTCAATTATTGTTACAGTATCATCTGCATAATATGATATATTGTTCAATTGGGTATTCGGGACACTTTTCGTGTCGGAGTTACTATTCATGAGTTTCTATTCACATGTTACTATTCATGAGTTACAATTCAAGAGTTACTATTCATGAGTTACTATTCATGAGTTACTATTCACGAGTTACTATTCACCCAGTTACTATTCACTCTAGAATTGTGCATTCGGGTATTTGGGTACAATATTATTCCATGAGGAGATGTGCTAATTTTTCAGACTATTGGTTGAAGATATAATAGTAAGTCAATATAGACCGCTGGTGGAGTTATAATAGTAAATCAATATGGATCGCTGGTTTAAAGTTTTAATAGTAAATCAGTATGGACCGTTATTTTAAGTTTTAATAGTAAACCAATATGGATCGTTCGTTTAATAGTAAATCAATCTGGACCGTTCATGAATTAGTTACTATTCGTTCCATTTTCCTATAAATAGAAGCTCATTCCTTCATTATTTTCTTACGAATTCACTAAAACTCTAGAGAGAAAAGTTATAGAGAAACTATAGAAAAGTATTCTGCACTTCCCTACTCTTATATTCAGTTTCTTTTACGGTAAGGGATGTTATTTGATGTACTCATGAAGAGAACTTCATTATTCCATTATTTATTATTACATTGGAATAACTCAGATATCTGGCTACCCTATACATGGTGACATTCTTCTAATATTCCGTTCTTTATTATTATTCATGCCGAATATCCTCGTCAACAATGCGTTCGTGGGACTGGTTCCATTATTTATTATTCGCGTCGAATATCACGTATTGCATGCGTTCTACCAAGAACACGGTTCCATTATTTATTATCCCGTCGGAATATCACGTGCGTGCGTTTCATGGGACACGCTTCCATCCTTTATTATTACATTGGAATAACCTTCTGTGCGGTCTCATCGCATGCCTGGTGATTTCTTTTGTTATTCCATTCTTTATTATACTCAGTTGGTTAAAACTTTGACTTCTATACTCCATGAAATTAGTGGAATAGCCTTGATATTTACGCTTCATCCAGTATCTTTTCATGGAAATATTCTTCTAAGCATTCTTGAATTTTACTCTACAAAGCAGTAATCATGTTGACAGTTTTACGTTATCAGTTCCTGGATAAATTAATTCTTGAACTTGTTTTATTGAATTCTTATATCATTGTCATCATCCTCATGTTTATATTATGTTGAAAGTCATCATGTATTCTGTGGTGCATAGATGGACTTGGTATGATTATGACCAGGGATTATTCGGTATAATCATAACCGTAATGTTACAAATGATGTGATAAAAGTCCTCATTGGCCCGTAGTGCATTGATGGACAATTTTTGGTATGATTATGGTTATGGATTCTCTTTCGCTGTAGTGCAAAGATGAATTATTTTATGGCATGATCAGGACCGTTGATGAAAACATGATTATCTTAAGTCGTAGTACATGAATAATTCGTGGTCGTGATACTAAAGAATATCCTTGGCCGTAGTGTAGGGGTGATTCGATGATGTGGATTATTTATTAAGCTGAGTCCCAGCGATAAAAGTGATGAAAAACCTTTTAAATCATAGAAGATAGTAGATTTTATTCCCTACTTGACTCTTCTAATGGATTGCTTGTTCCGCTGCAGTTAAACTTGATAGTTATTATATTTTATCAGTTTAACACTGTTAAAGGCTAACGATAAATTATTCTGCATTATCTTAGTCATAATATTTCTTAATTGGCTAGTTGAGCTCACCCTTTCTTTCACTGTTCTCTTCAGGAAATGAGAACGTAGCTGGGACTAGTCGGGGAACAGAGTGATGGTCCTAGATGGTGCATTAGCGATTCCTCACTGCATTACGTGAAATAGTGTGATAATAATTATAATGAGGACTTCTTTTGAGTTTGTATAATCTCTAGTAGACAATATTTGTATTCAAACTCATAGTTAATGTTTTGTCGTATTGTACACGACAGTTGTATTATTAAGTTGTATTTGAATTTTGTACCATATATCCGGCACTCAAGATGGGTGATGTATACCTAATTTTGGGGCGTCACGGTTGAGTATCAAAGCTTAGGATATAATCCACAGCTAAGATGTGAGAATAGAACTAGGAGGGAGAGGCGGGAATTCCTTCGCAAGTATGACCTACCTAAGTTTATTTGGTATTTAATTGGTGGACGTCGAGAATAAAGGAATAATATGTTACATGTCAATTAACCTTTGTTTTGTGGCAGTATCTGAAAATGACATCCAAGAATGTTGAGAATAGCAATGGAGCATAGGAGACCGTTGATTCTCCACAGATCACTAATCAGGACAATGTGCAATAGGATGGCGATAATCCTCCTATAAATAACAACACTAATCAATTGATGAATGACGGTACATTTAGGAGCTTTTTAGAATTCATACAACATCAGGCAAAGGCGACTCTTGTTCATAATGCAGTAGGAAACAATGGCAACCCACGGTTGGTCACCGCTAAGCAATTCAAGGATCTGGGACCACCAAAGTTTTTGGGAAAGCTAGAACCACTTAAGGCGGAGACGTGGTTAAAGCAGATCACCAAGATATTTGATGTCTTGGGATACTCCGAGGAGCAAAAGGTTCCCTTTGCCACCTTTATGTTGCGTGAAGAGGCGGATCCTTTGGTGGAAATCAGAACGTAAAAGCATTACCCGACTGGCCTCAAGACGTCTTGGGAGAAGTTCCAAAAGTTGTCAATGACAAGTACTTTCTCGAAAGCATTCGTCACATGAAGGAGGTGGAATTTATCAAGTTGGAGCAAAACAACATGACCGTGTCGCAGTACGAAGCCAAGTTTTTTGAGTTGTCCCGATTTGCGTCCCACTTGGTTGATAATGAAGAGAGAATGACGCAGATGTTTTTAAGAGGTTTGAAGTTTGGAGATACGTCAATATCTTATTTCTCATAAAGCGTGTGTTTGTATTCAGGATGTTGTAAATAAGGCTCAATTAGTAGAAAGCGATAACGAGTCAAAGCAACCAAAGAGAGCGGTAGAAAAAATGATAATCTGGGTGATACTTGATCATCAAAGCGGTGACAATAAGCATGGAGGGAATCAACATGCCAAAAATGGTAACCACTTTGGTGGTAGTCATGGTCAAAACAATACGAATGGACATTTCAAGAAGAGGAGATTCAACAATGATGGAAAGACGTCAGCACCAACACCCGTTGTTGAGGAAGGAGAGCGACCACCTATCATATGCTTCAAATGCAGAGGGGAGGGACACATCAGTCCAAACTGTGCGATGCCGTCCAAAGCATGCTATAATTATGGAAGAGAAGGTCACTTAGCCCGATTTTATGGTTCACCGAAGACAAGTTCAGCTAGGATGGAGGCACCAAAGGATGTCCCAAACAAGCCAAAGCCAGTAGTTTAAGAGAGAGCGTTTTTGTTTTCGTGACGAGGAACCTGAATAAAATTATCACGGGTATGTCAGTCAAAAACTCTTGCGAAGTCTATCTAGTGTTAGAATCTGGGTTCTACTCACTCTTTTATTGCACCTAGTTGTGTTCAATGTTTGAAGTTAACTCCGGAGAAGTTAGACTTTGATATATCTGTTTAGACTCAGTTGAGAGAAACCTTCGTTACCTCCACTATTTATAAATCTTGTTCAAATCAACATTTTCACGTTACCTGTCGATCTTATCTCTTTGAAAATACTTGCCTTTGATGTGATTTTTGGAAACGATTGGTTAACTACTCATCATCCTTTTCACAAGGTTGTTAGCTTTCATACTCCTAACCAACCTGTTATGCGAATTCAAAGTAACCAAACCACTAAACTCAATCATTGTCATATCAAGCCATAAATAAAGAGCCCCGATCCTTTTTTCTTGTGTGGAATGCACCGAAGCCAGACTTTCTGTAGGCAACGTCGTGAATGACGATGGCAAGTTGATAGGTATCAATGTGACGTGTTATCCATGTCTTGGATGAGAGTCATATTTTGAATGATATTTCTATTGTTAATAAATTTCTTGACGTATTCTTGAAGACTTCTTAGCCTACCCTAGAGTGTGAAATCGAATTTTGTATTGACCCTAGTACAAAACCCATTTCTAAAACCCTCAAATATTTTCTTCACCTAAAACGAATGTGTAATGTGCCAAAGACGTTGGCTCGAGCTGTTAAAGATTATGATCGTACCATACCATCGTGGAAAAGCGAACGTGGTAGCTGACGCGTTGAGTAGAAGATTGTATGCGGTTACAAGTGTGAATATACGAACCCATGTGAATATAACGAATATACGATTAGAATCGACTTTAATCGAGAAAGTTAAAGCTGCTCAAGCTACATACTCAGAGCTGATGAATGTGAAGAAGAATGTTCAAGAGGGCATTATTCTAGAAGCAAGAATCGATGAAGAGAGGAAATCTCAACCCTCGATTTTATTGGCCCATTTGAAATCCTTGATCGAGTAGGAACTGTGGCCTATAGACTCGTTTTACCGCCAAGTATGTCGCGTGGTCATAACATTTTTTTCACATATCGATGTTACGTAAATATGTGGACGACCCGAACCACATTATTGAATTAAAACTAGACGAGATAGCAGAAGATTTAACGTATGAGGAGATACGTGCTAACATCTTAGATAAGAAGGATTATATTTGATGCTCAAAGGTTATACCTCAAGAGTTAGAATTTGAAGTGAAGTCAAGGTATCCTCACCTGTTCGGCATACCAGGTACGTACGTAGATTTCGAGGGCAAAATTTCATAAGGAGGGGAGATTGTGAGACCCCAGATTTTATAAATAAAGATTAAATTTTCTCGAAATATTTTTTTTTATATTATGGTGTTGATTTGATGAAATGTTATAGTTGTGGGTAATATTTACAAATTTTCCAAAGTACGCAAGTTATTATATAATATTCGATTTGTCGGGGAACAGAGTGATGGTCCTAGATGGTGCATTAGCAGTCCTCACTGTTCTGTGAAATAGTGTGATAATAATTATAATGAGGACTTCTTTTGAGTTTGTATAATCTCTAGTAGACAATATTTGTATTCAAACTCATAGTTAATGTTTTGTCGTATTGTACACGACAGTTGTATTATTAAGTTGTATTTGAATTTTGTACCATATATCTGGCGACTCAAGATGGGTGATGTATACCTAATTTTGGGGGCGTCACAGTTGGTATCAAAGCTTAGGGATATAATCCCTGGCTAAGATGTGAGAATAGAACTAGGAGGGGAGAGACGGGGAATTCCTTCGCAAGTATGACCTACCTAAGTTTATTTGGTATTTAATTGGTCGGTCAGAATAAAGGAATAATATGTTACATGTCAATTAACCTTTGTTTTGTGGCAGTATCTGAAAATGACATCCAAGAATGTTGAGAATAGCAATGGAGCATAGGAGACCGTTGATTCTCCACAGATCACTAATCAGGACAATGTGCAATAGGATGGCGATAATCCTCCTATAAATAACAACACTAATCAATTGACGAATGACGGTACATTTAGGAGCTTTTTAGAATTCATACAACATCAGGCAAAGGCGACTCTTGTTCGTAATGCAGTAGGAAACAATGGCAACCCACGGTTGGTCACCGCTAAGCAATTCAAGGATCTGGGACCACCAAAGTTTTTGGGAAAGCTAGAACCACTTAAGGCGGAGACGTGATTAAAGCAGATCACCAAGATATTTGATGTCTTGGGATACTCCGAGGAGCAAAAGGTTCCCTTTGCCACCTTTATGTTGCGTGAAGAGGCAGATCACTGGTGGAAATCTGTAAAACGTACCCAGCCTGACGCACTCAAGACGTCTTGGGAGAAGTTCCAAAAGTTGTTCAATGACAAGTACTTTCTCGAAAGCATTCGTCACATGAAGGAGGTGGAATTTATCAAGTTCGAGCAAAACAACATGACCGTGTCGCAGTACGAAGCCAAGTTTTTCGAGTTGTCCCGATTTGCGTCCCACTTGGTTGATAATGAAGAGAGAATGACGCAGATGTTTTTAAGAGGTTTGAAGCTGGAGATACGTCAATATCTTATTTCTCATAAACTGTGTTTGTATTCAGATGTTGTAAATAAGGCTCAATTAGTAGAGCGCGATAACGAGTCAAAGCAACCAAAAGAGAGCAGCCGAAAAAATGATAATACCGGTGATAACAGTCATCAAAGCGGTGACAATAAGCATGGAGGGAATCAACATGCCAAAAATGGTAACCACTTTGGTGGTAGTCATGGTCAAAACAATACGAATGGACATTTCAAGAAAAGGAGATTCAACAATGATGGAAAGACGTCAGCACCAACACCCGTTGTTGAGGAAGGAGAGCGACCACCTATCATATGCTTCAAATGCATAGGGGAGGGACACATCAGTCCAAACTGTGCGATGCCGTCCAAAGCATGCTATAATTATGGAAGAGAAGGTCACTTAGCCCGATTTTATGGTTCACCGAAGACAAGTTCAGCTAGGATGGAGGCACCAAAGGATGTCCCAAACAAGCCAAAGCCAGTAGTTTAAGAGAGAGCGTTTTTGTTTTCGTGACGAGGAACCTGAATAAAATTATCACGGGTATGTCAGTCAAAAACTCTTGCGAAGTCTATACCGTGTTAGATACCGGTTCTACTCACTCTTTTATTGCACCTAGTTGTGTTCAATGTTTGAAGTTAACTCCGGAGAAGTTAGACTTTGATATATCTGTTTAGACTCAGTTGAGAGAAACCTTCGTTACCTCCACTATTTATAAATCTTGTTCAAATCAACATTTTCACGTTACCTGTCGATCTTATCTCTTTGAAAATACTTGCCTTTGATGTGATTTTTGGAAACGATTGGTTAACTACTCATCATCCTTTTCACAAGGTTGTTAGCTTTCATACTCCTAACCAACCTGTTATGCGAATTCAAAGTAACCAAACCACTAAACTCAATCATTGTCATATCAAGCCATAAATAAAGAGCCCCGATCCTTTTTTCTTGTGTGGAATGCACCGAAGCCAGACTTTCTGAGGCAACGTCGTGAATGACGATGGCAAGTTGATAGGTATCAATGTGACGTGTTATCCATGTCTTGGATGAGAGTCATATTTTGAATGATATTTCTATTGTTAATAAATTTCTTGACGTATTCTTGAAGACTTCTTAGCCTACCCTAGAGTGTGAAATCGAATTTTGTATTGACCCTAGTACAAAACCCATTTCTAAAACCCTCAAATATTTTCTTCACCTAAAACCGAATGTGTAATGTGCCAAAGACGTTGGCTCGGTCATTAAAGATTATGATCGTACCATACCATCGTGGAAAAGCGAACGTGGTAGGACGACGCGTTGAGTAGAAGATTGTATGCGATTACAAGTGTGAATATACGAACCCATGTGAATATACTTGAATATATCGATTAGAATCGACTTTAATCGAGAAAGTTAAAGCTGCTCAAGCTACATACTCAGAGCTGATGAATGTGAAGAAGAATGTTCAAGAGGGCATTATTCTAGAAGCAAGAATTGATGAAGAGAGGAAATCTCAACCCTCGATTTTATTGGCCCATTTGAAATCCTTGATCGAGTAGGAACTGTGGCCTATAGACTCGTTTTACCGCCAAGTATGTCGCGTGGTCATAACATTTTTTTCACATATCGATGTTACGTAAATATGTGGACGACCCGAACCACATTATTGAATTAAAACTAGACGAGATACCAGAAGATTTAACGTATGAGGAGATACGTGCTAACATCTTAGATAAGAAGGATTATATTTGATGCTCAAAGGTTATACCTCAAGAGTTAGAATTTGAAGTGAAGTCAAGGTATCCTCACCTGTTCGGCATACCAGGTACGTACGTAGATTTCGAGGGCAAAATTTCATAAGGAGGGGAGATTGTGAGACCCCAGATTTTATAAATAAAGATTAAATTTTCTCGAAATATTTTTTTTTTATATTATGGTGTTGATTTGATGAAATGTTATAGTTGTGGGTAATATTTACAAATTTTCCAAAGTACGCAAGTTATTATATAATATTCGATTTGTCGGGGAATATTCTTTTTGTCGGGGAATATCAAATGCGACAATACAATCATTAGTGGACCCCCAATGCGAAATTATTATCGAAGAGAAAATGACAAAAATACTTTATGAAAATAACGGCGGAAGTTTTACCATTAACTGTTGAAACACCCGGTGTTAAAAGTACAATAATACGCGTAGTTGCACAGTAGCACACAGTATTTATTATTGATGCTTACGCGAGAAGTCACTCAGTTATACTCAATTATTGCTACAGTAATTGCTGCATCATATCTCTCATATTATTGATTCAATTATTGTTACTGTATCATCTACATAATATGATATATTGTTCAATCGGGTATTCGAGACACTTTTCGTGTCAGAGTTACTATTCACGAGTTACTATTCATGAGTTACTATTCACGAGTTACTATTCACCCAGTTACTTTTCACTCTAGTATTGTGCATTTGGGTATTTGGGTACAATATTATTCCATGAGGAGATGTGCTAATTTTTCAGACCGTTGGTTGAAGATATAATAGTAAGTCAATATGGACCGCTGGTGGAGTTATAATAGTAAATCAATATGGATAGCTGGTTTAAAGTTTTAATAGTAAATCAGTATGGACCGTTGTTTTAAGTTTTAATAGTAAACCAATATGGACTGTCCGTTTAATAGTAAATCAATTTGGACCGTTCACGAATTAGTTACTATTCATTCTATTTTCCTATGAATAGAAGCTCATTCCTTCATTATTTTCTTACGAATTCACTGAAACTCTAGAGAGAAAAGTTATAGAAAAACTATAGAAAAGTATTCTGCTACTTTCCTACTCTTATATTCAATTTCTTTTACTGATAAGGGATGTTATTTGTTGTACTCATGAAGAGAACACATTATTCCATTATTTATTATTACATTGGAATAACTCAGATATCTGTGAGCTACCCTATACATGGTGACATTCTTCTAATATTCCATTCTTTATTATTACATTTGGAATATATCACATGCGTGCTTTAGCCGGACTGGTTCCATTATTTATTATTCTATCGGAATATCACATGCAATGCGTTTCGTGGGACTGGTTCTATCCTTTATTATTCTGTTGGAATAACCTGCATATGCCGTCTATCGCATGCCTGGTCATTTCTTTTGTTATTCCATTCTTTATTATACTCAGTTGGTTAAAACTTTGACTTCTATACTCCATGAAATTAGTGGAATAGCCTTGATATTTGCGCTTCATCCAAAGTATCTTTTCATGGAAATATTCTTACGAGCATTCTTGAATTTTACCCTACAAAGCGATATCATGTTGACAGTTTGAACGTTATCAGTTCCTGGATAAATTAATTCTTGAACTTGTTTTATTGAATTCTTATATCATTGTCATCATCCTCATGTTTATATTATGTTAAAAGTCTTCTGTGGCCTGTAGTGCATAGATGGACTTAGTATGATTATGACCAGGGATTATTCGGTATAATCATAACCGTAATGTTACAAATGATGTGATAAAAGTCCTCATTGGCCCGTAGTGCATTGATGGACAGTTGTTGGCATGATCATGACCATTAATGAATACACAAATATTCTTGGCCCGTAGTGCATGGATAATTGTGTTCATGATACTAAAGAATAACCTTGGCCGTAGTGCAGGGGTGATTCGATGATGTGGATTATTTATTAAGTTGAGTCTCAACGATAAAAGTCATGAAAAACCTTTTAAATCATAGAAGATAGTAGATTTTATTTTCTACTTGACTCTTCTAATGGATTGCTTGTTCCGCTGCAATTAAACTTGATGTTTGTTATATTTTATCAGTTTAACACTGTTAAAGGCTAATGATAATTTATTTTGCATTATCTTAGTCATAATATTTCTTACTGGGATATTTGAGCTCACCCTTTCTTTCACTGTTCTCTTCAGGAAATGAGAATATAGCTGGGATGAGTCGGGGATTGGAGTGATGGACCAGATGATAGTATTAGTAGTCCTCACTATTCTGTTAAATAGTGTGACAATAAATGTAACGAGGACTTATTCTGAGAGTGGATATTGTCTAGAAGACAGTATTTGTATTAAAACTCACAGCTCTCTTGTTGTATATTAAAGATTGTATTTGTATTATGTACCATGTATTTTGCAACTCAGAATAGGTGATGTATACCTATTTTGGGGGTGTCATAGTTGATGCCTATTTTAACTCGGCTAGACTAGTCTTGAAGAATTGATTGATTTTTTTACAAGTATTTCGATATAGAACTGTTAACGCTATCCTATGCCAAGTATTTGGTCAGATGTAAAGGTAAGTTTATCTATGAACAAACAAAAGTATTTTCATCGATTATTCGATGGGCACACGAGGTTGCCAAAAGTTAAACGTAAATACGTTTAACATAAGAGTGTTGATCAACATAGATTACAATAGGATGATCACCTAGAAGTGCTCGTAAGTAATGCCGGATGGATGGCCTTAGTGTCGGATGTCCTTTTCAAGTATGAAAATGAAAAAAGTATGTTCATGGTCTTTTAACCAGTTCAGAATTCCTAAGCTATTATATATACTTCAGAATTGTTATATAATGAGAAGTATAAGTCAATGATTCATGGTGATTCATAGCTACTTATTCAGTTATGGAAGATAATCATATAATTCTCGATGTTGTGTTTATATCATCCTTTGATAGACTTGTTGAGCTAGTAATGCTCACTTCTTGCTTGAATTATATGATTGTAGCTAAAGCCAAACGAACTAAGAGTTCTAAGAGAGATAAGGGCAAGGCTAAGATGGATAGTTGATTATCTTGTAATAGACTAGAGTATTTGTATGTAAGATACATATGAATGACAAAGAATGTATTCAGTTTGTGAACTTGGGAAAGAATTTATTACTAATGTAATAAGAATATAGTAAGTACATTCATTTTGTTGTTATCTCAATGGAATGACTGTATGAATTGTAGTATCATGGAGCACCATCTATCGGGTTGGAAGATACCCGGATTTGGGGGCGTCACAAGACTAGTAGTCAAATGTTATTCCCAAGAAGAAGGCATCGACTACGACGAGACCTTCACACCTGTTGCCAGATTAGAAGCCATCAGAATATTCCTTGCTTTTACTGCCTACATAAATGGATGTCAAAATTGCATTTCTGAATGGTGAACTTCAAGAAGAAGTATATGTGGAACAACCTCCAGGTTTTATCAATCCAACTTCTCTCTAATTATGTCTATAGATTAGAAAAAGCGTTATATGGACTTAAACAAACACCTAGAGCATGGTTTGAAACACTTACTAACTTTCTTATTGAAAATGGTTTCACTAGAGACAGAGTAGATACCGCATTATTTCTTAGGAAACACAAAAATAAAGTCATATTAATTCATATATATGTAGATGACATTATCTTTGGTTCTACTTATGAAAATTTGTGGAAGAGATTTGCCAAGCTTATGCAGAGCAAGTTCAAAATGGGTGAGCTAAATTTTTTTCTTGGACTGCAAGTGGAGCAGGCTGATGAAGGAATTTTCATTAACCAAGCCAAGTACATTAAAGACTTACTTAAGAAGTATTGCATGGAATCAGCCTCTCCTATGAAAACACTAATTGCTCCAGTAAATAAGCTTGACAAAGATGATAAAGGTAAATGTATTCATATTACTCAATAAAGAGGTATGATAGGCTCTCTTTTGTATCTAATCTCCAGAAGACTAGGCATAATGTTTGCAACATGTATATGTGCTAGATTTTAAGCTAATCCTAAGGAATCACACTTAATTGATGTAAAGAGAATTTTCAGGTATCTCAAAGGCACACCTCACTTGGGACTTTGGTATCCCAAGGAGTCCTCCTTTGAACTAATAGGATATACAGATGCTGATTTTTTAAACTGTAAGATCGACAAGAAAAGTACCAGTGGCACTTATCAGTTGCTAGGAAATTGACTTGTGTCCTGGTTTAGCAAAAAGTAAAATTCAGTATCAACATCAACAGCAGAAGCTGAATACATTGATGTTGGCAGCTGATGTTCTCAAATCTTATGGATGAAAAACCAGCTAGCAGACTATGGGTTTGATTTCAAATCTATACATGTTCATTGTGATAACACAAGTTCCATAGTAATAACACATAATCCTGTCATGCATTCTAGGACTAAGCATATAGAGATAAGATATCATTTTATTAGGGATCATGTTCAAAATGAAACTATATCTTTACAATACATCCCTACTGACAATCAACTTGCTGATGTCTTTACAAAACCTTTAGATGAATCCAGATTTAATAAATTGATAAGTGAGTTAGGTATGCTAAATCTATAACCATAAACTTTATGCTCTTGTTTATACTAACCATACAGATAAAAAGACTATGTTGAAATCGTAGAGATGACTAAAGAGAAACCACGATCATAGAACAGTCGCGACATGGTAGAGAAGCATCATGTGATGACATCATTCCTATCAAATCCAAGAAACCCTTCTGATAAGCACCTCAGGACAAACCTGACCTTTAGATCAGTCTAAGAAGTTGGCCCTTCCTGAGCTAGCTTAACCCAGAAGGAATGCTAAGTTAGAGTTCAGGATAAGGACCAGGAAATACAATGATCGTATTGTAAGATCAGTAGTGAACTCAATAATCGTAGAGCAACCTCAACGATTGTAGTCTCCCAAAAGGATACACTAGCTTAGGGGGAGCTAAGGGCATATCAGTACTTTCCACATTACTTAAAATCATGGAGCTCGACAGAACTCGACACGTGCCCCACTCTGCAGATCGTGGGGAGGGAAGTTACAAATATAGTTTGAAAAGGCCTTTTTTGAAAATTCACCTCAGAATTTCAAAAGATCATTCCTCTCTCTCTCTCTCAACAGAAACCCTAGCTTTCAGAACGATCAACTAACCTCTGTTCAAGAAAATCAATGGCTATTTCTAATATTATTTCTGGTTTCCAACTCTGCTTCGACAAATTCAAGACATCTGACCCACAGTTCCATAAAACTCTATTTCTTCTGAAGAAAGTTGGTCTTGAAGAAGCTCTAAGCACCAGCACAAGGATCTATCCGAAGCTGATGAAAGAGTTCTACAGCAATAGAGTCTTTGAAGACAACATTATCACTACAAGGGTCAAGTGTCACACCTCCAAAATAGGTCCACACAACCCATTCCGAGTCGTCAAATACATGGTGCAGAAATAACTACAACTTTATTATTACAATTGTCGTGCAAAATACGATAACACATATGTTGTGAGTTTAAATACAAATATTTTCTTCTAGACAATATCCAAACTCAAATAATTCCTCATTATAATTATTGATACACTATTTTAAAAAATAGTGAGGACTGCTAAAACAACTGTCTGGAACCATTATTCCATACCCCGACTAGTTCCCTCTATATTCTCACCTCCTATGAAGAAAAATGGAACAAAAAGGAAAAGGGTGAGCTCAACTAGCCCAATAAAGAATATTATGACTAAGATAATGAACAACAAATTTCGTTAGCCATCAACAAATTAGATAAAATATAATGGACAACAAGTTTTAGATTAATATTCGCAGCGAAAATAACAATTCATTAGAAGAGTTAAGTAGAGAATGAAATCTACTATCTTCTATGATTTAAAAGTCCATCATCAATATTTTATCCCTGTAATGTCAATCAATATACATCTTGAACCAAATATTCATCTTTGCACTACGTGCCAAAGATATTCATTTGTATCACCAGTTGGTCATGTTCATCTCAACACCTGTCCATCTTTGCACTACGGGCCAAAGATATTGATCAGGTAATCAATCATCTTTGCCAAAGATATTCATCAATTATCACCATTTAAGGCTGAGGTTGATGAAAAATATCTTAAAGCAAGCGAATCTAGTGAGATAAAAGGACAAAGATTAGGGATTCGTACTTTGGTTTATCCAAGTTCAAAAATACTCCATAATAATCAATTGTGGAGCCAAAATTCAAGAATGACGATCAAAACATGCATACAATCAAAGATAGTAACCAAAATAGACAACTTGGACAAAGAAAAGAAAATTTAATTTTTCTTTGAATAGTGTCGTCTATGTGAATAATGTTGTATATGTGAGAGCCCCGAATCTAGGTCCCCTATCACCGCGGATCCGGTACAATAATTCTATAACTATTGCGGAAGATATAAACATATATTGTTTATACAATAACTTTACACATTTTTCCCCAAGGTCGAGCAACCTTAACTTATACACAATTCATAACTTGTATAACATATAACATTATTATCATACAATACTATTACAAATCTAGCTGCACACATTATCTTAAAGTTGGAACTGTCTTTAACCTTTCCTTGTATCCAACGCATTCACCTTAATTTGTAATGTTTTATCATGATATAGCAAGGGTGAACATGAAGGTTGCCCAACAAGTTTAAATTTATTTAAGGATATATCATGATTGAAAGAATTTGAATAATAAACTGGCTATAATTCATCAATATAGTTGTGAATTAGCATGAACAAACTTTTGACGGAACAAGTATTGAACGTGAAAAAATATATCTGGACCGAATGGTAATGAAGGTGATCAGCCTTTCATACATGACGTATACATGCAATATGTACAGAGTACAATTCTACAATGGCAATCAGCAATGATTATCCATAAGCATATCTGAATGAAACAACTCTAAGTAGAGTTAAGTAAAACTTACATGTTTCGTTGATTATCGTTACGCAATTTATTAAGCTTTGACTGAAGACCTAATATAATATATAAATAATATCGATAAACAAATTAGAATATTATCATCACAATATAATACTATAAATATATACATAGAATAACCTAAACACATAACACATAACCCTATCAGTCTACAACATACATAGGACTCGGTATCAAGTCAAACTACTGCAGTCTGAGTTGGACCCGGCACAAATTTGATATCCCGACGGTCTATTCGGATAAATCTCAAGTTTAAGTTCAATTAAACTCTGCCTAAACACTTAACCATTATCTTAGATGATCATATTATTAATCAAAACATTTTTCAAAGGGTTGTACAAAATTTTAGATAATTATTACCATTTATCATGATTTTTCAATCATTTATAACGTATTTATCTAATTTAAATACCACTATATTCTAATATCATTAATATTTATTTAATATTAGATTTTAATGAAATACATGACATAATATCATAACATTTTTATAATATCTCAAAGTATTTTTAATACTTTATTATTTCCTTTAAATGTTTTTAAAGTAATTAAAAACATTATTCAATAACTACTATAAATACCACATTATTCTCTTTATCATTAATATTTATTTAATATCAAATATTAATGAAAATCATAATATAATATTATAATATATTTATATTACATCAAAGTATTTTTAATACCTTAAAATCATATTTATATGATTTTTTAAACATAAATCCATTATCCGATAATTTCTTTTCATGACAAAATATCAAAAGTTATATTTTATAACTTAAAATATTTTTCTAACACTTAAATAATTTTATATGATTTTTAAAACATTAATTCTATTTTTCTATAATTTATTTAATATATTTATTAAATAAATTAATTACTAATAATATTAATTAATTAATGAAATTTATCACAAAATATTAAAAGTAATTTAAAATAACTTAAAATATTTTCTTATACCATAATATAATTTTTCATGTATTAAAATCATTTTTAATAATTTATTTAATATAATAATTAAATAAATTAAATACCATTTATATTCCAAAAATATTAAATATTTATGAAATATACTCAAAATAGTTAAAAACTAATTTTAGGACTTTAAAATAATTTTTGGAATTTATTTTATATTTTTAATAATTAAAAACCATTTTTATCAATTTATTAATTAAAATAATTAATTTCTAAAAATATCTGTCGCTATAGGTGTTCTTGAGTTGTTCTTGAACCTTTACGTCAGTAACTAAGGGGCTTGGTTTGACCCATTTTTAATCTATGATCCTAATATTTTCTGGGCAGATAATGATATCAATCATGTAGTATAAGTGTAATACTATAATTAAAATCAATTTTCATGGTCAATATACAACAGATCAGAGAGATTTAAGCATCACAAATCTTGTTAGATACTGTCCTTCAATTTTTGGGTTTTCCAGAAATTGAAGAACAGTCGAGGTGTCACAATTGAGCCTTTAAATCCTTGATGTCCAGGCTTTCTAAGTATATTTTATTGGTTCAGTCATGAAGTAGGGGTGTCAAGGTACATGCATACAACCTTAAACCAGTTTATCATCAACACACTAAAGAGATATAGGGCGGTCAAATTCTGACAAAAACGTGTTCTTGAACAAATCTGGGATTTCCAGATTGTTCATCCGGCTGGTGGTCAATTACAGTTTGATCTAAATTATCTTCGATTCTATATACTTTCTGGGTGATATAAAAGCTTGATGTTGTAGTCCTTATACCAGACTACAAGATAACAACAACAACTTGTCCAAACTAACAAACAACAGTGAGATTAGAGGCTCTAAAGTTGCTTGTCAGACTTCTGGAAAAATCTGGGTTGCCCAGATTCTAAGTTTCGTGTTCAGTCAATGCACTTTGACCGATCATATCATGCAATATATACATGATCTGGCCCTGTTTCCAGTTCCAGATCAAAGACCTTCTGTCAGACTACAAGTCTAAAGCTTAAAACAACGTAAAACATAAACACATAAAGAACTAAGGGCACTGACATTTGCTTGTCAGGCCATCCTTTTCAACTTTTCCAGATTTTCGAAATCTTAAAATTCGTGCATCTAGATGTTATAGATCCATGATCTATCAACCATCAAAGCTTTTGATGGATCCCGGTGAAATGCTGTCGGAGAGATTGAACTACCAGTGGAGATTGGTCCACATACATTATGTGTATCCTTTCATGTGCTTAAGATAGCTAAAGGATACAATCTACTTTTGGGAAGACCGTGGATTCATATGGCTGGAGCCGTCCCGTCCACTCCCCATCAGCAACTCAAATACATCATTAATAGTAGCCTAATCACTGATAATGTTGAGCCAGAAATGTCCTATACAAAGTGGCATACCACTCATCAGTTTCAATGCAGAAGTAGAGCATGTCAGCTTCCAGTCCCTGAAGGTGAGCAACACTCACTATCAACCCAGAGTTTCTGCCGAGGTAATGTCGGCAAGCCATGAGATGATATCCTTGGGTTTTCAACTTGGACAAGGGTTATGAAAGGATCATCAGGGCATCAAATGCCCAATTCAAGTTCCCAGTCGGACAGGGACATCCAGACTAGGCTATTCTCCTAGGTCCAGTCACAGGAACCCTCATAAGCACAAACAGGTTCCTTCATCTTCAAGGCAATTGCCTAAACCTACAGAGACTAAGCCTCTATGACCCTCATTAAAGTTAACTGCCCATATGGTAGCTATGTTGTTTCCTAAGCCGATACCGGTCTAAGGAAAGGAAGTTCTGATACCAGACCCCGAAGTCGAGGAAAAGGATCAGAGACGTAAACAAGATATTGCAAGGCGGTTATCAAACATGCACGTCCTGGTCCATACGGAGGGTATAAAGAGAGACATCCCAGATGATGATTGTACGGACATTATGGTCATCATTCAAGAGAAGGAAGACGATAACAACCCCTTCATCACTGCTGTGCACCAGGACTTCACCCTTGGCAATTGAAGTAGCCTCCTTGCATTTATCGACGAGGGTAAAAAGGGAAGAAACTCCCTCTTCCCTGTAGATAACAATAACTGCTTACTTTTGTTGTACAGTATTAGCAGTTATTTTTGTCATTTCATGCTAACACTTTGTATGATTGAACAGTTTATATATTAAGTGAAATCATTTTGTTTCAGGTTTCTAGAGTTAGATGTGCATAAACTTGTTGATGAGGTGCTTATTCTTCACAAGGACTGTAAATTTGATGTAAAGTAGGAGTCAGACTTGATGGAGATTGAACAAAAGGACTATGAGATACCTCAAGAGATCAAAGAATGGGTCGAAGATAAACCCAAGCCAAATCTTGATCAAACCACTTCTTTCAACCTCGGAACCTCAGAAAACCCCAAACAAATCCAGATTGGTACGGACCTTACTCCAAACCAAAGGAATGACATGGTTACTCTATTGACCCAATTTCAAGATCTATTTGCATGGTCTCATGAAGACATGATCAGTTTGTCCACTAACACTGTCATTCATCACCTCCCCATCAAAGAGGGATTCAAGTCAGTCAGACAGAAACTCAGGCGATTAAAACCTGAGTGGAGTTTAAAAGTTAAAGAAGAAATTGTGAAATAATTCAAGCCGGCATCATCATGGTGTCAACATACCCTGAGTGGCTATCCAACATAGTTGTAATAACCCGATATTTTTTATATAAATAAATTAGAAATTTTGTGTATAAATTTTTTTTATATTTATTATTTTAAAGATGAGGATTTGTACAAGTTAAAGAGTAAGTATTTATGTGATAAATAAAAATATATTTATTACATTAATAATTTTAAATCATTTTATTTTAGAATTATTGATTATTATAAATTATATTCTCATAATAATTAATTTTATAGTAGAAATGTTTTTTATTAATTATTTTCCATGAAAATATAATTATATATTATTTAAATAATATATTAAAAGGTTATTAGAATTATAATAATAATTAATCTATTTTATTATATGAATTTATTCTAGATTAATTAAGTTAATTATTTTAACTTAATTAATAATGTTATATATGAAGAATAAATCAAATATGGAATCCAAACCCTAATTTTGAATTTTTGATCAGGGAATGAAAATAATATTATTATATTATTATTTGTCAGTATTATAGATATGTGTATTATGTGTGTAAGGTTAATGAAGGGAACAGTTTTAATGTTACTGATAAACCCTAATTCTGGTTCTAGAACAAGGAATGATGATAATAATATAATATTAATTATATTTTGATATTTTAGTGCTATAAATATGTACTGTATATGTGTGAACTGTTAAGGGTCGGTCAATTTTAATGTATCATGACCAAACCCTAATATTAATTTGTCTAACCCTATTGTAAGACTCAAATGGGAGATCCAAAACTGTGTAATGATTGTGTGATGTGATTTATGTTGCGTAATATATAATTTAAGTGCTAATTATGAAAAACCCTAATTAGTAATTAGAAACCCTAATTAATCTTTAGAAAACCCTAATTATAAAACCCTAATATTTAGAACCCTAATTTGAAACCTAAACTGGAGTTTTGCTCAGTCAGAAATTGTGTTAATATGATTAGTATCATGTATGATAGATATTATTGCTAATTAGGGAAAACCTAATTAGTAATTTAAAATCAAAATTATTAGAACCCTAATTTAATAATTAGAAACCCTAATTATTAATTTTAAAACCTAATTACTAATTGTAAACCCTAATTGCTAAATTAGCAAGGTTAATTATAATTAGTGATTTTAAACCCCTAATGTTCCTGTATAATGTAATTAGAAATCTAATGTAATTAACAAACCCTAATTTTCTATTTTTACTAACTAATTTATTTTTATTTTTATTTTAAACCCTAAATGAAAACCTAAAAATTCATTTTGTGCTAAACCTTAGGGTTAAACCCTAAGGGTCAGCCTTGTACATTATAACACTTGCATATATAGATTGGAGAGAGAGAAAATTCATTTGGTAGCCTCATTTTTCACAAAACACTCAACCATTCTCCCTAAACCCCAAACCTCCGAAATTTCCTTCATATACCAGTCATAAATCAAGCCCCACGAAATCCACTAACAAATTAGTAGCCAAGAATTAAAAGATTGTTCATTGAAGGTATAAACCTAATTTCAAAATCTGATCTCAGTTGCTATGTTAAAAGTTATGATTAAGTGTTAAAATGTGTGGTTTGTAATATATAATGATGATCTGGATTGCTAGATGTTAGATCCATAACATCTAGAGGCTCGAATTTGATGTTTTACAAGAATCTGGAAATTTTGTTTTTGATTTCTGACAACGAATGTCAGACCATCTAAATCACATCATGTTTGTGTTTTTGGCTGTATAAATTAATGTTTAAATTCGTAGTATGTTATGATAACTTTAATCTGGAATTGGAGTTAGTGTTATATTATGCACAGATTTTTTGTTATTAATGGTCAAAGACCGTTGACTGGCCATGACCGTAAAAAATTTGGGTAACCCAGATATTACCCAGAAAGCTTTGACAAGAAGTTTTGGGGCACAAATCTATCACTTGTTTGTTTATTTGTTATGTTTGTTGTATTCAGGTTGTAGTATGTTGTTTATACTACAACCGTAAGCTTTTATATCGCCTAAATATCAAACTAATTGAAGTCAGTGGCTGGTCAAACCAGGTCAGAAGATCACGAACTGAGTTTTCTGGGTAACCCAGAAAACTCAAGAACACGATCTCTGACAACGTTTAACCAGTATATATGTTGCACTTGTGATGTTGTTAGATGAATGTTATGTGTTCTATTTGTTCACTTGCATGTTGTCTATACACTGAACGTATTATATCATATAAATCAGACATGTGAAGCAAGTTATAATGATCGAAAGAAGGCAGTATGAACTGTTTTTCATTTCTGGAAAACCCAGAAATTAAGAACAGCTCTGACAAGAGATTTGAGGGCTTATAACTCTCTGATTTGTTGTGTTATGGCCTTGAAATCAATTGATAATGATAGTGTTACAGCAATACTACAATACCAACACATTAGAAAGCCCAGAATCCTGATAACCAAAGATTTACAACCGGTCAAAGTAGTACTCTCTGAGAGTAGTATGCACACAAGCCAATCATGTTTGATGATAAAGCATATACTTTGTAACAATCTTATTCATTTATTAATAAAAAGTATTAATTTATTAAAGGCTTTTAATTATCTACATGATGCTGTTTTATAATATGTGATAAACCCATAGTTTTAAGCAATGCTTTTAGAATAATGATGATGATCATTCTAATGAGATCTAAATTCTTAGAAAGCTTAAAAACTAAAATAGTTCCCAATCATTGGATTAATAAATTGGGGATTAGTGAATCCGGATAGATTGGTACATACGTTGCTTGCTCATTGGATGAGGATGATTGATCTCATGATCATTTGTGTGGAGACACTAAAGCAAGTATGTAGGTGCTTATTAGAGAATAAGTTCTTTGAGCGTGGCTCGTTAAGGAATACCTAATGGAGTTTTATTTTGCTGTCGATAGGAATTTCTGTAGTGATAGTAGTACAAGTAATCCTTGGACTTGAGATCATCATAGTATCTTGTGTATGATGAGTTATACTTTGACTTATTCCTTAAGACCCTTAGGGTATATCAAAGGGTATGCTTGGGTATAATAAGTTATACATGGAGATAATGTATGATCGATAAAGAATCTACCACTTCTAATAAAAGAAGAGAAATGTCTATGTGATTCGATAAATGACAACCCGGTGAGTCCTTGGCAAGCGAGAATGAAATTAGAAAGGAGTTTCTAATTTGCATTATTTGAGTTGTGCATTTAAGAGTCGAAATACATATAATTAAATAAAATAAGACTTGTGGTAATTCCATGTCTTATATTTAATTGGGACATTGTATGGTGGAAGGATTGAATTATGCGGTAACTATTTACTCAAAGGTTCTTTAATGATTAATGTTGAAATCTATATTATACGGAAAGTCGTTGATCATTAGGAGGCTTATCCCTATTGTAGAATAAATATTATTTATTTAAATAAATTAATTGTTTAATTTATTTATTTAAATAAGATTAGAATTATTCTAATTGATTTATTTCACATAGGTTTAATATGGAGAACCTAAAGGGTCACACCATAAAAGGAAGAATAATTATTTAAGAAGTTAATGGCATAATCGTAATAATATGTTATGTATATTTAATTTAATCTATGGTGATAGAATAAATTAAATAACTTAATATTATTATTTAATATTTTAGAAATATTAAATATAAATTAATAAGAGGAGTCTTATTAATATTATTACAATTATTATTATTTTAATTTCTAAAAGAGTTTAGGAATTAATTTAATATAAGTACTCTCATTTATTCCTAATTGGATTAGGAAGAAAAATTAGTTAAAGGAGTTTTAATTAATTATCCCTAATAAGATTAGGGAGCTTAATTAATTAAAAGAATTTAATTAATTAATTAAAACCCAATTCCTTAATTGTTAAGGTGGGTTGCCCACATCTATAAATAAGAGGAGTCTTATTATGGATGATATGGGTTGTTGACTTTTTGAACATACGAGATAATTCCAATTGTTGGGAGAGTACACATTTTCTATAGAAATAGAAAACTAGGGTTAGCCATAACACCCATCTTCTTGAATTTTATTCTTCCTTAGTGGATCACCTCTAGAGGCCAAACACATGGGTGGCTAATGTTGATCAAAGGAAGGAACCAAACCCGGTGGATTCAAGATTGAGCGAAAGGATTTGGAGGTGAACTTGTACACGAGGAAGCTTCGATCTTCAAAGGTATGATTTTATTCTTTATCTTTTCGTTTAATTAATAATTGTGCATAAAGGGTGATCCGGGTATATGGTTTGTAAATTTTTTAAACTCTGATTTTCTACGCTTCCGCTTAATTTGTGCAATTTGATTGCGCACATGAATATTACAAACCCAACAGTGGCATCAGAGCCAAACCTTTATGCGAATTATTAATTGTTTTAATTTGATATATAAATTGATATGTGTTTAGAACAATTTAATTGGGCATAATTTTATTGTATAAAATTTAAATAAAAAAAATTAAAAAAAAATAAAAAATTACCGAGAACATGCATGTGATTTTTCGGCAGAATTTTTTTTTTTTTTTTTATGCATGTAGCACGGAAATCGAAGCAGGTCATGCAATTAAAAAAAAAAGCTACGAATTACATGCGAGGCACGGAAATCAATGACATGCTTGAGGCCAGGAACGGTTTGTCTGCCACGTTTTTTTATAGGAGTTTTTTTTTTTTTTTGATTAAAAGGGATTTGGAAGGACAAGGATTACAAGGGTTTTCAAATAACAAAGTAATCACATGGTTCGCATGATTAAAAGACTACAGGATTCAAAAATAAAAAACGGAACATCTTATATATATGGTTAACGTGATGGACGATTTTTCATAATATATATATATATTTTAATATTATACGTTATATATATATATATATATATATATATATATATTAATTATTTTATAATTAAAATAAAAGTTTATTCTAATTTTAAAATAAAGGTTTATTTTAATATTAAAATAAAAAGGTTTATTTTAATTTTAAAATTAGAATTTCATGCTAACTAATTAGAATTGGAATTGGATTCCATGATAACTAATTGGAGTTGAAATTGATATTTCCTTAAAATAAAGGAGTTTATTTAGATATGAAATAAGATTTCATATTATTCAAAATAAAGGAATTTATTTGTGAATAAGAAAGAGAATCCTAATTTCCTTAAATAAAGGAGTTTATTTAAATATGAAATAAGATTTTATATTATTCAAAATAAAGGAGTTTATTTGTGAATAGGAAAAGAATATCAAGTGTTTCCTTTAATAATTTTTTTTTACATGGAATTGGATTCCATAATTAATTAAAATAAAAGAGTTTATTTTAATTAAAGATTTTTTTATTTTTATATATATATTGAATTGGATTCCATAATTAATTAAAATAAAGGAGTTTATTTTGATTAAAATTTTGATTAAAATAAAATAGTTTATTTTATTCAAAATTGGATAAATTAAAATAAAATAGTTTTATTTTGATTTAAATTTGGATTAAAATAAAGGAGTTTATTTTGATTCAAAAATAGATTTTATACTAACTAAATTTGCCCATTAAATGATATCAATATATATTAAATGTTTATTATTCATATGATGAATGTTATTTATTGATGCATATGATGATGTGTATGATAATAAATGGGATTGATTATGGACTATTGACCCGATGCGATTGGATTTTATTTTAGTTGGATGCATGAATGTATGGGTTTTATTAAATGGGAATTCTGCGTACCTCGTCTTCTCTAATTTTTTTCTTAATGTAAATTCTATCTCCCTCTATGTACTTCCCCTTATGGCTAGCGATCAAGGTTTTATTTATTTTAAATAGTTTTGTAATAGGAATAGTTAAAATTAATTTTGAAAAATTAGAGATCAAGGAGTAAGGAGGCGCTTGAAGACCCATTTGTAATAAAGCTTAGGGTTTAAATGTAATAGTTATATTTAAATATTATTTCTTGCACCCCTAGGGTTTGACCTTTTGGTTCACTTGGTGGCTCTTGTGAACCAAACTAGAATAAAAGTCCATAATCAATCGGGTAGAATATAGTATTCTATATGTGCATGCTTATACTATATATATTATATATTATGCAAACATGCTTAGCATGTTCATTAATATAATAGCGTATTTATATATATATATATAAATGCGCTAAACAAGATGAGACAAATTAATAACAAACCCCTCATTTTTTTATATTATGTCTAAGCGTTCAAAGATATTTGGAATATCGAGCGTCAGCCTTCTAGCATGATAAAATTAATAGAGTATTAAATATTTAATATGAGTTTGTTGTGTCACCACAAGGCAAGTATTAAGTATTTAAGATGTTAATTTATCACATTTGATGCTTATAAAGAAAATTGAACAATATTGTTTTGTTGTGTCACCACAAGGATGATATTTTCTTTTTGAATATATGGAGTGCTAGGTCGGACTTAACTTGGATAATTTTGATTCGGATGTGCCACCACTTGATCAAAATAATCTAAGAGGCAAAATACAAGGAGTTGCATAGTTGATGTAATTGACAAAAGTTGTCTACCTATTTATTTATATATAGTTTGTTGTGTCACCACAAGGCTATATACATTTGAAATGGGATCCTTATACTCACTAGCAAATCTTTAATTAGATTTTGCCGAACTATATAAGTGAGGGTAATATAGTTTGAAGAAAATAGTGGGAGATACCAATTTAAAACAAGACCTAAATTATTTTGGTAATTAATAAAAGAATGTATGTTAAAATGTTGTTAATTACAAATTCATTTACAGAATTTTACAATGTCTAAATTACTATCACTGCGAAGCATATTAGATGCTAAATTTAATCGGACCGAATTAAACGGATTGGTTAAGGAATTTGAGAATAGTTCTCATAATTGAAAAAGCTATCTTATGTCATATCGCATATCACTGCAATGGTTGCGAACAATGCCTCACGAGGAAGACATTGCTACTTTTAGAAAGTGGCAAGATGATGCGCTGATTGGCTCGATGCATCATGCTCGCATCCATGAGTACTTGAGCTTGACGTCGGCATGAAACTATGGATGCTCTTACTATATTCACGCACATCAAGTAGTTGATGGCGAGGAAAGTAAGACCGATAGATATCGAGATATCTAAGGAGCTCTTCCGATCTAGAATGGCCAATGGCACTATAGTATGCATGCGAAAAAGTTCTTAACATTATCAATTTAATTGATCAATTAAGACAATTTGGTTTTGTCATGGATGGAGAGTTGAGCAAGATTTGATCTTGCACTCACTCAGGACTCTTTTCACGATTGTTGTGAATTTTTCATATGAACAAGCTAGATATCGGTCTCATTGATTTGCTTAACATGTTGAAAAATGTTGAGAGTCACTTTCAACCAAGAAAGATCAAGTCTTACTAGTAGGGGCCAAAGGATCTTACGAAATAAGAAACGATTCAAAGAAGGTAAATAGAAAGGCGTAAACAAAGGATAATAAGAACAAAAGCGTCACGGATAGCAAAGGAGTTTGCTTCCTTTGCAATAAGCTGGACCTTTGGAAAGAAAGCTGCGAGAAGCATCTTGCAGAGGCTAACCAAAGAAGCTTAGTGAAGTTTGATTTACAATCTGATTTTGTTCATGATTGAAATAAATTTTCTTTAAGTCGAGGTTCTACTTGGGTATTGGATACCGACTTTGGTTATCATAAATATAGATTTATGAAGGGACCAAGCGAAGTAGAAAGCTAAACAAATATAAGTAATCCTATATGTGGAAAATGAAGCAAAGGTTCTTTGCATTAGCTATAGAAACTTATAGTTTAGCAGACGCTTACTGAAGCAAATCTATTAAGTCGATAAGTTGTTATTGTATTCCAGTTCTTGTTAAAATATTATTTCCATTTTATTGTTGGATGATGAAAACTTTGGTATTATAATTAAGAACAATTGTTGTTCTATTTATAATAATAATGTTTTATATAGAATGGAATATTACTTAATAAATTTTGTATACTTGACTTACATGAAAATAATTTTGCATATTGAACAAATTAGTATAAGAAAAGGAGATGATCATTCAAAGAGTTGAATGTGTGTATTTGCTAAAATACAAGTGTGAATTATTTGAAAGGTTCAAAGAATTGAAGTGAAACAAATTAGCAAAGTATTAAGATTCTTTGATTAGATCGAGGATAAATACTTGTGCGATAAGTTTCTAGAATCATCTCAAATAGTTTTCTCATAATGGACACATCGATATGTGATAATTGATTGATGTATACGAATGAAAAATCGTACCTTGTTGGACATAGTGCGGTCCATAATGATTTTTCTTGTCATTCCGGTATCCTTACAGGATAATGTCCTAGAAATGGTTTGCATATCTACGAAAATGGTAACCTCAAAAATCCATTTAAGACTCCATAAAAGTTATGGGCGGGGAGGATTCTAATCTTAAGTATGTTAAGATAAGGGGTTCAACTTATGTGAAAAGGTTTCAAAAGGATAAGCTTGGGATAAGATTTGACAAGTGTCGATTTGTGGGACATCCTAAAGTAAGTTTAGGGTATATGTTCTATAATTCTACTTAGCAAAAGGTGTTTGTTACGAAAACACGCCTTACTAAGATAAAGGCGTTTATCATTGAAAAAGGGCTAGTGGGAGGATAATAGATCTTGAAAAGTTCAAGAACCACAAAACACTATAAGTCAAATAAGAGGAACTGTAGATAGACCTATTGTACCACAACCGGATCGTAAATGCGGAATGATACAGAAGATACCTAGGAGGTATGGATTCATCATAGATGATGATGATGAGGCACGCATCATAGAAGATGATGATCCGATTACATACGATGAGTTAAGAGGATAGACATCGGAGAAATTGATTGAAGCAATATTCTCAAAATGGAACATTCATTTTGATGAAACAAATCAAAAGAGTTTGATTTTATCAAAAGTAAGAATGAACCTAGTGTGTACAAAAGGGTCGATTGGGAGCATCGTGACATTCCTAGTACTACATGTTGATATACTACGGATAAGGAATGACATACCAATGCTACAATCAGTAAAGATAAAGTTGTCTAAACATTCCTCCATGAATGATTTGGAAGAGTATCTTAATTGGGGATATAAATCTATATAGATAGATTTAAGAGGATGCTCGACTTAACCCAAGGAGCGTATATTCATTTGATGCTAAAGTCGTTTAGCATGGCAAACTCAAGAGATGTCTCATGTAGATGAGCTATGGAGTGTATCTCTCTTAATAGTCCCCACAGACTCCAAAAGAGAGATCACATGAGTAACTATCATGTATGCAATGAAATATACGAGACCTGATGTTGATCAGTCATATTCTGGAGAAGTTCATTGTGAGTCGGTGAAAAACATCTTAAAGTGCTTAGCAGGCACTAAGGATGTGATCATATTCATGGTGGGTGCGAATTAAAACTAGAGGGCTTAATGAGACTCAAGTTTTTCGAGATAGACCAAGGCGGCGACAGAAAGTCCACTTTAAGGTAAAGGGTTACCTTGAGCGCGGTGGTGTAGTGAATTGGAAAGGTTCCAAACAATGAAAGAGTTCTTTGGTTTAGTGATAAAGACAAAGTATATAGCTATAAATGAAGGCTGCAAGTTGATTGTTTGGATTAAAAGTTCATTCTGAGGAACTAGGAATAGTTCTAAGTCTCATCTTGGATCTAAACATGTGTTGTGGCACTTTCATTTGATTATTAGAATCATTGAAAGATGGGAAATCACTATAGAGATAGTGGACTCTCATGAACAACATTACATATCCATTAACTAAAGCTTATCTAACAATGCGGGATAATCGTCACTTAGAGAAGAAGAGTATGAGATACCATGACGATTGGCTTTAGTTCAAGTGGGAGATTGAAAGTAGTATGCACACAAGCCGATCATGTTTGATGATAAAGCATATACTTTGTAACAATCTTATTCATTTATTAATAAAAAGTATTAATTTATTAAAGGCTTTTAATTATCTACATGATCTTTTGTTTTATAATATGTGATAAACCCATAGTTTTAAGCAATGCTTTTAGAATAATGATGATGATCATTCTAATGAGATCTAAATTCTTAGAAAGCTTAAAAACTAAAATAGTTCCCAATCGTTGGATTACTAAATTGGGGATTAGTGAATCCGGATAGATTGGTACATCGTTGCTTGCTCATTGGATGAGGATGATTGATCTCATGATCATTTGTGTGGAACACTAAAAGCAAGTATGTAGGTGCTTATTAGAGAATAAGTTCTTTGAGCGTGGCTCGCTAAGGAATACCTAATGGAGTTTTATTTGCTGTCGATAGGAATTCTGTAGTGATAGTAGTACAAGTAATCCTTGGACTTGAGATCATCATAGTATCTTGTGTATGATGAGTTATACTTTGACTTATTCCTTAAGACCCTTAGGGTATATCAAAGGGTATGCTTGGGTATAATAAGTTATACATGGAGATAATGTATGATCGATAAAGAATCTACCACTTCTAATAAAGAAGATAAATGTCTATGTGATTCGATAAATGACAACCCAGTAGTCCTTGGCAAGCGAGAATGAAATTAGAAAGGAGTTTCTAATTTGCATTATTTAGAGTTGTGCATTTAAGAGTCGAAATACATATAATTAAATAAAATAAGACTTGTGGTAATTCCATGTCTTATATTTAATTGGGACATTGTATGGTGGAAGGATTGAATTGTGCGGTAACTATTTACTCAAAGGTTCTTTAATGATTAATGTTGAAATCTATATTATACGGAAAGTCGTTGATCATTTGGGAAACTTATCCTATTGTAGAATAAATATTATTTATTTAAATAAATTAATTGTTTAATTTATTTATTTAAATAAGATTAGAATTATTCTAATTGATTTATTCACAATAGGTTTAATATGGAGAACCTAAAGGGTCACACCATAAAAGGAAGAATAATTATTTAAGAAGTTAATGGCATAATCGTAATAATATGTTATGTATATTTAATTTAATCTATGGTGATAGAATAAATTAAATAACTTAATATTATTATTTAATATTTTAGAAATATTAAATATAAATTAATAAGAGGAGTCTTATTAATATTATTACAATTATTATTATTTTAATTTCTAAAAGAGTTTAGGAATTAATTTAATATAAATACTCTCATTTATTCCTAATTGGATTAGGAAGGAAAATTAGTTAAAGGAGTTTTAATTAATTATCCCTAATAAGATTAGGGAGCTTAATTAATTAAAAGAATTTAATTAATTAATTAAAACCCAATTCCTTAATTGTTAAGGTGGGTTGCCCACATCTATAAATAAGAGGAGTCTTATTATGGATGATATGGGTTGTTGACTTTTTGAACATACGAGATAATTCCAATTGTTGGGAGAGTACACATTTTCTATAGAGATAGAAAACTAGGGTTAGCCATATCACCCATCTTCTTGAATTTTATTCTTCCTTGGTGGATCACCTCTAGAGGCCAAACACATGGGTGGCTAACGTTGATCAAAGGAAGGAACCAAACCCGGTGGATTCAAGATTGAACGCGAAAGGATTTGGAGGTGAACTTGTACCTGAGGAAGCTTGATCTTCAAGGGTATGATTTTATTCTTTATCTTTTCGTTTAATTAATAATTGTGCATAAAGGGTGTCCGGGTATATGGTTTGTAAAATTTTTAAACTCCGATTTTCTACGCTTCCGCTTAATTTGTGCAATTTGATTGCGCACATGAATATTACAAACCTAACACTCTCGTTAGCTGCATATGAAGATCTGGGTTTCATGAAGAACACGAAGAACACCTATAGCGACGGTTCTGTCGTTATAGGCAGTCTTTAGCGACAGTTTTATTAAATATTAATTAAATAAATTTCTAAAAATCATAAAAAAATAGAAATTAATTTTCGAAAATTACAAATATTATTTTAAAAATTATTTTAAATTATAAAAATTAATTTTTAATAATTTGAAATATTTTTTTCAAATATTATTGATATTTAAGTTATTTATTAAATGCATTAAATAAATTAATTAAAAATGATTTTATTATATTAAAAATCATTTTAAATAATAATAAGTTATTTAAAATATTTTAAGTTATAAAATATAACTTTTAATATTTTAAAGCAAATTTCATTAATTATTTAATATTAATGATATTAGATTTATTTAATAATTATTAAATAAATTAATTAAAAATGATTTCAATATTATAAAAATCATTTAAAAAAAAAATTAAATTGTTTAAAAATATTTTAAGTTATAAAATATAACTTTTAATATTTAAAAGAAAATTTCATTAATTAATTATTATTAATGATATTAAGGTTATTTAATAATTATATTAAATAAACTATTTTAAAAATGATTTTATTATTATAAAAATCATTTTAAATGAAAATAAAGTATTTAAAGATATTTTAAGTTATAAAATATAACTTTTAATATTTAAAGGATAATTTTATTAATAATTTAATATTAATGATTATTAATTTATTATAAATGATATTAGAGTTATTTAATAATAAAATTAAATAAATAATTTAAAAATGGTTTTATTGATTTTAAAATCATTTAAAAAGGAAATAAATGGATTAAAAATATTTGAAGTTATAATTAAGGACTTTTTATATTTTGATGAATAAGACATTAATAATTAAATATTAATGGTAATTATTTAAAATAATTTTAATTCTTTTATAAATCATTTAAGGATAATATTAATACTTTAAAAGTATTTTGAGTTATTATAAATAACTTTAACATTTAGGCAATTGTTTCATTAATAGTTTAATATTAATTAAATATTAATGATAATTGAATTATTTAATTTTTAAATCATTTAATAATGATTTTTGTTTGAAAATTCATGATAAATTATAATAAATGTTTTTAAATTATTATAAGTCATTTAAAAATAATATGATTGATACTTACATATATTGAGCAACAGGATAGAGTCTTAGACTCGATAATTACCCGATAAAGCCGTCGATACACCGACATGTTTTAGAAATTGATCCGGACTTGTATATTTTGACTATATTAATGTTTGTTTGTGATTCAATGACTGTTGAATATGTGTGACAATGTGATTAGGTTACGTGTTGACTGCAATAATAATAATAATAATAATAATAATAATAATAATAATAATAATAATAATAATAATAATAATCATTAATAATAATAATAATAGTACTAATAATAATAATAATAACAACAACAATAATAATAATAATAATAATAATAATAATAATAATAATAATAATAATAATAATAATAATAATAATAATAACGAATAAGTAATAATAATAATAATACTAATAATAAATAATAACAACAACAACAACAACAACAAAACAACAACAACAACAACAACAACAACAACAACAATAATAATAATAATAATAATAATAATAATAATAATAATAATAATAATAATAATAATAATAATAATAATAACTGTAAGACCCCAACTTTTATAAATAAAGATGCATTTTCTATAAATATTATTTTTGAATATTATGGAGTAAATTTGATATAATGTTATAGTGGTGGGTAATATTTATAAATTTTGCAAAGTAAGCAAGTTTTTATAAAATATTCGTTTGGTCAAGGAATATTCTTTTTGTCGGGGAATATTCATACGACGGCACAATCATTGGTGGACCCCACAACGGAATTATTATCGGATTGAGAAAATGACAAAAATACTTTATGAAAATAACGGCGGAGGTGTTACCGTTAAAACTGTTGAACTACCCGGTAGTAAAAGTACAGTAATACGCGTGGTTGCATATTAGCACACGATATTGATTATTGATGCTTACGTGAGAAGTCACTTAGCTATACTCAATTATTGCTACAGTAATTGCTGCATCATATCTCTTATATTATTGATTCAATTATTATCACCGTATCATCTGTATAATATGTTATATTATTAAATCAATAATTGAGACGACAAGTTATAAATGATTAATAATTGTTGAAAGATTAAATATGTGTTGATTAAAAATAAAATGATTTGTGGTAATATTTATTCAATCCTTGATGTATATAAAGAGTCTATTATGAGACGTTTATGGTAAGTTTGGTTATTTTATGGGGGGACCATATGTCATCATCTAAGAGTCTATTCGTCAATAGTAATTACCTTCGTCAATAGTAATTACCTTCATCAATAGTAATTATCTTTACCAGACGTCAAACCACTTGCCGTTTCATATTACAGGCGTCGAATCAATTGTCGTTTCACATTACAGGCGTCAAACCACTTGGTGTTTCACATTACAGGCATCAAACCACTTTTCCTTTCACATCACCAGTCGTCAAGCCACTTGCCTTTTCACATTTCAAGTGCTAAGCTAGAAATCTTCTATAAATAGAGGCCTAGTGCTTCATTATTTTTCACGAATTCATTCAAGCTATAGAGAGAGAAAGTATAGAGAGAATAAGAGAGAAAGAAAAGAGTATTCTGTTACTACACTACTGCTGTATTCAATCTACTACTAATGTAAGCGGTGTTATTATTTCTTATTCATGAAGAGAACTGTTGTTATTCCATTGCTTATTATTCTGTTGGAATAACCTGTATACGCGCTTTACCCTATACTTGGTGACATTCTTCTATTATTATGTTGGAACATCCTGTCTGTGTGTTTTTACAGGACTGGTTAAAATCTTTATTATTATTCTCATTGTAACATCATCGTATACGTGTGTTTTTACTTTGGACTGGTTCCGTCTTTATTATTATTACATTGGAACATCCTGTCGTGTGTTTTACAGGACTGGTTAAAATCTTTTTATTATTTTGTTGGAACATCCAATAAATTGCAAATTTTTGCGACACGGGTTCCGTTATTATTATACATTGGAATAACTTGTCTATGTGAAGTACCGCATGCATGGTGATTTCTTTTATTATTCCATTCTTTATTATACTCAGTTGGTTAAAGTTTTGACTTCTATACTCCATGAAATTAGTAGAATATCTTTGATATTTGAGCTTCATCCAGTATCTTTTCATGGAAATATTCTTCTGATCATTCTTGAATTTTACTCTACAAAGCAGTATCATGTTGACAATTCCTGGATAAATTAATTCTTAAACTTGTTTTATTGAATTCTTATATCATTGTCATCATCCTCGTGTTTATATTATGTTGAAAGTCATCTGTGGCCTGTAGTGCATAGATGGACTTGGTATGATTATGACCATGGATTATTCGGTGTAATCATGACCATAGTGTTACAAATGATGTGGTAAAAGTTATCATTGGCCCGTAGTGCATTGATGGACAGTTGTTGGCATGATCATGACCATTAATGAATACACGAATGTCCTTGGCTGTAGTGCATGGATAATTTGTGGTCGTGATACTAAATAATATCCTTGGCCGTAGTGCATGGGTGATTCGATGATGTGGATTATTTATTAAAAGTCGAGTCCCAATGATAAAAGTCATGAAAAAACCTTTTAAATCATAAAAGATAGTAGATTTTATTCTCTACTTGACTCTTTTAATGGATTGCTTGTTCCGCTGCAGTTAAAATTGATGTTGTTGTATTTTATTAGTTTAACACTATTGAAGGTTAACGATAATTTATCATCTTAGTCATAATATTTCTTACTGGGCTAGTTGTGCTCACCCTTTCTTTCATTGTTCTCTTCAGGAAATGAGAACATAACAGGGACTAGTCGGGGAACGGAGTGACGGTCCAGAGGATATCATTAGTAGTCCTCACTATTCTGTGAAATAGTGTGTTAATAATTATAATGAGGACTCCTTTTGAGTTTGTATAATCTCTATTAGACAATAATTATATTCAAACTCACAGTTATGTTTTGTCGTATTGTACACGGCAGTTGTATTAGTAAGTTGTATTTGAATTTTGTACTATGTATCTGACGACCCAAGATGGGTGATGTATACCTAATTTTGGGGCGTCATAGTTAATATCAAAGCTTAGGATATGATCCCTAGCTAAGATGTGAGAATAGTACTAGGAGGGAGAGCGGGAATTCCTTCGCTAGTATGACCTACCTAAGTTTATGTGGTATTTAATTGGTGGGGTCGAATTTAGGGATATATGTTACATGTCAATTAACCTTTGTTTTGTGGCGATCTCGAAAATGACATCCGAGAATGTTGAGAATAGCAATGGAGCACATGCGACCGTTGATTCACCACATATCAATAATCAGGATAATGTGCATCAGGAAGGCGACAATCCTCATGCAAACAACAACACTGACCAAATGATGAATGATCAAATGTTCAGGGGCTTTATGCAATTCATGCAACAGCAGGCGAGAGCGGCTCCTGTCCAAAATGCAGGTGGAAACACTAGAAACTCTCGGGCGGTCACCACTAAACAGTTCAAGGAGCTGGGACCACCGGAGTTTAAGGGAGAGCCAAAACCACTTATGACGGAAGCATGGATAAAGCAGATCACCAAGATATTTGATGTCTTGGGTTTCTCCGAGGAGCAAAAGCTTCCCTTTGCCGCCTTTATGTTGCGCGGAGAGACAGATTACTGGTGGGAATTGGTAAAACGCACTCAACCTGCCGTACTGAAGATGTCTTGGGAGAAGTTCAAAGAGCTGTTCAACGACAAATACTTTCCCGAAAGTATTCATCACATGAAGGTGGTGGAGTTCAAAACAATATGACCGTGTCGCAATACGAGGCTAAATTTGCAGAGTTATCCTGGTTTGCGTCCCACTTGGTGGATAATGAAGAGAGAATGACACGGATATTTTTAAGAGGTTTGAAGCCGGAGATACGTCAACATCTTATTTCTCATAAACTGTGTTTATATTCAAATGTTGTAAATAGGGCTCAATTAGTGGAGCGTGATAACGAGTCAACGCAACTAAAAGAGAGCAGCCGATAAAATGATAATACCAGCGAGAGCAGTCATCGAAGCGGTGACAACAAACGTGGAGGGAATCAACAGGCCAGAAATTGTAACCACTTCGGTGGTAATCAGGGCCAAAACAATAAGAATGGACATTTCAAGAAGAGGAGATTCAATAATGATGGAAAGACGTCAGCACCAACACCTGTCATTAAGGAAGGAGAACGACCACCTATCATATGTTTCAAATGCAGAGGGGAGGGGCACATCAGTCCAAACTGCGCGATGCCGTCCAAAGTATGTTATAATTGTGGAAGAGAATGTCACTTTGCCCGATTTTGTCGTTAACCGAAGACAAATTCAGCTAGGATGGAGGCACCAAATGCCGTCCCAGAAAAGTCAAAACCGGTAGTGCAAGGGAGAGCATTTGTTGTGACGTCCCAGAAAGCAAGGAACCCGAATGAGGTTATCACGGGTAAGCTTATCATAAACTCTAATGAAATCTATACTTTATTTGATACCGGTTCTACCCATTCTTTTATTTCTCCTACTTGCGCTAATCGATTAAATTTGACTCCGGAGAAATTAGACTTTGACTTATCTGTGGAAACTCCGTTGGGATGAACCTTCATTACATCCACTGTTTATAAGTCTTGTTTGGTTTAAATCGGTACCCTCACACAACCTGTAGATCTTATTTCATTGAAAATACTTGCATTTGACGTGATTCTAGGGATTGATTGGTTAACTACTCATCATGCAAAAATTGATTATTTCCGTAAAGTTGTTAGCTTTCGTATTCCTAATCAACCTATTATGCGAATTCAAGCGACCAAACCATTAAAATCAATCACGGTCATCTCAAGCCATAAAGCTATTCGCTTTTATTGAAAAGCGGATGTCAAGCTTTCTTAGCTCATGTCACGATTTAAACAAAAATACGCCGTTTTGAACGATATTTTTATTGTTAATAAATTTCCTGACATATTCCCCGAAGAACTTCCTGGCCTACCCCCTGAGCGTGAAATTGAATTTTGTATCGACCTTGAACTCGGTATAAAACCCATTTCCAAAGCCCCATATCGAATGGCTCCTATTGAACTTCAGGAGTTAAAGACCCAACTGCAGGAATTGTTAGACATTGGCTTTATTCGTCTTAGTACTTCTCCTTGGGGTGCTCCTGTTCTATTCGTGAAGAAGAAAGATGGGAGTATGCGACTTTGTATTAATTATCGGGAGTTGAATCATGTCACCATCAAAAATAGGTATCCATTGCCACGTATTGATGACTTGTTTGACCAGTTACAAGGAGCCAAATTCTTTTCAAAGATTGATATTCGCTCCGGATATCACCAATTAAAGATTAGAACCGATGACATTCCAAAGACGGCTTTCAGAACTCGGTACGGGCATTATGAATTCCTAGTCATGTCATTTGGATTGACTAATGCTCCTGCTGCCTTCATGGATATGATGAACCGAGTATTCAAGGAATATTTAGATCACTTTGTGGTCGTCTTTATTGATGACATCAAAAGCCGTGAAGATCACGAGCAACACTTAAGGCTGACACTCCAAAAGCTTCGTGAATACAAGCTTTATGCCAAGTTGAAGAAATGCGAATTCTGGCTTGAGGAAGTAGCATTCCTTGGGAATGTAATATCAAGTCATGGAATATCTGTTGACCCAGCAAAGATTGAAGCAATTCAAAGCTGGGAGCAACCTAAATCAATGACCGAAGTACGTAGCTTTCTCGGCTTAGCTGGTTATTATCGGAGATTCGTGGAAGGATTTTCTCGAATTGCTACTCCATTAACTCAGCTGACTCGAAAAGATACAAAGTTCGGTTGGAGCGAAGAATGTGAGAAGAGTTTTCAAGAACTCAAGAGGAGACTCGTTTCAGCACCTATTCTGACAATACCATCTAGCTCGGAGGGATTTGTCATCTACAGTGATGCTTCGGGCAAAGGGTTGGGATGTGTTCTCATGCAACATGGGAAAGTCATAGCCTATGCCTCAAGACAACTCAAAGAATATGAGAGGAATTATCCTACTCATGATCTAGAGTTGGCAGGCGTTTGTCTTGCACTTAAAATTTGGAGGCATTACTTGTATGGAGAGAAAGTGGAGATCTTTACGGATCATAAAAGCCTCAAATATTTCTTTACTCAAAAGGAACTCAACATGCGACAATGACGTTGGCTTGAACTGTTGAAAGATTATGATCATACCATCCAATACCATCCTGGAAAAGCGAACTTGGTAGCTGACGTATTGAGTAGAAGGTCATATGCAAGTAAGAGTGCGATATTGTCAACGCAAAGGCCCATTTTGTGTGACTTGCAAAGGATGGAGATAGAACCGACTTTAGTCAATAAAGTTAAAGTTGCTCAAGTTACAGACCTGGAGTTGATGCATCTGAGGAAGAAAGTGCAAGAAGGTGCTATGCCGAAAGCAAGAATCGATGAAGAAGGAATACTTCGAGTCAACTCTAGACTTTGTGTTCCTAACGACCCTAATTTAAAGTATAAAATCATGATGGAGGCGCACAACACACCGTTTACAATCCATCCTGGGAGTACCAAAATGTATCATGATATTCGTCATACATTTTGGTGGAGCAATATGAAGAGAGAGATAGCGTTGTTTATCTCAAGGTGTCTAACTTGTCAACGAGTTAAAGCAGAGCATCAAGTACCAAAAGGTCCATTGCAACCACTTGAAATTCCAGAATGGAAATGGGAGCACATTACCATGGATTTCGTTACCGGTCTTCCTAAGGTTTCTCAAGGCATAGATGCGATTTGGGTCATTGTTGATAGATTGACCAAGTCTGCTCATTTCTTACCAATACGAGAAACTTATACACTTAAACGTCTTGCTCGTACATACATAAACGAGATTATAAGACTGCATGGTATGTCGGTATCCATAGTTTCTGATCGAGACCCAAGATTCACTTCACGATTTTGGGTTAGTTTGCAAAAAGTTATGGGCACAGACTTACGATTTAGCTCTAAGCATATCATCCTTAGAAGCGGACGAGACAAATGGAGAGGACTATTCAAACTCTTGAAGATCTATTAAGACTATGTGTCCTTGATTTCAAGGAAATTTGGACAAATTCTTACCATTGGTAGAGTTTTCCTACAACAACAGTTATCAAGCAAGTATTGGCATGGCTCCATTCGAAGCGTTGTATGGAAGAAAGTGTCGTTCTCTAGTATGCTGGGATGAGGTGAGTGAAGAAACGTTATTGGGACCGGAGTTGGTACGTATGACTATGGAAAAGATTCAAACGATCCGACAACGTATAAAAACCTCACAAGATCGACAAAAGAGTTATGTTGATCTTCATCGAAAGGACGTGGAATTCGATATAGGAGATCATGTGTTGTTGCGTGTTGCTCCATGGAAAGGAGTTACGAGATTTGGAAAGAGAGGAAAACTCAATCCTCGATTCATCGGTCCATTTTTTACTCGATCGAGTAGGAACTGTGGCCTATAGACTCGCTTTACCGCCAAGTATGTCTCGTGTTCATAACGTTTTTCACATATCCATGTTACGTAAATATGTGAAAGACCCAAACCACATTATTGAGTTAGAACCAGACGAAATAGCGGAAGATTTGACGTATGAAGAGGTTCCTGTTCAAATCTTGGATAAGAAGGAACATATTCTACGCTCCAAGGTTATACCTCAAGTCAAAGTTTTGTGGAGAAAACACGATGTTGAGGAAATCACTTGGGAGTTAGAATCTGAAATGAAATCAAGGTATCCTTACCTCTTCGACATACCAGGTACGTACCCTAATTTCGAGGGCGAAATTTCATAAGAAGGGGAGGTTGTATGACCCCAACTTTTATAAATAAAGATGAATTTTCTATAAATATTATTTTGTAATATTTTGGAGTAAATTTGATATAATGTTATAGTTGTGGGTAATATTTATAAATTTTGCAAAGTAAGCAAGTTGTTATAAAATATTCGTTTGGTCGGGGCATATTCTTTTTGTCGGGGAATATTCGTAGGACGGCACAATCATTGGTGGACCCCACAACGGAATTATTGTCGGATTAAGAAAACGACAAAAATACTTTATGAAAATGAGAACATAACAGGGACTAATCGGGGAACGGAGTGACGGTCCAGAGGATATCATTAGTTGTCCTCACTATTCTATGAAATAGTGTGTTAATAATTATAATGAGGACTCCTTTTGAGTTTGTTTAATCTCTAGTAGACAATAATTATATTAAAACTCACAGTTATGATTTGTCGTATTGTACACGACAGTTGTATTAGTAAGTTGTATTTGAATTTTGTACCATGTATCTGACGACCTAAGATGGGTTATGTATACCTAATTTTGGGGGCGTCACAATAACAGTCGTAATAATAATAATAGTACTAATAATAATAACAACAACAACAACAATAATGATAATGATAATAATAATAATAATAATAATAATAATAATAATAATAATAATAATAATAATAATAATAATAATAATAATAATAATAATAATAATAATAATAATAATAATAATACTAATAATGGTAATTATTTGAAAATAATTACGTATATTAATATGCAAACAAAATATTATGTATATTAACATGCAAAGTAAATAAATTGTTATATTCAAACAATAATGTAATATGTATAAATCAGTTAATATGTAATATATATAATAATGTAATATATATTATTAACTAACATGTAATATTTGTGTAATATATCTAATAATGTAATACTTTATATTAACATACACTAATATTCCGAATACTATGTATTAAAATATAAACATGAATTAACATGCAAAAAACAATATGTTCATAATTTGATGTAATGTTATATATATACAAAAACTTATTTTCTATTCATATAAAATAATACTATAATTATAGAAAATATAAATTTGCTTTAAGATTGTATTCTATAATATATAGTATTATTTATATATATATATATATATATATATATATATATAATAAAATAGAATTATAAAATGTCAAATATAAACAAAATAAATTCGAGTCCTTTGAATTCACAAAGTCTCCTTAAAGCAAATTTATTCCCTCACTGGTGCTAAAGGATTAAATGAATAATTGCTTCCCAAGATAAAATGAATTTCCAGTTCTTAATTAGAAGCACTTCAAAATTAAGAACACATCAAACCAAATTTTATGTTATGTATTGAACCTAACAGAAAATTAATAATGCATGTATGAAGTAATTGGAAAAATCTTATTGCACACTGTTTGTCTATCAAACTTGCAGATAACGGGATTTGCAGAAAAGGAACTATCTGCAGAAACGGGAAGGAGCAGAACGGAACAGGAAATCTCACTGCAACGGTATTGCAGAGAACGGGATTCTGCAGAACGGACTTTTGCAAAGAACGGGAAGGAAATTTCTTGTAGGCGCTCCCACATCGATTATTTATAGGAATAATTCCACGGTTTATTATCATTGAATATTACGCTGATTAGTCTTGATTGTTACCGATTGGCACGGTTTTTTACCGTTGGCATCAAAACTACGTAGTATCATGTAAAGACAAAACTACGTAGTATCATGATAATTATTTTAACAAAATCTGATAAAACATTAAATAAATTTTATCCAAAAAATATTTATCATGACCCGCCCATGACCCACGACCCACGACCCCGAGCCCGGCCTGATCGGACGGACGGCGGCGGCGCGTGCGTGTGGGTTTCAACCATGCCTTGGCTAGGTCCTCTCCCTTCCACAAAAGTGGGGTGCCCCTAGAGGCCCTTCCCATTGAGCAAACATCCCATATATATGTTCTTCTTTTTTCCCTCTAATTGCCTATGTGGGACTTATGCAATTTACAACTTCAAGTAGGTGACTTTGGAGTCAATTTTCTCATTCAATTCTTAATAGATTTGAACATATAAATATACCAAGTTATACTCCTCATGAAGGAGAACACATTGGTGCAAAGACCCGACATTTTCGGAATGTGGGTCCCTCATTTAATTGAGCCTCAAAATGCTCTAATATTTAATATTTCAAATCCCATTTTCAACAATCCCCCACATGAATGTAAAATTGGCTTTACAACATGGAAATAAAAATAAAAATGTTATGAATATGCAGACTCTATTTCAGTACATGAGAAAATATATTTCATCATGTTAAGTAGCCTAGTGGCTTTGAACTTACCATAGTAAAATCTATCGGATTTACTTGGCTAATCAGTAGACTTGATGTCTTTGAACTGTCAGCTTTTCGTGTAAACCAAGATAATAGAATTCACAAAATACTTCTTCTAAATATATTTGGTTCTCACGTTTGTGTTCATTTTGGCCTTGAAACACCTCTTGGTTTCGTGAGTATATTAGAGAATTCAGCCTTTAAATTCTCATAGAAGTGCCCCCCTTCTTACTCACATAGGTGATTTCTATAAAGAGTATCCTACAATACTCCACTTGAACGTATTTCAAGATATAGAAATCATTAAAAGCATAACTGATCCCAATTCTCGCTGTAGATGTGCACTGTCTCATCATAGGAATGGTTAGGAGTATATATCTCCTCATTGTTTTACTAAGTACTACATAGTTAGGTTTGCCCATTGAACCTAGATCTTGGGATCTCCAGTCAACTAGGTTGGGTTTCCACTATGACGACTCTTTAATAATAGGCTTTAAACCCATTCCCTTCGATGAACTTTCCACTTGCTCTCTTGTTAAACCTTTCGTAAGCGGATCCGCAATATTATCTTTTGACTTTACATAATCAATTGAGATAATTCCATTTGAGAGCAATTGTCTAACGGTATTATGTCTTCGTCATATATGGCGTGACTTACCGTTATATAAATGATTCTGTGCTCTTCCAATTGTTGATTGGCTATCACAGTGTATACATATAGCTGGCACAGGTTTTGACCAATTTGGAATATCCTCTAAGAAATTACGAAGCCACTCTGCTTCTTCTCCAGCTTTGTCTAAAGCAATGAATTCTGATTCCATTGTCGACCTTGCAATACATGTTTTTTTTTTAGGATTTCCAAGATACCGCTGCACTACCAAGTGTACAAACATATCCACTTGGGGATTTTGAATCTTTAGTATCAGATATCCAATTAGCATCAGTATAACCTTCCAATACTGCTGGATATCTTGTATAGTGCAGTCCATAGTTTTGAGTATGTTTTAAATATCCCAAAACTCTCAAAATAGCTTTCCAGTGATCTTTACCTGGATTACTCATACCTACTTAGCTTACTTACTGAATAAACTATATCCGGTCTAGTACAGTTCATGACATACATTAAACTGCCTATTATACGAGAATATTCTAGTTGAGATATGCTATTACATCCATTTTTGGCTAAATGAAGATTTATATCAACTAGGGTCTTATTTAGAATTATATTATATTTATTAAAATTTTCAAGTATTTTCTCAATATAATGAGTTTGAGATAATATAATTCCATCAGATGTTCTAGAAATCTTGATTCCTAATATTATATCAGCAACCCCCAAATCTTTCATATCAAATCTATGTGCCAACATACGTTGTAGAGTTGATAACTTCATTGTTACTACCCATTATTAACATATCATCCACATAAAGACAAACAATGAGATATTCTTTTTGAGTGCTTTTGACATAAACACATTTGTCACACTCATTGATTTTAAAACCATTTGATAACATAACAATATCAAATTTCTCATGCCATTGTTTTGGTGCCTGTTTCAATCCATACAAGGATTTAACAAGTTTGCATACTTTTCTCTCTTGTCCAGGAGCTATGAAACCTTCGGGTTGTTCCATATATATTTCTTCATCTAATTCACCATTTAAGAATGTGGTCTTTACATCCATTTGATGTATTTCAAGTCTATTTGAAGATGTTATTGCTAGTAGCATTCGAATAGATGTAATTCTTGTAACATGTGAATAAGTGTCGAAATAATCCAATCCTTCCTTTTGTCTATAGTCTTTAACAACAAGCCTTTCTTTATATTTATCAATTGAACCATCAGCTTTCATCTTCTTTTTGAAGATCCATTTATACCCTAAGGGTTTGGAACCAGGTGGAAGGTCCACCAATTCCAATGTATGATTTTACATGATGGATTCAATTTCACTATTTATTGCTTCTTTCCAATGAGAAGCATCTGGAGTGGATATTGCCTCTTTGTACGTTTGAGGATCATTTTCTAACAAAAAATGTTAGAAAATCCAGGCCAAAAGACGTTGAAGTCCTTGCCCTTTTGCTACGTCTAGGTTCATCCACTATAGACTCTTTGTCTATATTTTCAGGAATTATACCAGTAGCATCCAAAGGTCTTTTGTATGAATTTATCTCTTTATTTCTATTATATGGAAATACATTCTCAAAAAATGATGCATCTCTAGATTCAATAAATATATTAACATGAATATCAGGAATTTCAGATTTATGAACAAGAAAGCGATAAGCACTATTGTTATTTACATAACCAATGAATACACAATCAATGGTTTTTGGTCCTATCTTTACCTTTTTAGGTTTAGGAACCATCACTTTTGCTAGACACCCCCACACTCTTAAGTATTTATAGCAAGGTCTATGACCTTTCCATAATTCATAAGGTGTTTTGTGAGTTTTCTTATGAGGCACTTTGTTAAGAATATAATTTGCAGAAAGCAAAGCTTCTCCCCCACAAATTCTGGGGTGCTCCAGAACTAGTTAACATAGCATTCAACATTTCATTCAATATTCAGTTCTTGATTTCAGCAATACCGTTATATTGAGGTGAATAAGGAGCGGTAGTTTGGTGAATAATACCGTGAGTAGAGCAAATCTCTTCAAATGGTGATTCATATTCACCACCTCTATCGCTTCTTATTGCTTTAATCTTTTTCCTAAGTTGATTTTCAACTTCAATTTTATAAAGTTGAAACATTTCTATAGCCTCATCTTTGCTTCTTAGCAAATATACATAACAATATCTTGTGCAATCATCAATAAAGGTAATGAAATATTTTTTCCCACCTTTAGTTTGCACATATTTTAAATCACATATATCAGTGTGAATTAAATCTAAAGGTTCAGTTTTTCTTTCAACAGAATGAAAAGGTAATCTTGTCATTTTAGATTCCACACAAATTTCACATTTTTGTTTCTTATTAATATCAAATTTAGGCAAGAATTCTAAATTAATTAATCTACGCATTGTATCATAATTAACATGTCCTAATCTAGCATGCCAAATATTTGAAGATTCCAACAAGTAAGCAGAAGAATTAATTTTATTAATATCAATAGATTTTGGTACAACAGTCATTACATTCATTTTAAAGAGCCCATCAGACATATAGCCCTTTCCTACAAACATATCATTCTTGGTAAGAACAAATTTATCAGACACAAACACCAACTTGAAGCCATTCTTGCTAAGTAGTGACCCAGACACTAGATTTTTACGGATATCTGGAACATGAAGCACTTCATTCAGAGTCAGTTCTTTGCTAGATGTCATTTTCAGTATAATCTTTCCACGTCCTTGAACCTTTGAACTTGAGGAGTTTCCCATGAAGAGTTGCTCATCATTTTCTACAGGTTTATAGGTAGAAAACATCCATTTGTTGGAGCAAATGTGGCGAGTAGCGCTAGTGTCCACCCATCATTCTTTGGTGTTTCCTACCAAGTTGCATTCAAAAACAACTGCAGAGAGATTAATATCTGAATCATTTTCAGACAGTTTTTCCAGTACTGTCACATTTTCTTGGGCTTTTTGTTCTTTCTTGAACTTCTTTGGCCTGCGACATTCATTTGATTTATGTCCTGGAGTGCCACAATTGAAGCACTTGCCTTTGAATTTCATCTTGGCTTTGAAATTAGGATTTCCTTCGCGCTTCCTTTTGTTGTTGTTGTTTGGCCTTTGTTCTACCACATTAGCCTTTGCCTCATATAAATTTTTCTCACTCTTTTTTTCAGATACTCGATTGTCCTCTTCAATCCGAAGTCGCACAATCAGTTCTTCAAGATTCATCTCTTTGCGTTTATGCTTAAGATAATTCTTGAAGTCTTTCCACGACGGTGGAAGTTTTTCAATCATTGCAGCAACTTGGAATGAATCACTTAGTGACATTCCTTCAGCATGAATATCATGTAGAATCACTTGTAATTCTTGAACTTGGGTGATGACTGCTTTAGAATCTGCAATCTTATAATCAAGAAATCTACCGACTATGAATTTCTTCATGCCAGCGTCTTCAGTTTTATATTTCTTGTCTAAAGATTCCCAAAGTTCCTTTGCAGTTTGAATTGTACAATACACATTGTACAGTGTATTGTCCATTCCATTTATCAAATAATTTCTGCAAAGAAAATCAACATGTTTCCATGCATCAATTGCAACCACTTTATCCTCGTCAGTTTCTCCTTCAACAAGAGTAGGACAATCTTCTCGTAGAAACCTTGACAAATTCAATGTTTTGAGATAGAAGAGCATTTTTTGTTGCCAACGCTTAAAATCAGTTCCATTGAACCTTTCAGGCTTTTCTCCATGAGACAAACTCACGGCAGGAATGGTGCTAGTAGATGACATTTCTGTTATACAAAGAACACAATTATCAATAAACAGAAACCAATTTCTGTTATACAAGACGTACCAAAATTTGTTTACAATTTTGTTTTGCACAATATTCTATATTATAACACAATAGTATATATTAACGTGTAAACAAAATAAACTGTTATATTAATATGCAAACAGAATATTATGTATATTAACATGCAAAGTAAATAAACTGTTATATTCAAACAATAACATAATATGTATAAATCGTTAATATGTAATATATATAATAACAGGATATATATTACTAACTAACATGTAATATTTTCGTAATATATCTAATAATAGAATACTTTATATTAACATACACTAAAATTCCGAATACTATGTATTAAAATATAAACATGAATTAACATGCAAAAATAGTATCTTCATAATTTGATGAATGTTATATATATACAAAAACTTATTTTACATTCATATAAAATAATACTATAATTATGTAAAATATAAATTTGCTTTAAGATTGTATTCCATAATATATAGTATTATTTAAAATATATATATATATATATATAATAAAATAAAATTATAAAATGTCAAATATAAACAAAATAAATCCGAGTCCTTTGAATTCACAAAGTCTCCTTAAAGCAAATTTATTCCCTCACTGGTGCTAAAGGATTAAATGAATAATTGCTTCCCAAGATAAAACGAATTTCCAGTTCTTAATTAGAAGCACTTCAAAATTAACAACACATCGAACCAAATTTTATGTTATGTACTGAACCTAATAGAAAATTAATAATGCATGTATGAAGTAACTGGAAAAATCTTACTGCACGCTGTTTGTCTATTAAACTTGCAGATAACGGGATTTGCAGAAAAGGAACTATCTGCAGAAACGGGAAGGAGCAGAACGGAACAGGAAATCTCACTACAACGCTATTGTAGAGAATGGGATTCTGCAGAACGGACTTTTGCAAAGAACGAGAAGGAAATTTCTTGTTCTTCTTAGGCGCTCCCACATCGATTATTTATAGGAATAATTCTGCGGTTTATTACCGTTGGCGCAGTTGTTTATTGTTGGCGCGGTTTTTTACCGTTGGCATCAAAACTACGTAGTATCATGATAATTATTTTAACAAAATCTGATAAAACATTAAATAAATTTTGTCCAAAAATATATATATCATGACCCGCCCATGATCCACGATCCACGACCCACGACCCAGACTCCGAGCCCGAGCTCGGCCTGACCGGACGGACGATGACGGCGTACGCGTGTGTGTTTCAACCATGCCTTGGCTAGGTCCTCTCCCTTCCATAAAAGTGTGGTGCCCCTTGGGGCCCTTCCTATTGAGCAAACATCCCATATATATGTTCTTCCTTTTTCCTTCTAATGCCCTATGTGAGACTTATGCAATTTACAACTTCAAGTAGGTGACTTTGGAGTCAATTTTCTCATTCAATTCTTAATGGATTTGAAAATATAAATATACCAAGTTATACTCCTCATGAAGGAGAACACTTTGGTGCAAAGACCTGACATTTTCGGAATGTGTGTCCCTCATTTAATTGAGCCTCAAAATGCTCTAATATTTAATATTTTAAATCTCATTTCCAACATTCTCTCTCCAAATACTTTGGTGGAAAGACGTCTGATCGAGTGGTCTTGGATGTGTCTAGAGGTACTTGTTATTATAGAAACCAATGTGTTTTAACAAAACTGTTCATCGAACCGAACAAGTTATCAGATTGAATTAACTAGTTGTCACACATACATTATATTTCGCACTATCCATAAACATAATGAAATAAAATATTTTTTTATAACTATGTAATCTATGTATTGAGGTTAAATAATAAATAAAATTCCTCATAAACATATTATTAATGTTTTAATCAAATATTTAAGAAAAATAATTAAATATTCATTATAAACTTTTGAATCTATTATAGATTATAAATATTCAAACACATTACAACATTACTCCACACACATAATATAAAAATCTACTTATTAATGAACATTAATTTTGAAATTTAGAATTTTAAAAATGATGAAAACTTATTTGAATTTTAATTTAGAACATTATTTAATGTATTTATTAAAATAAATAAATTAACATACATTTATTAATGAACTATACTTTAAACTTTAGTATTTATTTTGTTCTTATTCTAATTATAGTTATAATTAGAGCATTCATTTTGAAATTTAAATTTAAAATTTTGAAAATGATAAAACTTATTTGAATTATAATTTAGAGTATTGATTATTATATTTATTAAAAATAAATAAATTAGCATTCATTCATTAATAAATTATACTTTAAAATTCTTTTTTTTATTCTAGTTATAATCGTAATTAGAGCATTCATTTTAAAATTTAAATGATAAAATCTTATTTGAATTTTAATTCTCTTTATTTGCATCGAAACAAATAGGAAAAATAAATTTAATATAACATCTATCAAGTTCAATTGGGTCCCTCTCTTTTCTTCCTCCTCTTAGCGAAGCCCCTGGATCTCGTCCTGTTTGTAGATAGCTTGAAATCATCTATTGAGCTTCTTGTATACACATCAGATCGTTTGTACTTTCATGTTTTCTCTCAGAATCAGTTATTTGTAAAGGTTAATTAATCTTCACCTTAGTTTTTTTTATAAGAATCCGGTCTTTATTTGTTTTTTATTGTCACCGCCTCTGTATTAGTTTTGCTTGAATTTTACTGAACTTTATGTGATACTTTATGGAACCTTAGTTCAGATATTACAGAGTTTTGGTTCTGATGAATTAATTTTGAATCTTATGTTCTATATACGTCTATGATATGTTGATTTTGAATTCAATGGTTATTTTCTTACTTGATTTTGCTTGTTTATGGTGTTTGATATATCTGGGCTTCCAGCTACCGTAGATCTGTTTTTCCTTGTCTGCGCTGTTGTTAGCCCAAAGAAGGAAATAATGTCTCCCCATATTATTCGTTCTTATTTAATTGCTTTGGTCGTACATCTGCACATGCTATAAAATACATTGGTGAGCTGCAACAGGTAAATAAGTGTCTTGTTTTGACATGTATCAATTATGTTTGCACATGTACATATGATATGAAAATTGATTCCAGTAGGAAGAACTAATAAGTAAACCATAAATAAATACAATGAGTCATTTTCAAGAATAAACTCAATTATATGGTGTAAATTTTAAATGATTTTGATTTTATTGTATGATAATGATTGTTTAGGGACAATTGCAAACCAATTTCTACATCCAAAAAATGCAAGACTAGTTGTTAAAAATTTGTTTGGCGTGGGTGCATCATCTTGGTGTAATTTGGTTGGGCAGTCTGCACCAGATTGCTAGGGTGATATGCCTTCTATTTCTGAAATGAGTAAATGAAAATAAAATTAGACTGACCCTTTATGCTTTTAATTGATTATAAAATACCTTATTTGTTAGCATTCTGGTTGGAAGGCGTATGATGATAAAATTGTTTGTGTTCATGGGGGTCAAAGCTAAAGCTAATCCTAATATTATTGGTTTTCATTTCTTATTACTTGTAGTCTTATTTATTTGTTAGCATTCTAATTTGTAGTCTTCACCCTAGCCTAGTACCAATATTCCTATTTTTTTCAATTATTTTCTGCAATTCAAGCTTTCAAAATCATTTCCTGCATCAAAATGTTTTTCATGGATGCTAGATTCTTCCGTTGCTCTTTTCTATAATTTGTTATGTTAGTTGAATTGTTGTGATCAATTTGTAGATGGAGGAGCCATGAATGAACTGTTAGAGAGACAAGACTATAGGGGAAAATGGCAGAATAAATTAACTGTTGACTTCAAAATTTGGGTAGCTAGCAAATGTAAATTCAAGCTTTTCTAGTGGTCCCATGAACAAGAGAAATGTACTGAAGAACTATTGTCCTATAGCAACAATTTTTTTAAATTTTAAAAAATAAATTATATTCCATTAGCATGTCTTTATTTGGTCATTTATGATAAAATTTGGGGGTTCCCTGGGTGTTGGAATGTGTAAGTGGGTTATTGGGCTTCCTTGACAAAGTATATATCCACCTCCAATCCGATTACAAATTACAAACTATTCTTACCCATTATGTCCCAATCCCTTCTGGTTCTGCTTGTTGCTTGACTTTCTATTTCCAAAAACCACAGCAAGCAGAATGATCATAGGAAATAAAACCTTACATACAACTCTTACTTGGTTGCCCTAGCCTGTGAGAGAGATACTTTTGTTCTTAAATTCAGGAAAAAGAAATAAAAAAATTTATTTTAAAGTGCCATATTTTATTGAAGTCTAACAACAAGATTTATGAAGGGGTTAGTGATTAGCAAAACTACAAGTTGAATTATGTTATTATTCTTATATTAGCATGCCCTCCAAAAAATTAAGTTAAATCATGAGCCTACTGCGTTAGTGACCCTTTAATACCACATGTTTCATCTACTCTTTCAATATATCTAATACATATTCTTGAAATGATACTAGAACATATATTAGAAGAAACTCACAATAGACAAATCATCATGTTTGATATCTTCGGCTGAGTAGTCCTTTGTAATGCCACCACCATTAAAATCCACCATCTCAACCCTGAAAACCTCCCCAACTTTTACCTCCGCAACCGGCAAAGATATCTAGGGTGCCATTTGTTGTGAAGGGGCTGTTCTTATTCCCATGGCTTCTTCTTTACATCTATGGGCACAATAAGCCTAGGACCATGTTGAGCCATTGACTCACTCTGTGTTAAGCAAACTTGATGTAGCTTACCAAAGCCAAGGAAAAGATAACTAAGTTCAAACCTTCTCTGTTTACAAGATTGACATTATTGATAGACCAAAATAGGTTTGGAAATTTTTCCTCTCCTTACTGGATGCACCACTTACACACCTTGACTGTTCTCACAACCAACTTTCTTGATTGGAGGCATTAACAGTGATTGGACATATTATTACTTTGTGTGTTACTAACATATATAACTATTATATAGATGGTAAAAATAAAGCTTCTTTTATATATGCAATAGTCTTTTTAAGTAAGCATTGTTATCAGTTTGTGAAATTTATAATCTATTGTATGTGTTTTATCTTATTAATATTCCACGGTATGCTTTTCTCTTGCTCTAATTATCCATGCAGAGCCTTCATTTTCAAATGTTTCACTCAATCATCAGACCTGGCCTATATTATGTTTGTTGCTTTTCCCTTCTTTTTTTTCCTCGGACATAATTGTTATGCTCCACCATGAATAACCATAAAAGGTCAAGTTTCTTCCTTGTTTTGTTAATTATTTTAATTTTTATATCTAGTTTAGTATCATATTTTCTGTAGTAATTAGGTGTATCGTGATGCATATGTTTTATTGGGAATTTAATGTTGCTGGTTATATAGCAAGTTGTGGTTCACATCAACAACATTTATCCTTCGTGACAGTTACATGTAGCTATGCTTGAAATGTGGGTTATAATAAATTCCTTTTCTTTGTTCAAGGTTGGGGTTTAGGTCCAATTTAATAATCTTTGTGAAAATCACTTTACTATTTTCAAAACTCTAATCAAACTATAAGGTTATGATATGAAAGCTTCCATGTCGAAATGATGTATGTTATTGGTTTGATATGTTCTTCACGCTTCCATTATTATTTGGTCATTAGTTTTTGATGGAACTCTTTTTGTTTTGTCTAGTTTGAGGACTCGAAATGTAATTTTCAACTCTGTGTACTACAACAATAAATTGCAAAAGGACCTGAAGGTATTAGATTGTTTTCTTCTTTCTCTTTGGTTTCTATCTTTTTCCTACATATTCAGTCAAAACTAGACGTGCAGAAAATGGCTTGCAACTAGTGTTACATATGATGCTTAGATATTTACTTCTATGTTTGTAAATTGTGGTTTAGTCAGTGTCTGGATGTAAAAAATGTGCTCATATTACCTCCATAAACCTTGATATGAAGTCAAATTGTTAGATTTAGAAAGTATTTGATCATAGTTTCTCCACATTTTTTAAATTACTAGATTATTTATTTTTTTACTTTACTCACAATTATGATGTCATGCACTTCAATGAACCACAACAATAATCATATCACTATAAGATAGATGTAATTTTCAATTTTATTAAGTACTCACTTTGTGCCAGTTTGAATGACCCTACCCTTTAAATTGTTCTTGAAACGGGGTTTGGAAATAAACCAAAAAGTATACAAATATTATGTTGTTGATATATTTATATTCTCATCATGTTATGTTATATTATATTTTCAATTATATAAAAACATAACTTATATATGTAACACCCTAGTCCCGCATCGAAAGATATGAGAAAAATTTGTATGTGTATAAGTAATTGAATTACTAACAATAGTACCTTCAAGTTATGATCTTTTGACTAAGTTTGTGGTGGGCTAAGATGACCCAAGAAGATACTATTGGGCCAGTGGTTTAAGGTTTTGTTTGGATGAATTTAATTCGATTCAGACTTGAGATTTGACTCGAGATTTGTTACTATTAAAATGTTCAGTTTAATACTCCAATTGGAACAAATATAAGGTTATTGACTTCTTGAAGTCAATTTGAGACATTTTTTTCATACTCGGATAAATTTATTTAATTTTTGTCAGTACAATGATGAATATTGTAATATAGTTTAAAAGGTACTACTAATTATAATATTTGTATTTGTAAGACCCCATCTTTTTAAATAAAGATTAAATTTTCTCGAAATATATTTTTGAATATTATGGTGTGGATTTGATAGAATGTTATAGTTGTGGGTATTATTTACAAGTTTTGCAAAGTACGCAAGTTGTTATATAATATTCGATTGGTGGGAATATTCATTTTAGCAGGAATATTCATACAACTAAGACAATCATTGGTGGACCCCATTAACGGAATTATCATTTGATCGAGAAAACGATAAAAAAATACTTTATGAAAATAAATGACGAAGAAGTTTTACCGTTAACTCGTTGAAACACCCGTGTTAAAAGTACAATTATACGCATGGTCAGCATATAAGAAGACACCAGATTGATTATCGATGCTTATGTGAGAAGTCACCCGCTTATACTCAATTATTGCTACAAAGAATTCACGTGATCATATCTCTCATATTATTGATTCAATTATTGTTACAAAGATCATTTGCATAATATTTTATATTATTAAATCAATAATTGAGATGACAAAAGTTATTCATATTATTATTTGCAATATCGACAATGTCTAGAAGTTCACAAGGAGAGGTTTGGTCACCTAATCAAGGCGCCAACAAAGGAGAAATCCTTATCTGAAAGCCCCTCTTTCTTGGGAACGACCACTCGGTTGTTAAATATTGTGAGTTATAATATTAATGATGAATAAGTTCGTGTTGATTAAAGATGATATCGATAGTTCCATTGTGTGGGATTATTAGTGTTAGTGGAAATCGACATCTATTCGATGATAATTGATGTCTGGGGTTATATTGATAAATCGGGTAATTTATCTGGATAAATGAGCAATTAATTGCTACTAATTCACATGCTTATATAACTATTTGTTCACATGTGTGTACTATTGAATCACATTCTTGTACTATTAGGGGAGTGAGGTGCAAAAATTGATAATACTTGTATGACTAAGTTAAAATGGAGGTATAGATGGAGGTACTATACTGTAATTCATATTTTTCACATGATTATACTATTGATTCACATGATTGAACTATTGATTCACATTATTTACTATTAGGGGAGGTGGTGCAAGTTTGATAATACTTGCAGGACTAAATTAAAAATGAAAAAAAAAAGTTGGAGGTATTCAGATGTAATTTTTCGAGCCCCAAAACGTGCAATTATCGAAACTATATTTTCCTATAAATAGAAGCTCATTCTTCCTTCATTTCTCACCAATTCACAAAAGCTTTAGAGCGATTATTATAGAGAGAAATTATAGAAAGAAGAAGAGAAGTCTGCTACCTCACTATTCCAAAGATCCAGCTTTTTCTAAGGTAGGAGTATTATTTCTTTCTTATCCATGAAGAGAACTTCGTTATTCCATTCTTTATTATTCTGTTGAATAACCTCAGACACGCTGGGCTACCCTATATACTTGGTGAAATTCTTCTATTATTCCATTCTTTATCATTCTGTTGGAACATCCCGTCTGCATGCTTATATACGGACCGGTTCCATTATTTATCATTCTCGTTGAACATCCCGTCTCATGCTGCTTTACAACTGACTCGGTTCCATTTTTTATTATTCTGTTGGAATATCCTATCATGCGTTTTTTTACGGACCGATTCCGCTTTTTATTATTTTGTTGGAATATCCCGCTCGTGTGTTTTACGCCTAACTCGATTTCGTTATTTATTATTCTATTTGAATAACTCCGCCGTAAGCGGTCTATCGCATGCCTGGTGATTTCTTTTGTTATTCCATTCCTTATTATACTCAATTGGTTAAAGTTTTGACTTCTATACTCCATGAAATTAGTGGAATATCCTTGATATTTGCGCTTCATCCAAAGATCTTTTCATGGAAATATTCTTCCGAGCATTCTTGAATTTTACTCTACAAAGCATTATCATGTCGATAATTTGGACGTTATTAGTTCTCGGATAAATTAATTCTTGAACTTGTTTTATTGAATTCTTATATCATTGTCATCATCCTCATGTTTATATTTTGTTGAAAGTCATCTGTGGCCTATAGTGCATAGATGGACTTGGTATGATTATGATCGTGGATTATTCTTGTAATCATGACCGTAATGTTACAAATGATGTGGAAAAGTCCTCATTGGGCCCGTGAGTGCATTGATGGACAAATGTTGGTATGATCATGACCATTAATGAATACACAAATATTCTTGGCCCGTAGTGCATGGATAATTGTGGTCGTGATACTAAAGAATATCCTCGGCCGTAGTAGTAAAGGTGATTCGATGATGTGGATTATTTATTGTCGAGTCCCAATGATAAAAGTGATGAAAACCTTCTAAATCATAAAAGATAGTAGATTTTATTCTCTACTTGACTCTTTTTAATGGATCGCTTGTTCCTCCGCAGCTTAAACTTGATGATGGTTGTTATATTGTATCGCTTTAACATCGTTGAAGGCTAACGATAATATATTCTCGCATTATCTTAGTCATAATATTTCTTATCGGGCTAGTTGAGCTCACCTTTTACTTTTATTGTTCTCTTCGTGAAATGAGAACGTAAGTGGACTAGTCTTGGGAACCGGAGTGACTTAATTAAGATGATAGCATTAGTAGTCCTCACTATTCAAAGGAAATAGTGGAAAATAAATGTAATAATATTGAATTTGAGTTTGTATATTGTCTAGACGACAATATTTGTATAAAACTCTCATACTTATGTTTTTGTCGTATTTTTACACGACAATTGTATAATTAAGTTGTATTTGTATTTCGTACCATGTATTTGACGACTTCGTAATAGGTGATGTATACCTATTTTGGGGCGCCACAATTGGTATCAAAGCTTAGGGATATGATCCTCGCTAAGATGTGAGACTAGAACTAGGAGGGGAGAGACGGAAATTCTTCGCTAGTATGACCTCCTAAGTTTATTTGGTATTTAATTGGTTGGTCGAGTATATGGATAATATGTTGTATGTCAATTAACCCTTGTTTTGTGGCAAGATTTGAAAATGGCATCCGAGAATATTGAGAATAGCAATGGAGCACAAGAGACCGCTGAGTCTCCACATGATCAACAATCGTAATAATGTGCATTAGAAGGCGACAATCCTCATGCAAACAACAACACCGACCAAATGATGAACGATGGAATGTTCAGAGGCTTTATGCAATTCATGCAACATCAAAGTAGAGCGGCTCCTCATCCAAAATGTAGGTGGAAACATCGAAACTCTCTGACGGTTACCGCTAAACAGCTTCAAGGAGCCGGGACCACCGGAGTTTATTGGAGAGCCAAAACCACTTAAGGTCAAGCATGGATAAAATAGATCACCAAGATATTTGATGTCTTGGGATGCTCCGAGGAGCAAAGGTTCCCCTTCGCCACCTTCATGTTATGTGAAGAGGCAGACATCGGTGGGAATCAGAAACGCACTCCAAACCGACGACTCAAGATGTCTTGGGAGAAGTTCCAAGAGCTATTCAACGACAAGTACTTTCCCAAAAGTATTCGGCCACATGAAAGAGGTGGAGTTTATCAAGTCGAGCAAAACAATATGACCGTGTCGCAATACGAGGCTAAATTTATGAGTTATCCCTTTGCATCCCATTTGGTCGATAATGAGGAACGAATGACGCGAATGTTTTTAAGAGGTTTGAAACCGGAGATACGTCAATATCTTATTTCTCATAAACTGTGTTTGTATTCAGATGTTGTAAATAGGGCTCAGTTATTGGAGCGCGATAACGAGTCAGCGCAACCAAGAGAAAGCATTCGGCAGAATGAAAATACAAGTGGTAACAACCATCAAAACGGTGGACAACAAGCGTGGAGGGAATCAACATGCCGTAAATGGTAACCACTTCTGGTGGTAATCATAGCCAAGACAATAAAATGGACATTTCAAGAAAAGGAGATTCAACAATGATGGAAAGACGCCAAGACCAAAGACCCGTTGTTAAGGAAGGAGAACGACCACCCATCATATGCTTCAAATGCGAGGGAGGGACACATCACCAAACCGTATGATGCCATCCAAAGCATGTTATAATTGTGGAAGGAAGGTCACTTAGCTCGATTTTATCATTCATCAAGACAAGTTCAGCTAGGATGGAGGCACCAAAGGCCATCCCAGTAAAAGTCAAAGCCAGAAGGCAAAGGAGAGCGTTTGTTGTGACCTCCCGTAAAGCAAGGAACCCGAACGAGGTTATCACGTGTAAGCTTATCATAAACTCTAGTGAAGTCTATACCTTATTTGATACCGGTTCTACCCATTCTTTTATTTCTCCTACTTGCGCCAACGCTTAAATTTGACCGAGAAATTAGACTTTGACTTATCTCGTTGAAACTCCATTAGAGAAACCTTCATTACATCCAATCGCTTATAAGTCTTGTTTGATTCAAATGGTAATCGCACGCGTTACTCGTCGATCTTATCTCTTAAAAATACTTGCATTTGACGTGATTCTAGGGATTGATTGGTTAACTACTCATCATGCTAAAATTGATTGTTTTCGTAAGGTTGTTAGCTTTCATATTCCTAATAAACCTATTATGCTTAATTCAAGTGACCAAACCATTAAAATCAATCACGGTCATCTCAAGCCATAAAGCTATTCGCTTATTGAAAAATGGATGTCAAGCTTTCTTAGCTCATGTCACGGATTTAAACAAAAATACGCCGATTTGAAGGATATTTCTATTGTTAATAAATTTCCGACGACGATTCTCAAGAACTTCCCGCCTACCCCAGAGCGTGAAGTTGAATTTTGTATCGACTTGAACCCCAGACAAAACCCATTTCCAAAGCCCCATATCGAATGGCTCCTATTGAACTCGTGGAGTTAAAGACCCAATTACAGGAATTGTTAGACATTGGTTTCATTCGCCCCAAGACGCCTCCTCGGGGTGCCCCTGCTCTATTCGTGAAAAAGAAAGATGGGAGTACGCGATTTTGTATTGATTATCTGGAGTGAATCATGTCACCATCAAAAATAGGTACCCATTGCCACGTATTGATGACTGTTTGATCGTTATAAGGAGCACAATTTTTTTCAAAGATCGATCTTCGCTCGGATATCATCATTGAAGGTTAAAATCGAGGATATTCCAAAGACCGCCTTCGTAAACTCCAGACGGGCATTATGAATTCTTAGTCATGTCTTTTGATCGACTAATGCTCCCGCCGCTTTCATGGATATGATGAACCGAGTATTCAAGGAATATTTGGATCATTTTGTGGTCGCTTTTTTATTGATGACATCCTCATATATTCCAAAAGCCGTGAAGATCATGAGCAACACTTGAGGTCGATACTCCAAAAGCTTCGTGAAAACAAGCTTATATGCCAAGTTGAAGAAATGCGAAGTTCGCTTCGAGGAAGTTGCATTCCTTGGGCACGTGATATCAAGTCATGGAATATCCGCTGACCCAAAGAAAGATTGAAGCTATTCAAAGTCGGGAGCAACCTAAATCAATGATCAAGCACGTAGCTTTCTGGATTAGCAAGTTATTATCTGAGATTCGTGGAAGGATTTTTCTAATCGCTACTCCATTAACTCAAATTTGACTCTAAAAGATACAAAGTTCTATTGAGCGAGGAATGTGAGAAGAGTTTTCAAGAACTCAAGAGGAGACTCATTTCAAAGACTGCTCGACAATACCATCCGCTCTTGAGGGATTTGTCATCTACAAGTGATGCTTCGTGCAAAGGGTTAGGATGTGTTCTCATGCAACATGGGAAAGTCATAGCCTATGCCTCACGACAACTCAAAGAATATGAGAGGAATTACCCTACTCATGATCTAGAGTTGGCGTAATGCTGCTTTTTTGGCGCTTAAGATTTGGAGGCATTACTCAGATGGAGAGAAGGTGGAGATCTACACGGATCATAAAAGCCTCAAATATTTCTTCACCCAAAAGGAACTCAACACGCGACAACGACGTTGGATTGAACTATTGAAAGATTATGATCATACCATCCAATACCATCCTCGAAAAGTTTAACGTGGTAGCCGACGACCGAGTAGTAAGATCATATGCGGGTACGAAAGTGCAATATTGTCAACGCAAAGGCCCATTTTGTATGACTTGCAAAGGATGGAGTTAGAGATAAAGACCTGTGGACCCACATGATGATGGCAAAACATACGAGTAGAACCGACTTTAATCGATAAAGTTAAAGCCGCTTCAAGCTATGACACTGGAGCTAATGCGTATGAAGAAGAAAGTGCAAGAAGGTGCTACGCCGGAAGCAAGAATCGATGAGGAAGGAATACTTGAGTCAACTCCTGCATTTTGTGTTCCTAACAACCCCGATTTAAAGTATAAAATCATGATGGAGGCGCACAACACACCATTTGCAATCCATCTGGGAGTACCAAATGTATCGTGATCTTCGACATACATTTTGGTGGAGCAATATGAAAGAGAGAGATAGCAGAGTTTATCTCAAGGTGTTTAACTTGTCAACGAAGTCAAGTGAGCATCAAGTACCAAAAGGTCCATTGCAACCACTTGAAATTCCGTAATGGAAGTGGGAACATATTACTATGGATTTCAACATCGGTCTTCCCAAGGTTTCTCAAGGCATAGATGCAATTTGGGTCATTGTTGATAGATCGACCAAGTCTCCGCTTCATTTTCTATCTATATACGAGAAACTTATACACTTGAACGCCTTGCTCGTATGTACATAAACGAGATTGTAAGATCGCATGGTATGCCAAGATCCATAGTTTTTCGATCGAGACCCAAGATTCACTTCAAGATTTTTGGGTTAGTTTACAAAAAGCTATGGGCACGGATTTACGATTTAGTTTCTAAGATATCATCCTCGACGGACGGCAATGGAGAGGACCATTCAAACTCTTGAAGATCTATTAAGACTGTGGTCCTCGACTTCAAGGGAAGTTGGGACAAGTTCTTACCATGGTGGAGTTTTCCTACAACAACAAGCTTATCAAGCAAGTATCGCATGGCTCCATTCGAGGCATATATGGAAGAAAGTGTCGTTCTCCAAAGATGCCGGGATGAGGTGGGTGAAGAAACGTTGTTGGGACCGGAGTTGGTACGTATGACTACGTAAAAGATTCAAACGATCCGACAACGATAAAAACCTCACAAGATCGATAAAAGAGTTATGCCGATCTTCATCGAAAGGACGTGGAATTCGATATCGAGATCATGTGTTGTTACGTGTTGCTTCCATGGAAGGGAGTTACGAGATTTGGAAAGAGAGGAAAGCTCAACCCTCGATTCATTGGCCCATTTTTAATCCTCGATCGAGTAGAAACCTGGGCGTATAGACTCGCTTTTACCGCTAAGTATGTCTCGTGTTCATAACGCTTTTTCACATATCTATGTTACGTAAATATGTGAAAGACCCAACCACATTATTGAATTAGAACCGATGAGAGATAGAGGAAGATTTAACGCATGAAGAGTTACCTGTTAAAATCTTGGACAAAAAGGATCATATTCTACGCTCCAAGGTTATACCTCAAGTCAAAGTTTTGTGGAAAAACCACGATGTTGAGAAAATGACTTGGGAATTAGAATCCAAAATGAAATCAAGGTATCCTCACCTCTTCGACATACCAGGTACGCACCCTAATTTCGAGGATGAAATTTCATAAGAAGGGGAGGTTGTAAGACCCCAACTTTTTAAATAAAGATTAAATTTTCTCGAAATATATTTTTGAATATTATGGTGTGGATTTGATATAATTTTATAGTTGTGGGTATTATTTATAAGTTTTGCAAAGTACGCAAGTTGTTATATAATATTCGATTGTTCGGGGAATATTCATTTTAGCAAGGAATATTCGTACAACAAGACAATCATTGGTGGACCCATAAACGGAATTATCATTTGATCGAGAAAACGATAAAAATATTTTTTTATGAAAATAACTACGGAAGTTTTACCGTTAATCGTTGAAACACTTGGTGTAAAAAAGTACGCTTATACGCGTGGTCGCATAAGTAGAAGACACCTGGTATTGATTATTGATGCTTATGTGAGAAGTCACTTCGCTTATACTCAATTATTGCTACAGAAGAATCATTGATCATATCTCTCATATTATTGATTCAATTATTGTTACAAAGATCATTTGCATAATATTTTATATTATTAAATCAATAATTGAGACGACAAAGTTATTCATATTATTATTCGCAATATCGACAATGTCTAAGTTCACAAGGAGAGGTTTGGTCACCTAATCAAGCGCCAATAAGGAGAAATCTTTATCTGAAAGCCCCTCTTTCCCGGGAACGACCTGGTTGTTAAATATTGTGAGTTATAATATTAATGATGAATAAGTTCGTGTTGATTAAAGATGATATTGATAGTTCCATTGGTTGGGATTATTAGTGTTAGTGGAAATCACATCTATTCCGATGATAATTGATGTCTGGGGTTATATTGATAAATCGGGTAATTTATCCGGATAAATGAGCAATTAATTGCTACTAATTCACATGCTTATATAATTATTTGTTCACATGTGTGTACTATTGAATCACATTCTTGTACTATTAGGGGAGTTGGTGCAAAATTGATAATACTTGTATGACTAAGTTAAAAATGGAGGTATAGATGGAGGTACTATACTGTAATTTGTATTTTTCACATGATTATACTATTGATTCACATAATTGAACTATTGATTCACATTATTTACTATTAGGAGAGGTGGTGCAAGTTTGATAATACTTGCAGGACTAAATTAAAAATGAAAAAAAACTTGAAGGAATTGTATGTAATTTTTTGAGCCCCAAAACGTGTAATTATCGAAACTATATTTTCCTATAAATAGAAGCTCATTCTTCCTTTATTTCTCACCAATTCACAAAAGCTTTAGAGCGATTATTATAGAGAGAAATTATAGAAAGAAGAAGAGAAGTCTGCTACCTCACTATTCCAGTATCCAGTTCTTCTAAGGTATGGAGTATTATTTCTTTCTTATCCATGAAGAGAACTTCGTTATTCCATTCTTTATTATTCTCGTTGAATAACTGTGATACGCTGGGCTACCCTATACTTGGTGAAATTCTTCCGTTATTCCATTCTTTATCATTCTCGTTTGAACATCCGTCTCGTGCGCTTACGCCTTGACCGGGTTCCATTATTTATCATTTCGTTGAACATCCCGCTTCGTATGCGTTTCACGCCGGACCCGGTTCCGCTTTTTATTATTCTCGTTGAATATCCTCGTTCATGGCTTTTTACGACGGACCGATTCCATCTTTTATTATTTTGTTGGAATATCCCGTCTGCATGCTTTTACTTACGGGACCGATTCCATTATTTATTATTCATTGGAATAACTCGCCTGCGCGGTCTATCGAATGCCCGGTGATTTCTTTTGTTATTCCATTCCTTATTATACTCAAATTGGTTAAAGTTTTGACTTTATACTCCATGAAATTAGTGGAATATCCTCGATATTTGCGCTTCATCCAAAGATCTTTTCATGGAAATATTCTTTCGAGCATTCTTGAATTTTACTCTACAAAGCAAAGATCATGTCGACAATTTGACGTTATTAGTTCCTCGGATAAATTAATTCTTGAACTTGTTTTATTGAATTCTTATATCATTGTCATCATCCTCATGTTTATATTTTGTTGAAAGTCATCTCGTGGCCTATAGTGCATAGATGGACTTGGTATGATTATGACTGTGGATTATTTGGTGTAATCATGACCGTAATGTTACAAATGATGTGGAAAAAGTCCTCAAGTCGTAGTATCGATGGACGAAATTGTTGGTATGTGACCATTAATGAATACACAAATATTCTTGCGCCCGTAGGCATGGATAATTGTGGTCGTGATACTAAAGAATATCCTCGTCAGAAATGTAGGGGTGATTCGATGATGTGGATTATTTATTGTCGAGTCCCAACGATAAAAGTGATGAAAACCTTCTAAATCATAAAAGATAGTAGATTTTATTCTCTACTGACTCTTTTAATGGATTGCTTATTTCTACCGTAGTTAAACTTGATGGTTGTTATATTGTATCGCTTAACATCTGTTCAAGGCTAACGATAATATATTTTGCATTATCTTAGTCATAATATTTCCCATCGGGCTAGTTGAGCTCACCCTTTTACTTTTATTGTTCTCTTCGTGAAATGAGAACGTAGTGAGGACTAGTCGGGGAACCGGGAGTGAACCGATGATAATTAGTATGATAACATTAGTAGTCCTCACTATTCAAAGGAAATAGTGGAAAATAAATGTAATAATATTGAATTTGAGTTTGTATATTGTCTGGTACGACAATATTTGTATTAAAACTCAATAATATATATTTTGGCAAGTATTCAAGAATTGGTAATTTGTTATCGAATCACATTTCTTAAGTCCCTTGTTATTATTGTACCTTGGTACCACGTTGTTCCAAATTCTATTTTTTTATTATATATACATTTGAGACTAAAACCTCTTTTAGTCCTAGAAAAACAAACTCTTTAATTGTAGTCTAAACTTAATATTATTTTAAATATCTAGGAAGAGTATTCATGGACCACTTAAACTTGCTTGGGTATTAAATTTCTTTACTACGCATTATGGAAGACAAGGTATGAAATTATGAAGTGTATCGCTCTATATATGTAGATATATATTTGAGCAAGAACTACATTGGTAGCTTTCTAGATGGTTAATTGTAAAGATAATGAATGATTACTTGTATTATTGGATGATTTTATTAAGTTAATACCGGGTATATTTTAAATTTTTTTGAAGTGTACGCTCTCTATTATTTGATATATGGGGACATTGAAGAAGCTGTAGTAGCTTTAGATGGTTAATTGTAAAGATAATGAATGAATGTAAATGATTTGATTAAGGCAACAATATAATTTTTTTTTATTTGCTATTACCAAAGCATTATACAAAAGAAAGTTTTAATATAGCAACAATTTTTATACATTAAGCAACAAGTTTTAATATAGCTAATTTTTATACATTAAAAATATTAAAATATAATTTGGCAACGAAAAATTAACCTGATAACAACGGAGAGGATATTGTTGCTAACACTAAAATAAAAGGCAATATTTTTTATCGTTGCAAATCATATCAACTTTCATTGCACATATAAAGAAACGACAACATATAATGTCATTGCTAATCGACGACTTTCGTTGCGATTGAAAAATAACCAGCAACAAACATTTTCGTTGCTGAGTTAGCATAATGTCGTTGCCAAATAATATAATCAGCAACGAAAATCGTTGTTAAAAAGTTTACATTCAGCAACGAAAGCAAGCTTAGGCAACAATTTTCAAAATTTACTGCAACAAAAAATGTCGTTGCAAAATGGTGTCAATTGCAACGAAAATGCATGGTCGTTGAAAAAAAATAGAGTTCATTTCATTGCCAATTAGAAAGCTTTTGCAACAAAATGGGCTTTTTAGCAACGAAATTTTATTTATTCTGCAACAATACATTTTTTTGATAAAGGATCGATGTCTCTGTACGAAAGCCAAATTTCATTGCAAAATGTATTACTTTTGGCAACGAAAAAAATGTGTTCGTTGTGGAACAATTAGCAACGCTCATTGCGCAATGAAAGACGCAACAATAGTAAAGTCGTTGCCAAAACCCTTTTGCAATGAAATTTGGCACCTTTAGTAACGAAAATCGGTTGTTGCTGAAGCCCCATTTTTTTGTAGTGAATCATTTAATAATGATTCCGGTGTTTGAAAATTCATGATAAATTATAATAAATGTTTTAAAATTATTATAAGTCATTTAAAAATAATATGACTGATACTTATAGATATTGAGCAACATGATAGAGTCTTAGACTCGATAATTACCCGATAAAGACGTCGGTACACCGTCATGTTTCAGAAATTGATCCGCACTTAGATATTTTGATTGTATTAATGTTTGTTTATGATTCAATGACTGTTGAATATGTATGACAATGTGATTAGGTTACGTACTGACTGTAATAAGCAGTGCTATGTGTTATAGTATGTTGTTCTAATCAGTAAAATGATCTTATTAATGATAGGTTGTGATATAAAAGTTAAAACTAAGTTGCGTATTATAAGCAGCAGACCAGGCAAGTATCCTACCTTTGCATTTCCTTTATGCAATGGACATGATTAAGAAAGTTTCAGATTTATATTATTATTGTACTAGATTATTAACCCTATTGTCGTATATATTATATCTGATCATTGTTTATCAACATGATATTATATTATATAACTCATATATATTATGTTCGTTAATTTTGAAATATGGTTATACAAGTGTCCCCACCGGATAATCATTGTATTTAATCACATGTTCATATATATATATATATATATATATATATATATATATATATATATATATATATATCGTCTAAGCTATTTGATCAGCTAGACACAAATTTAGAAATATCGTTCAATATGATAAAACCTTCTTGTATCCAATCAAATTGTTTTGGTTCGGATTCTAGACTAAGTATGAACATCCCGATCAAGGGAAAACTTTTATGCGCCTAAGGCGGACAGAGTGAACGCTAATATCGTTCTTGTATGTAGTATTAATCAATAGAGGGCCCATGGGAAGTACAACCTAACGCCCGTAAGTTATGACGGTTTGCAGATGAAGTTCTGCTAAACCTTAGCGAAAACTAAAAACAATGTTCATAGTCTGTCGACTAATACCTATTTATAGTCAATACGTAGTTTCAAAAATGTGATATAGAGTTGTTATGTTATTATTATCAGTTTAGTTTACTTCACAACTATTGAATCGTTGTAGAAGTGATGTATAAAGAAAACATTTAATTCTTTCAGCTAAATATATTAATAATTGCTATTACTTGCTGGGCACTCAAATGCTTATCCTTGCTTAATTTAAATGTTTTCAGCAAATCGTGATCAACCTGAAGGGTCATGCAGAAACAAAGGAAAATGAAAGCAAACAAGATAAGATTTTTGGTATTCTATGTAATAGTTTGACTTTTTTAAGACATTGATAACTATTAAGTATCATGTAAATGAATGTTTAAAGGTCACGTACCTGGGAGTAGACTCTGATGCATATGTAAATTAAGTTTGATATTCATTTTATTGTTATTATTATTAGTATTATTCCGCTCATAGAAATGGTATCGTAAAGCACCGAGTTCGGGTTTTATGTACCTGAATTTGGGGGCATTACAAGTTGGTATCAGAGCTATAAGCATTAATTTGCAAAGAGCCCCGAGCCTCTCGCTGGTGACTTCCTTATGTGGAATACACCGAAGCCAGACTCTCCGTAGGGGACGCCGAGCCAGTCGGTGGCAAGCTGATAGGTACCATTGTGAGGTGCTATGGTTGGAAGCATCATGAAAGTTACAAGTTGTTATCAGAGCTTAGGGTTAAAAACCTTAGGTGGGCTTGACCTTAGGCTATAACCTTAGGACAGAGGGAAACGTTGAAAATACAAATAACTCATATAGAGTTTAAAAGGAGATGAATCGGATAAATTCATCGTCAAACAAAATAAAAGATAACTTATATAAAACTATTATTTGTTGTGTGTATAAACTATATGCTAATCAAGATAATTTATGTGTGTAGATGTCAGGTGAAAAAGGCTTATTATATGCTTATAGCATGAAGAAAGATCAAATCCATACACAAGAGCTAATATCGAAGCCAATAGATGAAATAGTGGCTCACAATGAAACCAACTCGGATGAGGTGGTTATTTTGGAAAATGCAGTACCAGATCTGGAAATGGTGGAACTAACAGATAGTGATTTAGACACCGAAGTTGGAGCTGATCAAGCATCAACGGACGTGCAGAATCTGAGGAACCAGGTTACCTCTCTGGAAAAGCTGTGGGAAATAGAAAAACTACTAAATAGTCAATTACAAAAAGCCGTACTAGAAACAATGGAAGAACAAGATAAGCTTAAAATCCAAATTAATCAGATGGGAGCCAAAAGTAACATATCGACTGCAGCTTCAAGCAATAAGGGGAAAAGAAAGATGAAAGACCACGACTTAGGAAAATCCAATAAAAACCAAGGGAAAAAGATATGTTATATTTGCGGCCATGAGGGACATACCTCTCCTCATTGTCCCGACTTTAAGCGAGGTGCATATTTTATTTGTGGGTTGGAAGGTCATTGGGCGAAAGATTGTCCATAATCAGGAAAAAGGTGTAGGAATAATTAGGATCAGTAGTTGATTATGTATGTTTGATAATGTGCGTGTGTAATGTAATATTCTCAACTTTTGTATTAGTTAAGACTGTAAATCCTGACTTTTGTGGTCACAAAGGGATAGCTGATGTTTAAAGCATTATGTGCTAGGCTATGTAAAGTATTCGTTAAATGAATATGAATCTATGTTTAAGTAATGAAACAAGTTTAATATATTAAAGTTATATAATAAGGCTTAGAATGTAAGTTAATAAAGAATAATTTATGAGAATGCCGCCGAGACGAAAATGAAACCAAATGATAGAAGAACCTGTCAACAAAACTGGAGAATAACTAGACCCGATACAGAATTTCTCGAATGTGATCGCTCAAGCTATGCAGAATGGAAAACCAGCCGTGGGAAATCAGCCAAACAATCAGTTGACGAATTTTAAAGGCTTCAAGGCCGTCGTACTGCCAGGATCTAGAAGATCAACTGACTTTGTGGACGCGTTGATGATAACTAGGATAACGGAGGGACATATCTCTCCTAACGACCCCAATCTAAGAGTATATAGTGGGTGTTTTATTTGTGAATCAATGGAGCATAAGGTGAAAGACTGTCCAAGAAGGAGAAAGGAGACAAGGAATGTGAATACGAGGAAAGGCAGCAGGACATTGGCGATAACGGGACCGACTTCAATAAACAAAACCAACCGCAGTAGTCTTCAGCATGAATGTACGAGATACGGTAGCAGCCGGGGATACAACTCTAGGTATTATTCGAACAAATTTTATTTTCTTATATACGATTTTCCTATATATATAATGAATTACTTTATAAATTATTTTGAAGGAGGAATTTGAGTTCTTTTAGAAATCAAATTTTCGTGTAATTAGATAGATAAACTTTATGCTAATTAGTTAAAGATCAGTTCGATCAATTATGATCGAGATCTACTTGCAATGATTGTGTATGTTATGTACTCATGTATGTATGAGTTTTAAAACGGTGATTCCGGGGATGGAATCTTTATAAAGGATGGTGAATGTAATAACTCGATATTTTTTATATAATTAAATTAGAAATTTTGCATATAAATTTTTTTTATTTATTATTTTAAAGATGAGGATTTGTACAAGATAAAGAGTAAGTATTTATGTGATAAATAAAAATATATTTATTACATGAATAATTTTAAATAATTTTATTTTAGAATTATTGATTATTATAAATTATATTCTTATAATAATTAATTTTATAGTAGAATTTTTTTATTAATTATTTTCATGAAAATATAATTATATATTATTTAAATAATATATGAAAAGGTTATTAGAATTATTATAATAATTAATCTATTTTATTATATGAATTTATGCTAGATTAATTAAGTTAATTATTTTAACTTAATTAATAATGTTATATATGAAGAATAAATCAAATATGGAATCCAAACCCTAATTTTGAATTTTTGATCAAGGAATGAGAATAATATTATTATATTATTATTTGTCAGTGTTATAGATATGTGTATTATGTGTGTAAGGTTAATGTAGTGAGCAATTTTAATGTTACTGATAAACCCTAATTCTGGTTCTGGAACAAGGAATGATGATAATAATATAATATTAATTATATTTTGATATTTCGATCTTTATAAATATGTCTTGTATATGTGTGAAGCTGTTAATGATTTGGTCAATTTTAATGTATCATGACCAAACCCTAATATTAATTTGTCTAACCCTACTGTAAGACTCAAATGAGAGATCCAAGATTGTGTAATGATTATGTGATGTGATTTATGTTGCGTAATATAGAAATTAAGTGCTATTTATGGAAAACCCTAATTAGTAATTAGAAACCCTAATTAATCTTTAGAAAACCCTAATTATAAAACCCTAATATTTAGAACCCTAATTTGAAACCTAAATTGGAGTTTTGCTCAGTCAGAAATTGTGTTAATATGATTAATATCATGTATGATAGATATTATTACTAATTAGGGAAAACCTAATTAGTAATTTAAAATCCAAATGATTAGAACCCTAATTTAATAATTAGAAACCCTAATTAGTAATTTTAAAACCTAATTACTAATTGTAAACTCTAATTGCTAAATTAGCAAGGTTAATTAAAATTAGTGATTTTAAACCCTAATGTTCCTGTATAATGTAATTAAAAATCTAATCTAATTAACAAACCCTAATTTTCTATTTTTAGAAATTAATTTATTTTTATTTTTATTTTAAACCCTAAATGAAAACCTAAATATTCATTTTGTGCTAAACCTTAGGGTTAAACCCTAAGGATCAAACCCTAAGAGTTTGCAAGATTACAAGAATGCCATTAAAATTCCAAGCTAATTGACCAAAATACCCTCTTGCATAATTGAAGCTTTCTTGAATATCTAGCAATAATTGGAGTGGGTGACCTAACATGTTGACTTAGTACAACTTAAATCTCCAGCAATAAGCTCTAGATATAGATTGGAGAGAGAAAATTCATTTAGTAGCCTCATTTTGCACAAAACACTCAACCATTCTCTCTCAACCCCAAACCTCCAAAATTTCATTCATATATCAGTCATAAATCAAGCCCCAGGAAATCCACTAAAAAATTAGTTGTAATAATTCGAATTTTTGTTAATAATTAAATATTAATTTTTTTTCTTTCCTAAAATCATTCTGAGAAGGAAGCCACTTACGAGATAGAGGAGTCTATTCGAGCGGAGTATCTACATCTTTTTGATAATTAGGTACTTTCCATTCTTTTGATTCCGGGGACAAAATCCTTTTTAAGGGGTAGGTGATGTAATACCCGGAAAATAAATAAATAAATATTGAATAATTAATATTATTTTGTTTTAAAATATTAATAATTGGACTTTGTCTTTTATTTGGGTCAAACTAGTTATATGTTTAGGGCTAATATGTTAATAACTGTTGAATAAATTAATTTGATAAAATTAGGCCTAAAAACTAATTGGGTTTAATTTATATTTGGATACTATTAAATCCTATTAAAATTTGGTAAATTAATAATATATAAATAAATCAAACATAAATTAAACCCTACCTTTTTTTCCTTAAAAAAACAGAGAAAAAGATCAGGGAAGCAGTGACAAGAATAAAGAAGAAGAGGAGAGAGCAGTGGTGATATAGAATTGATTTACTTGTGGCATATTATATGTAAGTCTCTTGTTAATAAATTATTGGTGAAGTACTCCATCATTCATTGTGAAATATGAACACTTAATTGATAGCAGTATATCACATATATATATATATATATATATATATATATATATATATATGATTATCCTAGTACTGCATGACATATGTATTCATGGGTATAATTTGTTAGTTTTAAAACATGGAATTATAGGTCACATCCGACTATGTTAGGGACAATCTAAGGAATTATTATTTTTATTATTTTTTTATTGTAATTATAAGTTATGATTTATACATTAATTGAAGGTAGTAAAATAGTAAGTTTCTGATTTAATACAAGGAAACAAAGATATTTTATTGAGTTGTTTAACTAAGTTACATAATAGGTTTTGTACTTTTCAAATTATATATTGTTAACACTATAAATCGTAAATTAGATGAAGATTTAGTCTTTATTTAGGCCATGTTTTGGCATTGCACTTATTTTATTTTTTAATAAATAAAATCATAATATACTAATCTAATGTAATAATATGTATAATTGTGTACATTATAATAATAAGATAATTGAACTAACTAATTAAAATATGGCGGTAGTAACAATGAGATGTTATACATGATTTGGAAGTTTAGTAATAAAATAAAATAAAATATAAAGGTTAATTGGTGTTAAATTTAATATTATATAACTATTAAATTTATAAATTATTTATTTGTTTTGATTAGTTTGAACGGAAGGAGTTTAACGAAGTATATTGGGATTATAATTTTGGGTATTACATTGCTTACTCCAGGTATAGATTTTGTACTCTTTCAGCGATATTCTTGTTAAATTTGATTTGTTCGTTTTGTCCCTTATTTTGAATTTCGTTATTCTTTCACATAATTGTTTCTTGTGAAATTCATATAATAGTTTCATTTTGGAGTTGATATATATGACTCGTATTTGTACTCTTTTAATTAGGTTATCATGTTTAGTATTTATTTTAATAATTGTAGAGCGGTACATGTTGCTACTTTCTTTTTGAGACATTGTGACTATAATTTGATTTGGTTCAACATGTACATATAGAACCCTTTTGTTGGTATTATGTCGCATGTGTTGTGATATGATATTTTTGTTAGAATATATCATAGGGTATACCTGAGCTATAACCACCTGTGGGGGTACCACAGGCACGTCGTCTTGGCACGAGAGGCATGACACTCTCCGTGGCGGTGTGATTAGTCCACAGCGTCTCCGTTTGGGCTCCGGAGGAAGTGGGCCATTTGGTGTTTGTTGTGGGAGGCGTATGGGTTCACCATAGTTTTCTGTTCTGCGGATTTGTGATGTTATGCCAAACACACTTATCCGATTTGCATACATTTGGATTCGCGGTCCAATGTGTGAGTGCATGTGTGGCATCATTTGACTTGCCTGTGTGGCATTATTTTAACTTGTCTGTGTGACATTGTTTTGACTTGCCTGTGTGGCAATGTATATTCATGAGCTCGCTCGCTATGAAATAACACCCAACCATTTGATTCAGCCTATTATTTCATTGTATTAGTTTTGTTTGTTTCTGTTCAGTTCAATTCATTGAGTTAGTTATTTCAGTTCGTTAATTCTTTATTCTTCTATTAATGTTTCCTCAATTCTATTGATTCAGATATATATTCCATTCAGATATTTGGAGATTATATTTTCGTCCGTATTTACACTTGAGGCTTTGTGCAGTATTTTGTCTTAGTTGTTTTCGTATATCAGCTGTATATCTTTTGTATATCTGTATCCGTATTGGGCATTTGGCTCATGCTATTTTTTTCTTCCGGTAGGTTTGCAGGGGTGATTCAGGGCTAATGTGATGAGAGATTTGTCTTTGACCATCTAGGTTGTTTCAATTTTGGTTTTGGTTATTTTGACCCTATTTGGAGAATTGTATTTAGTACTTTATTAATGGATCACCACTATTAATATTTTGAGGTTGTTAGTGCTCCGTTTATTTATTTTGAGGTTTGTTGTGATTTGCACGTGACCTCCTTTTCCTTTTCGGGAAGGGGGTGTTACATAGATGGTATCAGAGCTTAGGTTCTTTCATGTAGAAAACCTATTTAGGTTTGACCTGTGAGTTGTGGGTAAACCATTGGGTAGACATAGGAGTTTGATTCGATTTAGTTCTTTATTTGGTAGGTCTCTATTTTGGCCAACTGTCAATTTCTTCTAGATTTGTAGTTGATTTGAGGAAAGTGGAATAATTTGTTAAGGTGATTTAGTAATGATATTAGTTAAGAATTGTGATTTAATCATTGAGGTGAATAAAGTTATACTTTGTACAGATAAGAAATGATTTTATACGAGATACGATTATAATGTGAGTATTTGTATCGACGAGTATTTGATTTTGGAAAATTATTTGTTAGAGTAGTTTTTTTTGTGACAATTATTATGATCGTTGAATTGAGGATTTTGATTTGAGTTATGTTTTGATTATGTTAAGCTCATGGATAATTTAAGGTTTGTGTATTGATGGCATACTATGATAAAATGAAAGTTATTAAGTATAAAGGATCTTTTGTAAATTTGTGTTGTAGAGATTCAAGGTAATTAGATTAATCTTTTGGAGTAAATGAATTTTACGATTATTTCCTAGTAGAATATTGGAGTTATCTTATATGAAATTTTGAGTGATAGTATGAGGAGATCTTGGAATTTGTTGGGTTAAGATTTGCATTAAGAGAATGATTGATTCATTGAATGATTAGATATACAATAAGTGATAAATCTTTAAGAGATTTTGAAAGCTATAGCTTGCTTATTCAGATAGTAGGATATATGATTTGGAGTTTGGTATGGTGATGAAGAGATCTTAGTAGTAATATATTTTGGTGTAATATTATTTAAGAACTAAATTCGATTTGAGGTTATGATATTTTGAAACTATTGAGTTCTTAGGGTGAGTTGATGTTATAATTTGTAAAGTTATTCTGTTTATCCAATGTCATTGAAATTTTTGCATGAATTTATGTTAAATAAATATATATATATAAAATGAAAATAATTTGTTAAATATTTGTCATGTGTGAAACATAAACATTTTACGAATAAAAGATAATTTTAAATATTTTGGGTATTCGAATCGTATTTAGATGGAGAAAAAAATAATAATTATGTGTTTTCGAATTATGTTCCGAAGAGTACGTACGTTTGCAAGAATGAAACTCAAAGATATTAATGGGGGGGGGGGCATGCACCAACAGTGGATCATGTGATTTAACGCGAAGAACCTTATCAAGGCTTGGCACGATAGCTGACGAATCTTTTACGAATACATGTATAATTGTGTGGACCGATGGACTTGCCAGACTTGATCGTTACAAATGGCGGTGCTACATCTTAATTAAAGTTTATGAATAATTATGTAATTTAAATAAAAACTAAAATAAAATTGTATGTAACTTATTTGAATTCCGAGGACGAAATTTTTTTTAAGGAGGGAAAGATGTAATAATTCGAATTTTTGTTAATAATTAAATATTAATTTTTTTCTTTTCTAAAATCATTCAGAGCGGAAAGCCACTTGGGAGATGGAGGAGTCTATTCGAGCGGAGTATCCGCATCTTTTTGATAATTAGGTACTTTCCATTCTTTTGATTCCGGGGACGAAATCCTTTTTAAGGTGTAGGTGATGTAATACCCAAAAAATAAATAAATAAATATTGAATAATTAATATTATTTTGTTTTAAAATATTAATAATTGGACTTTGTCTTTTATTTGGGTCAAACTAGTTTTATGTTTTGGGCTAATATGTTAATAAATGTTGAATAAATTAATTTAATAAAATTGGGCCTAAAAACTAATTATGTTTAATTTATATTTGGATACAATTAAATCCTATTAAAATTTGGTAAATTAATAATATATTAATAAATCAAACAAAAATTAAACCCTACCTTTTTTTCCTTAAAAAACAGAGAGAAAGATCGGGGAAGTGGCGGCAAGAATAGAGAAGAAGAGGAGAGAGCAGTGGTGATATATAATTGATTTACTTGTGGCATATTATATGTAAGTCTCTTGTTAATAAATTATTGGTGAAGTACTCCATCATTCATTGTGAAATATGAACACTTAATTGATAGCAGTATATCACATTATATATATATATATATATATATATATATATATGATTATCCTAGTGCTGCATGACATATGTATTCATGGGTATAATTTGTTAGTTTTAAAACATGGAATTATAGGTCACATCCGACTATGTTAGGGACAATCTAAGGAATTATTATTTTTTTATTGTAATTATAAGTTATGATTTATACATTAATTGAAGGTAGTAAAATAGTATGTTTACTGATTTAATACAAGGAAACAAAGATATTTTATTGAGTTGTTTAACTAAGTTACATAATAGGTTTTGTACTTTTCAAATTCTATATTGTTAACACTATAAATCGTAAATTAGATGAAGATTTGCAATTATTCATGTAAGACCCCAACTTTTTAAATAAAGATTAAATTTTCTCGAAATATATTTTTGAATATTATGGTGTGAATTTGATATAATGTTATAGTTGTGGGTAATATTTACAAATTTTGCAAAGTTACGCAAGTTGTTATATAATATTCGATTGGTTGGGGAATATTGGTTTTAACAGAAATATTCATACAATGGCACAATCATTGGTGGACCCCACAACTAATTATTATTGTCGGATTGAAAGCGACAAAAATACTTTTTATGAAAATAACGGCGAAAGTTTTATCGTTAAGCTGTTGAAACGCCTGGGTGTTGTTAAAAGTACTGATGTCTGGCGCGTGGTTGCATAGTAGCACACGGTATTGATTATTGATGCCTACGTGAGAAGTCACTTAGTTATACTCAATTATTGCTACAGTAATTGATGCATCATATCTATCATATTATGGATTCAATTATTGTCACTATCATCTGCATAAAATGTTTTTTTATTAAATCAATACTTGAGATGACAAAGTTATTCATATTATAAACTACAATATTTACAATGTCTAGAAGTTTTGTCAAGGAGTGGTTTGGTCACCTAATTGCGCGCCAATAGAGAGAAATCCTTATTGGAAAGCCCCCCACTTTCCTATGAACGACCTGGTTGATAAATATTGTGAGTTATAATATTAATGATGAATGTTGTTCGGAGTTTAATTTAGAGACGCGGACATGATATTTGAGTTCGGAACGACGAAATTAGTAAAAATAGTCTATAAACACAAAATTTTCCGAGATTCACTATTTGGTCAAAAAGTCAACAGTTGACTTTTTTGGTAAAAGTCAAACTTCGAAATTTCAAAATTTATATTTTTGATAAAAATAGTTTCATTATGTTGGAATTGTTTGTGTTAGTGAAAATCAACATTTATTCCTGATAATTGATGTCTAGGGGTTATATTGATAAATCGGGTAATTTATCAGATAAATGAGCAATTAATTGCTACTAATTCACATGCTTATATAACTGTTTGTTCACATATGTGTACTATTGAATCACATTATTTACTATTAGGGGAGTTGGTTCAAGATTGATAATACTTGCATGACTAAGTTAAAAATGGAGGTATAGATGGAGGTACTATTGTAGCATCCCCAAATCTGGGTCACAAATTACCAAGGATCTTGGTATGCTAATTCTATAACTATCACTATTTGCGGAAGATATAAACATAAATTGTTTATACAATACATTACACACTATTTCCCCGAAGGTCGAGTAACCTTCAAATAAACATAATTCATAACCTGTCTAACATACAACATTATTATTATATTATACTATTACAATTAAGCTGCACATAAAATCCCAAGCTGAACTTGGCTTTATCCTTTCCTGTATCCGACGTATTCGCCTTAATCTGGAATGTTAAATCATGATATAACAAGGGTGAGCATAAGATTGCCCAGCAAGTTTAAGTTCAATAATTTAACGATTTATCAAGATTGAAAGAATCTGAATAATAAGCTGGCTATAATTTAACAATATAATTGTGAACTAGCAGGAATAAACTTTTGACTGAACAAGTATATAACATGAACAAATATATCTTGACCGAATGGTAATGAAGGTGATCAACCTTTCATACCTTACTTATACATGCAATATGTACAGAATACAATTCTACAATGGCAATCAGCAATGATTAACCATAAGCATATCTGAATGAAACAATTCTTAGTAGAGTTAAGTAAAAACTTGCCTGAACTATTGATTACCGCTACACAATTTATCTAGTTTTGTCTGAAAACCTAATATAAATAATACCGATCTATACATTAGAATAATATCATCACAGTATTTAAAATAACCTTAATACATTTATCACATAACCTTATCAGTCTATTTAGCACATAATACTCAGTATCAAGTCAAACTATTGTAGTTTGAGTTGAACCCGACACAATTCTAACATCCCGACGGTCTTGTCGGACAATACTCGAGTTTAAGTTCAATTAAACTCTGCCTAAACACTTAACAATTATCTTAGATAATTTATTATTAGTCAAAAATATTTTTCATAGGCTCATAATAATTTTCAGATAATTAATATCATTTATCATAAATTTTCAATCATTAATATTGTATTTAAATGAATTAAATACCACATAATTCTTTTATCATTAATATTCATTTATTATTAAATATTAATGAAATACATGTCATAATATTATCATATATTTATAATATCATAAAGTATTTTTAATAGTTTAAAATCACCTTTATATGATTTTTAAGCAGTTAAATTCATTATCCGATAATTGCTTTTAATATTAAAATATTAATATTTTCATGATAAAATATCAAAAGTTATATTTTATAACTTAAAACATTTTTCTAACCCTTAAATCATTTTTATATGATTTATAAAACATTAATCCTATTTTTTCATAATTTATTTAATATATTTATTAAATAAGTTAACTATCATTAATATTGATTAATTAATGAAATTCATCACAAAATATTAAAAGTTACTAAAATAACTAAAAATATTTTATTATACCATAATATTATTTTTCATGATTTTTCATGCATAAAAATCATTTTAAATCATTTATTTAATATTATAATTAAATAAATTAAATACCATTTATATTCCAAAAATATTAAATATTTATGAAATATACTCTAAATAATTAAAAACTATTTTTCAAAATTTAAAATAATTTTTCAGAATTTATTTAGTATTTTTAATAATTAAAAACCATTTATTTAATTAAAATAATCATTTACGAAAAATAATAATTAATTTTTGAAATTAAGTGTCGCTATAGGCACCATAGGTGACGTGTCCGTCGCTAATGGTGTTCTTCGCGTGTTCTTGAGCCTGCCCAGATCTTCATGTCAGACAACAAGGTGGGTCGTTTGACCATCATTTAAGCAGTGTTCGTGTTGATTTCTAGGAAGATAATAGAACCTAGAATGTAGTATAAGTGTAATACTATAATTATAATCAAGTTTCATGACCATTACACAACATATCAGAGAGATACAAGCCCTCAAAATTGTTGTCAGACCTGTTCTTCAATTTCTGGGTTTTCGAGAATTGAAGAACAGTCGAGGTGTCCATCTACCAATCCTTATAACGTGCAATCTGGGCTTTGTTTGTATGTTGTATTGATTCAGTAATGCACTAAGGATGTCAGGGAAGAATTCGGTAGCAACATATCATAATTTCATCATCACACCAAGAAGATCATGGCTGGTCAAAGTCTGACAAAAAACTCGAACATGAAGATCTGGGTTTTCCAGAAAAGGATTTCGTGACTGAGCAGTCAACTTTGACCGTTTATTAAATGAATCTTGTTTGTTTTTTAAGTGAAATAAAGGAACCAATCTGTAGTCCCTAGACCATATTACAACAAAGATATATTAAAACCATCAAAGCATCAAATACAAGCCAGATCTGGGCTCAGGAATATCTTCTCAGAGCGATCTGGGAAAAATCTGGGTTAGCTAGATTTGTTCTTCAGGCAGATTGGTCAACGTAGGTTTGACCGAGATTAATTGTCATTCTGGTCATGATATAAGGAATATAAAAGCATAGATGTGAAGTACTCATGTCAGGTTACAACGAAAAACAATCACTTGACCAACCTCTTTAAATACAGCGAGATCTAGGGTCATGAATATCACTGTCAGAAATTCTGGAAATATATGGGCTGCCCAGAAAATGGTTTCGTGCTTGGTAAACGCCTTTTGACCGATCATATATTGCAATATACCCATGATCTGAGCTTGATTAAAGTCTCAAATCAAAGACCTAGCAACAAAGAACATATACATAACATAAAATACATCAAAACATTAACAGGTAAAGATCTAAAGCTTCTGACATATGGCTGTCAGGCCCAATTTTTCAAGTTTTTCCAGATTTTTAAAATCTTCAAAATCGTGCATCTAGATGTTATGGATCCAAGATCCAACAACCCAGATCTCTAAAAGGCACCTTCTAACACCTATCTAACCAATCATTAACAACTTTTAACATCAAATCAAAGATTTTCGAGATTAGGGTTTTCATTCCTTTTTGGCTTTGATCATGGTTCTGATCTTTGGGATCTGTTCTTGGCTTGCTATGGATCATACAAAGGACTGATATCCTCCATATTTTCGTGGGTCTAGAGAGGAAGTGTGGGTTGAGAGTTTGATATAAAATTAGCAAAGTTTGTGAACTCTCTCTCTCTTCAATTATTGAAATAATTGAATGCAATGGATATGGCTAATGTAGAGGGCTGATCTTCTGAGATTTATATCATGTAGTTGATCTATGGTAGTTGACTTGCCAATATATGGCAAGATTCACTCACTTCCCTCCAATAATGCACAAGGGCAAATTAGTCATTTTGATTTTTTTGTTTTGTTCTTAATGGCATATTAGTAAATTGTCCAAACCTTTTGGGTTTAGGGTTTAACCCTTAGGGTTTAGGGTTTAACCCTAATATATTTGAAATTAAATTTCTAGGATTTCAAAATTTTGATTTTCAAAATAGAAAATTAATATTTCAGAATTATAATTAGGATTTTCTAATTATATTAACATTTACTAATCATTATACAAGCTTGCTAATTAGGATTATTATTTCCTAATTAAAATTACTAATTAACAATTACGTTTCATAATCATTCATTAGGGTTTATAACCCATGAATTAGGGTTTCTGAATTATTAAAAAATCTAATTACTCATTAAAGTTATCTTTGATTAGGTTTGTAATTAAAATACATAAACCTTATACATAGCATTTAAATTCCTAAATTTGAATTTTAATATCCGAATTAGGGTTTTAATTTCCCGAAACTGAAATTAGGGTTTCCAGAACCGATTTCTAGGGTTTCTTATTAGTCGTTAAGGTTTTCTAACTGAACGTTGACATTTTTAATATAATATTAGGGTTTGCCACTAATATAGTTTATTTGTTCAACCCTTGACCCTTAACCACATACTGTACACATATACAACCATATACACAGAACATAATCACGTATATCCTTAATCCTGAATAATTCACCACAAAGATTTTTATATCTAAAAATTTCTTTTCAGAAATGTCAAATCTATACACTTATTTTATGTCTAGGTTTATTATTTAACCTTTATTCAATAATTTAAGATTTAAATAATTTTTCTAAATTCTTGGGTCGTCACAACTATACTGTAATTCGTATTTTTCACATGATTATACTATTGATTCACATGATTGAACTATTGATTCACATTCTTTACTATTAAGGGAGTTGGTGCAAGATTGATAATACTTGCAGGACTAAATTAAAAATGAAAGAAAAGTTGGAGGTATTGTACTGTAATTTTTTGAGCCCCAAAACGTGCAATTATTGAAACTATATTTTTCTATAAATAGAAGCTCATTCTTCCTTCATTTCTTACCAATTCAAAAAAGCTTTAGAGCGATTATTATAGAGAGAAATTATAGAGAGAAAGAAGAAGAGAAGTCTGCTACATCACTATTCCAGTATCCAGTTTTTCCAAGGTAGGGAGTATTATTTCTTTCTTATCCATGAAGAGAACTTCTGTTATTCCATTCTTTATTATTCTGTTGGAATAACCTGTATACCCGGGCTACCCTATACTTGGTGAAATTCTTCTGTTTTTCATGGGTAAGCTTATCATAAACTCTAGTGAAGTCTATACCTTATTTGATACCGGTTCTACCCATTCTTTTATTTCTCCTACTTGCGCTCAACATTTAAATTTGACTCCGGAGAAATTAGACTTTGACTTATGTGTTGAAACTCCATTAGGAGAAACCTTCATTACATCCACTATTTATAAGTCTTGTTTGATTCAAATCGGTAACCGCACGTTACCTGTCGATCTTATCTCTCCTTAAAAATACTTGCATTTGACGTGATTCTAGGGATTGATTGGTTAACTACTCATCATGCTAAAATTGATTGTTTTCGTAAGGTTGTTAGCTTTCATATTCCTAATAAACCTATTATGCGAATTCAAGCGAGCAAACCATTAAAATCAATCACGGTCATCTCAAGTATATAAAGCTATTCGTTTTATTGAAAAGCGGATGTCAAGCTTTCTTAGCTCATGTCACTTGATTTAAACAAAAATACGCCGATTTGAAGGATATTTCTATTGTTAATAAATTTCGACGTATTCCACGAAGAACTTCCCGCCTACCCCTACCCAGGCGTGAAGTTGAATTTTGTATCGACCTTGAACCCAGATGACAATACCCATTTCCAAAGCCCCATATCGAATGGCTTCTATTGAACTTCAGGAGTTAAAGACCCAATTGCAGGAATTGTTAGACATTGGTTTCATTCGCCCCAAGACGTCTCCTCTGGGTGCTCCTCTGTTTCTATTCGTGAAGAAGAAAGATGTGAGTATGCGACTTTGTATTGATTATCGGGAGTTGAATCATGTCACCATCAAAAATAGGTACCCATTGCCACGTATTGATGACCTATTTGATCAGTTACAAGGAGTACAATTTTTTTCAAAGATCGATCTTCGTTCTAGATATCATCAGCTGAAGGTTAAAACTGAGGATATTCCAAAGACTGCCTTCAGAACTCGGTACGGGCATTATGAATTCTTAGTCATGTCTTTTGGATTGACTAATGCTCCTGCTGCCTTCATGGATACGATGAATCATGTATTCAAGGAATATTTGGATCACTTTGTGGTCGTCTTTATTGATAACATCCTTATTTATTCCAAAAGCCGTGAAGATTATGAGAAACACTTGAGGCTTATACTCCAAAAGCTTCGTGAATATAGGCTTTATGCCAAGTTAAAGAAATGCGAGTTCTGGCTTGAGGAAGTAGCATTCCTTGGGCACGTAGTATCACGTCATGGAATATCCGTTACCCGGCAAAGATTGAAGCTATTCAAAGCTGGGAGCAACCCAAATTAGTGACCAAAGTGCGTAGCTTTCTAGGTTTAGCTGGTTATTATCGTAGATTCGTGGAAGGTTTTTCTTGAATCGCTACTCCATTAACTCAGCTGACTCGAAAAGATACAAAGTTCGGTTGGAGCGAGGAATGAGAAAAGAGTTTTTAAGAACTCAAAAGGAGACTCATTTTAGCACCTGTTCTGACAATACCATCTGGTTCGGAGGGATTTGTCATCTACAGTGATGCTTCGGGCAAAGGGTTAGGATGTGTTCTCATGCAGAATGGGAAAGTCATAGCCTATGCCTCAAGACAACTCAAAGAATATGAGAGGAATTATCCTACTCATGATCTAGAGTTGGCAGCTGTTGTCTTCGCACTTAAAATTTGGAGGCATTAATTGTATGGAGAGAAAGTGGAGATCTTTACGGATCATAAAAGCCTCAAATATTTCTTCACTCAAAAGGAACTCAACATGCAACAACGACGTTGGCTTGAATCATTGAAAGATTATGATCATACCATCCAATACCATCCCGAAAAGCGAACGTGGTAGTGGCGCATTTAGTAGAAGATCATATGCGGAATGCAGTGTAATATTCACAACACAAAAGCCCATTTTGTGTGACTTGCAAAGGATGGAGATAGAGTTAAAGACTCCAGGGACCCATGTGATAATGGCGAATATACGAGTAGAACCGACTTTAATTGATAAAGTTAAAGTTGCTCAAGTTACAGATCCAGAGCTGATGCGTATGAGGAAAAGAGTGCAAGAAGGTGCTATGACGGAAGCAAGAATCGATGAAGAAGGAATACTTCGAGTCAACTCTAGACTTTGTGTTCCTAACGACCCTGATTTAAAGTATAAAATCATGATGGAGGTGCACAACACACCGTTTACAATCCATCCCGGGAGTACAAAAATGTATCGTGATCTTCGTCATATATTTTGGTGGAGCAATATGAAGAGATAGATAACAGAGTTTATCTCAAGGTGTTTAACTTGTCAACGAGTTGTGTTATATTATGCACAGATTTCTTGTTATTAATGGTCAAAGACCGTTGACAGGCCATGACCGTAAGAAATCTGGGTAACCCAGATGTTACCCAGAATGCTCTGACAAGAAGTTTTGGGGCATATATCTTTCACTTGTTTGTTTATTTGTTACGTTTGTTATATTCAGGTTGTAGTATGTTGTTTATACTACAACCGTAAGCTTTTATATCGCCTAAATATCAAATTAATTGAAGTCAGTGGCTAGTCAAACCAGGCCAGAAGATCACGAACTGAGTTTTCTGGGTAACCCAGAAAACTCAAGAACATGATCTCTGACAACGTTTGACTAGCATATATGTTGCACTTGTGATGTTGTTAGATGAATGTTATGTGTTATATTTGTTCACTTGCATGTTGTTTATACACTGAACGTATTATATCATATAAATCAGACCTGTGAAGTAAGTTATAATGATCGAAAGAAGGCAGTATGAACTGTTCTTCATTTCTGGAAAACCCAGAAATCAAGAACAACTCTGACAAGAGATTTGAGGGCTTATAACTCTCTGATTTGCTGTGTTCTAGCCATGAAATCAATTGGTAATGATAGTGTTACAGCTATACTACAATACCAACACATTAGAAAGCCCAGAATCTTGATAACAAAAGATTTACAACCGGTCAAAGTAGTACCCTCGTTAACCGCATATGAAGATCTAGGTTTCATGAAGAACACGAAGAACACCTATAGTGACGGTTCTGTCGCTATAGGTAGTCTTTAGCGACAATTTTATTAAAAATTAATTAAATTAATTTCTAAATATCATTTAAAAATAGAAATTAATTTCTGAAAATTAAAAAAATTATTTTAAATTATAAAAATTAACTTTTAATAATTTGAAATATTTTTTTCATAAATATTAGTATTTATTTAAATATTATTGATATTTAAGTTATTTATTAAATGCATTAAATAAATTAATTAAAAATTATTTTATTATATTAAAAATCATTTTAAATAATAATAAGTTATTTAAAATAGTTTAAGTTATAAAATATAACTTTTAATATTTTAAAGCAAATTTCATTAATTATTTATTATTAATGATATTAGATTTATTTAATAATTATATTAAATAAATTAATTAAAAATGATTTTAATATTATAAAAATCATTTTAAATGAAAATAAATATTTTAAAAATATTTTAAGTTATAAAATATAACTTTTAATATTTAAAAGTAAATTTCATTAATTAATTATTATTAATGATATTAAGGTTATTTAATAATTATATTAAATAAATTATTTTAAAAATGAATTTATTATTATAAAATCATTTTAAATGAAAATAAAGTGTTTAAAGATATTTTAAGTTATAAAATATAACTTTTAATATTTAAAGGATAATTTCATTAATAATTTAATATTAATGATTATTAATTTATTATAAATGATATTGGAGTTATTTAATAATAATATTAAATAAATAATTTAAAAATGGTTTTATTGATTTAAAAATCATTTAAAAAGGAAATAAATGGATTAAAAATATTTTAAGTTATAATTAAGGACTTTTTATATTTTGATGAATAAGACATTAATAATTAAATATTAATGGTAATTATTTAAAAATGATTTTAATTCTTTTAAAAATCATTTAAGGATAGTATTAATACTTTAAAAGTATTTTGAGTTATTATAAATAACTTTAACATTTAAGCAATAATGTCGGGAATAATTATGTGAATGATATTCCTATTTAATATATGATTTGATTATGATATATATATGAATGAATATGCAAGTATGCTTGCATTAAGAAAAGTTGTAAAGTCCTTTGATAGATTATAGAAGTATATATACAAGGACTTAGAATGAATTGATCAAATATGTTAGGTTGATCCTACATAAGCAAGACAACTTTGTAAAGTCCTTAAAAAGAAAAGATGTACAAGGACTATAAAGATATAAAGATCAAGCATATGTTAGGTTGATCTTATGATGTAATAGATAGGCTAGTCTGATCGTTGAGCACTGCACCAGAAGTCGTAGTCTGCTAGGTGAGTTAAGGTTAACTTGAGAGCTATCGAGGCAGAATATGAGTATGCAAGATAGTTGATCTTGGAGTTCGTAGACTGCCAGGGGAAACGAAGAAGGATCGTAGTGTATCGAGTAGAGCTTCCTCAGGATCGTTGTGTGCTGAAGAAGTCATGTTCAGAAACGTAGAGACAGCCTGCCTACGAGAAGACCGATCATCTGCCGAAGCCAAGATAGAGACGTAGACTACACTCAGAGTTGTAGAGTTTACTGATGCCGAAGCCAAGTCAAGGATCGTAGATCACACTCTGAGTTCGTAGAGCCTATGGATTACATGCAGAGATCGTAGTCAAGCAAGATCGGATGAAGCAACAAAGCACAAGACAGAAATCGTAGAGTGTCAAGATCTGATCTCGAGATCGTAGTGTCTGCACCAGCCGAAGCTGAATTATAGAGTGCAGAACTACGACCTTAACAGAAGTGCTCACAGTGCCAAGGCAGAATTGTAGAGCATATACGGTTCCCAACAAATGATCACTCCCAGAATATCTAAAGGAACGAAGCCTCTGGTTCAAGCTGCAAGCTACATCCAAGGAAACCAGAGAGCACTCAACGAATGACATGCAGGCTAACAGAAGATCTAAGCACCAACCCAATCAGCATCAAGATCGAGTTGTAAGGCCATTCGTGATGAAGTCTTCCACAATGAGATCCAAAGAAGACTTCAGAAGCTGACTAAGGAAAGTCAGCTTATGCAATAGCTATCAAGTGAACAGAAGACAACGATCTTGGAAGCAACCAAGATTGTAGTGTTTGCCAAACAGAGAAGGAACTGATGGAAGGTGAACCGAGATACTGGTCAGCTTCTGAAGAGCAAGGCTAAAGTGATTAAATACAGGGTCAGTTCATTGATGATAAGTGAGCAGAAGATCACAAGGACAAAGCAAGTTGGACAACCTCTGATCGAGAAATCAAAAAGAGGTAATAAAGTCTTCAACCTGCCCCAGACATTAAAGTGATACATCCGGACAGTAGTAGGAAACAAGAGATCGCTAAGATCGGAAAAAGTATAACATGTCACATCAAACAGTTTACCTCAAGAAACTCGAGATCTGTGAAGAGATTTGAATAGCCTTCAACGGCTACTTTCCAATGGAAGGATTGGGAAGAAGTATAAATGAGAAAGAGCTTCAAAGATAAAAGGTTGCTGGAGTTGTCGAGTTTGGAGAGAAGGTGGACTGATCTAAACCATGTGAAACAGTGAGTCCGAAGGCTCACTCTACAATCCACCAAGAACACTCTGAAGTCAGATAAAGAAAGAAGTAGAAGTGTGAGTTCTACTATGTAGAAGTGAGAGTTCTACTACATGAAGAGTGTTCTGAGCTGCCGAGAGAAAGAAGAGCATTATGTCATCTTGATGTCCATCATGGGAAGACTCTAAGTACAATAGAAAAGAGCCTACAGTCATCTTAGCAAGTCCATCATGAGAAGGCATCAAGTAGCAAGAAGGAAGATCACAAATGCCATCTTGGTGTCAAGCATGAGAAATCTTCTAAGTACCTAACAAAAGAGCTTACAGTCATCTTGGAAGCTTATCATGTGCAGCCATCAAGTACCAAGGAGAAGGATCTTCAAGGCAGTTCATAATGGGGTCATCCAAAGTGGTTGAGTAACCAAAGAAGCTGAGCATCATGAAACACTCAGCTGCACTTCAAGGATAATCAAGCTAAGCTGCTAAGTATAGAAGATGTTCAGAGCATGAAGACATCTTAGCAGCTCAGCACTGACTTCAACAACAACAAACAAACAACTCAAGAAAGCCAGGGCCAGATGGGTCCTTGTCCAAAGGGACTAAATAAAGCAGGGCCAGAAGGGTCCTTGTCCGAAGGGACTAAACGAAGTTCTAAGCCTACTAGGCTTGAAGAGTTCCTAAGGAACTAGAGGAGTCCCAAGGCTGCTGGCCTTGAAGAGTTCTTAATGAACTGAAGTCCTAAGGCTGCTGGCCTTGAAGGAATCTTAGTGATTCAGGGTGCTGCCCTTCCTTAGTGGAAATCCTACTAGTTGAAAGCAGAAGAGTGGATTAGGAGCTTGATTCTCTGAACCACTTAAAACCCCTTGTGTCTTTTACATTATGTCATTTATATTATGTACTATAACTGTTATAACTGCTATGTATGTTTTAACTGCTTACAACTAAACTTACTCTACGAACAATGTATGTATGATTATGAATATATCAATGAATGGGATCTAAACGATGTGAGATAGTCAGTCCGAAGGCTCACTCTATGATCCACCAAGAACACTTAGAGACATGCATAGAAAGAAGTAGAAGTGATAGTTCTACAATATAAAAGTGAGAGTTCTACTACTTAAAGAGTGTTCTGAACTGCCGAGAGAAAGAAGAGCATCATGTCATCTTGATCTAAACGATGTGAGATAGTGAGTCCGAAGGCTCACTCTATGATCCACCAAGAACACTTAGAGACATGCATAGAAAGAAGTAGAAGTGATAGTTCTACAATGTAGAAGTGAGAGTTCTACTACTTAAAGAGTGTTCTGAACTGCCGAGAGAAAGAAGAGCATCATGTCATCTTGATGTCCATCACGGGAAGACTCTAAGTACAATAGAGAAGAGCCTACAGTCATCTTAGCAAGTCCATCATGAGAAGGCATCAAGTAGAAAAAAGGGAGATCACAAAAGTTATCTCGGTGTCAAGCATGAGAAAGCTTCTAAGTACCTAACAGAAGAGCCTACAGTCATCTTAGAAGCCTATCATCGTATGCGACCATCAAGTACCAATGACAAAGATCTTCAAGGCAGTTCATCAAGGGGTCATCCGAAGTGGTTGAGCAATTGAAGAAGCTGAGCATCATGCAACATTCGGTTGCACTTCAAGGATGATCAAGCCAAGCTGCTAAGTATAGAAGATGTTCAGAGCATGAAGACATCTTAGCGATTTCAAGACCGACTCCAACAACAAACAAACAAACCACTCAATGCCCCAGGACTGAGGGTCCTTCTCAGAGGGACTAAACAAAGCAGGGCCAGAAGGGTCCTTGTCCTGAGGGACTAAACAAAGTTCCAAGCCTGCTGGGCTTAAGAGTTCCTAGGAAACTAAAGGAGTTCCAAGGCTGCTGGCCTTGAAGGAATCTTTATGATTCAAGGTGCTGCCCTTCCTTAGTGGAAATCCTGCTAGTTGAAAGCAGAAGAGTGGATTAGGAGCTTGAGTCTCTGAACCACTTAAAACCCCTTATGTCTTTTATATTATGTTATTTACATTATGTACTATAACTGCTATAACTGCTATGTATGTTTTAACCGCTTACAACTAAACTTACTCTACGAACAATGTATGTATGATTATGAATATATCAATGAAGGGGATCTTTTACTTATTCCGTTGTGCTTGAAAAGATTCTTATGTTTGTCATATGTTAATTATGAACAATATAATATAAACCAGAAAAGTATTTGAAATAAAAAGGATCTATTCAACCCCCCCCCCTTCTAGATCTATTGTGCCCTCTGGGAACTAACAATTGGTATCAGAGCAGGTTCTCATGCTATATTCAAAAGTTAATCACTTTGAGTCTGATCCTAGGAACTAACATTATTCTAAACTTAGTTTAGTAGTAAGTAACTTGTTATATGCAGATGAGCTCACATGTTGGAAATATTATGTATAGGTTAAATGTGTATATACACTTGAAGCTGCTCAGATTGGTCCATGGTCTCTATTGGTACATCAACAAGACCAATCCTAGCCTGCAGTCAATATTGTAGTCCTAAGACTAGACGAGAGAACTCAAGAGACATCAATGACAAAGAGTCGAGCACCCACAAGTCTTAAAGATGAAGAAGCCATACATGCTAAGAAATGCTTATAGAGAAGAAAGAAGATCTTCTCAAACTTGTGTTTGGCCAACCAACAGCTGGGTGCAAACTCTGTCAGCTAAAGGATGTCAAAGATCTTAATGATGAGATTCTCTTGGCCTATATCTTCAAGACCACTACTGATTGATTAAAGGCCGACAAGAGCAATAAGCTATCAGGAGAAAAAGTAAAGTTATGCAGATCAATACCTAAACTCAGTATATCTAAGATAAATGACTGTTTAGTAACTGACAGTAAAAAGGTACGGTTCCTCACCATTATAAATGTACGTCATAATTGCATCTTCTTATGAACTATAACGAAGATTTCATCAAGGAGTCATAATCGCCTAAAAGGTGAAGAGAGAAAGTAACACGAGGATGGAAACTCAAATGACTATAAACTTTCTCTCCATCCAAGTTTTAGGTTGAAGATGACATCTTGAAGGAAATCTGAAATGGGTCATAAGAGCATCACAGGCCTAATGAACTTTATGTGAAGTAATCTTTACTGATGAGTTAGTATGTATGTATAAGCCTATGTTCTAAGTGTTTGACAACACACAGAGAATGATCAGTTTTGCAAGAGGATCTTGCTGATTCGTAGAAACTGATCACCTCAATGAATCAACTAGATACTCCTAAATCGTAGAGTTGATTCTCACTCTGTGAACACTTAAACATTGTGAACATAACCCAGTGAATGATGAAACCATCATGAATAGAGAGTGTGTTATTAGATGCCAAATCCAACACACACTCACCATCATGCATCTCAAAATGTATTATCATAAGATAGGTGCATGCATGAATATGTCTGTTGGTGATAAATATGATGATTATCCAAATAAGAGGAACAAGGGTTTACAAAAATAACCTAGCAGGACCCATTTAATTATGGGTACCAAAAATAGAAATATATTTAAACCTGCAGGTACTTGGTCAGTTTGACCACACTAAGGAATGATGAAGTAGAGAACTTCAGTCAAGAATACTCAACCAACAGTAGGCTAAGGACAATTCATAGATGATTCTGATTGAGTTCCTATCTGTCTAAGCCTGTCCTTGAAGACCCTCTGAGCTAACCAGAATGGAGCTCACATGGCTGCTAATCTGTATATGGAAGCAAGCCATTCAGCCAAAGAAGGAAAGGGTCTTATGTGCTCAAAAGCCAGTTAAGAATGTTATATGGGAAGAATCCTCAAGGAAGCTCACAACAGAAGATTATCGAGCATCATTCAAGAGGAACTTATTGTGAGAGCAGAACTTCACAAACACAACTGTCAAAGAAGACTACGTTCGTAGTGCTATCAAATAATCGTAGAGTGATCAGTCCTGAAAATACTCATCTCTACGATATAAGGAAATCTAAGTATTGATGGAGATTCCAGTCAGAAGGAGATATGCAAGGCTGCCTTCAAATGAATTTGAAGAAGAGGGAATCACATCTATCTGGGAAGACATCATCAACAATGGGGGAACAATGATCTGTTAAGGAACAACAACACTGAGATATGCTATGAAAAGTTATACCAGCTACAGAGTCTCAAAACTTTGTGGCTGATGAACCAAATGAAGATCCATAGTCAGTAGGAACGTCTCAAAACGTATTATTGATAACCCTTCAGCCACCCAACCCATAATCGTGGAGTGCCTACGATCAAACATATGATCGTAGTGTAAGAAGCAGAAGGACACCACGATTTCAGCAATGCAGTTGTCTAGAGCTGGTAGAAGAACTCCCAATCAGAAAAGGTCAAATGAGATGTCATTGCAAATCACTTCCATAATATTGCATCTGCAGAGCGCCTCAGGGACAAACCTTACCCTTAGCTCACTCTAAGAGGTTGGCCCTTCCTAAGCTACCTTGACCCAGAAGGAATGCTTTAACTAGTTCATCTCAAGGAGCAAGTCAGTTAACGATCGTAGAGTCAAGTTTGAAGAGAACTAAACGATCGCAGTGGAACCTTAACGATCGTAGTACTACCTCAACGATCGTAGTACAACCTCAGCGATCGTAGAATACAACTCGACGATCGTAGTCCTACGAAAGGGTACTCCAGTTCACAAGGAGCTTGGAAAATGAGATATTTGCTAAACTATTCAAGTTAAGGAGATAAGTTCGAATACATCAGTGATTGAGCTATGCTGCATCAAAGTAAGGAGAAAAGATAAAGCCATCCACTGCAGCATCTCTCAAAAGTTGATCGTTGAGTCAACCAAGGGAATCGTAGAGTCCATAGCTGTTTTATCATGCTACTCTATGAATGAAAAGGTCAACGGTCAGAGCCACGTCGTTTAAACGACTACTCTTCTAAAAATAAACATCTAACTGAAAAGTTATAGGGAGTTACAGCTCATTACTGGGTAACGTGCAACCAATGGATGGTTGACACATCACTGATTATGCAGAGTTAAAAGGAACTACCTTAAAGACAATTTCAAATCTGCAGACAGTTACCAAAAGTTATCAAACCTTTCTCCCTCCCATTTTCAAACCCTAGAATCCTCTCAAGAGCCAAAATCAGTTATCCCTCCAGAGCCTTACCAAATTACACTCAACCATCTCTTATAAACATATCTAAATCAGATACCCACATTCTTCGAACTACTAAAAATGGAAAACTGACAAGTAATCACTGGCATTCAGCTCGGAACCAAATCGTTTGAGAAATCCGAAAAGAAGTTCAGGGATATTCTCGAGCTTGTGAAGAAAGCTGGATTCTCAAAATGCCTTGAGGCAAATACTCGAGTCTACATCGACCTAGTTAAATAATTCTACTCAAACGCCTCCATCAACTCTGAAACCCTTACTACCAAGGTTAAAGGTCAGTCTCTAAAGTTAAAATCTTCTGACCTTAATCAATGCCTAGGCTTTCCGAACCAAAGGCTGAAGAACCTTGATAATGTCAATACTGAACAAGCAAAGGAGGTTATGGGGTACCAAAGAAACCCTAGTTTTAAAGACATGAAGAAGAAGGAGTTTCCTGAAGAGTATGAATTCCTTGCTGAAATGGTTGGAAAATGCATACTGTGCAAGAACACTGCACATGATATAGTGATTGACCAATAGTTGAAAATAATGTCAGCAATAGTCCTGAAGAAACAAATCGACTTTGGAGCTATCTTGTTTGATCAGATCTCCAAGTGGGTAGAAAAGGCTGAGAAGAAGAAGTCCACTGAAAAACCCCTGACAAAGGTGTTTCACGGTAGGCTACTGAGTATTGTACTGAAGAAGAAGCTAGGAGGGAAAATCAAGGATGATGAGGGAGAAACATTGAATGTGCACAAAGTGATGTCTCCACAATTATTTGTGAACTGGAAGAAGAACCTTAAGGAGAACAAAAGGATGACAGCTGGGAGCAGAAGTAGGGCCTCTGCAAAGAAGAGGAAGATAGAAGAGGCAGAGAGCTCTGAGTCTGATGACTCTGGACCAGCAGAAATCACACCAGCCAGAAAGAAATCAAAAGGTGTAAAGAAAGCTGGTGATGTGAAGAAAGTCAAGGCCCCACCAAGGAGTCTCTCCATCAAAGAAGAAAGAGCTTTAACTGTTGAAACAACAAAGAGGAGAAGCAATAGGCTGCTTCAAAGGCCTATCAACAAGAAAGCTAAGGTGGGAACCAAAATAGCCTCAGCTTCCCAAAATAGTACATCTGCTGAAAAGAGGGAGGTAGAGTCAGCAGAAGAAAAAGAAACAGATGTCAAGGCTTAGTCTCCACAGACAACATCCAGCAATGAAAATGAAGCTGATGTGATTGAAGAAATTGCAACATCTGCTGATAAAGAAGAATGCTCAAGCCCCATGGCTAATCTTTAAAATAGTCATTCTATGAATGAAGAAGATATTCAAGATGACCAAACTCAATCTCTAAGTGCATCTGCCCCAATGACCCAAGATGATAGGTCAAGTAATGTTGTGTCTGAAGAAGAAGAACTTGCCCCCACCAATCCAGACAGCCACCTTGATGGATCAAAAGATCACGAGTCCAAAGAAGAAAAATTTGTCACTGCTAGTGCTAAAAATCAAAGAAGTTTGTCTGCTGAACCAGAGAAGTCAGAGTCTAAAGAAGAAGAAGAGTCTGACTCTCCCAAACCTGAACCTCCAAGAAGAAGGAAAAGCTACAGACTGCAAGACAAGTTTTCCTCCAAAAGGAGTAGTGGCCAATCAAATGCCATCATTGAATTGAGTGATGATGAGTCTGTATCCCATGGAGAAAATGCTGAAGAAGAAACTAGCAACGAAGAAGATGAATCTGAAGAAGATCTTGCTGAAGAAAGTTCTAGAGATGAAATGCAGCAAGAAGATTTCTCTACTGAAAATGATCAAGAAAGTTCAGGCTCCGAGAGAGAAGAGATTGAAGAAGATTATGGTTCTGTACCTCTGGAAGCAGACGAACAAGAAGATTATCTAGTTCTCTCTCCTGCAAGATTTAGCAGAAGGATCGTAGTGGAAGTTTCAAATAACTTACCAGATGCTCCATCAGAGAGATGGGTGAGCTATAGAAATGAACAACTCAAGGTAGTAAGAATGACTACCTTTGATATAGCCAAAAACAGGAACAACATGGAGCTAGACTGCTCGACCATTCTCTACAATCCTGATGAAATGCTAATGAGATGGTTCTTTCAATGGATGCCATGGCTCAAGGCCCACACTAAAAAAGATGGAAGCTACTTCAGTTGGTGTTACAAGCAATTTCCAAGTCTGGAGCTGGTAGCTCAAAACTTCCTAAGGGTGAAAAGTTATGCTACAAAGATGATCACAAACCAGCCTCACTTCAAGGTCTATCGACATGCTGGAAATCTCTACATTCCCTACGATCGTAGAGTGGATTCTGAAGGATGAAGAGTTATGACCAAGGAGCTGATCGTAGAGACTGTTCACTCTCCTGCTGATGATGTTCTAGCCCAAAACGAGAAGCCTCCTTATGCTCAAGCACTACTATCAGATATTCCCTCATCCTCAACCAGTGATTGGAACTCAACGATTATTCAGATTCTCCAGACTTTCAAAAATCTGTTTAAAGATGAAAATCATAGAGTCCAAACTGATGGTCAACCAGCTGCTGCCCAAAAAAATGATCAAATTACTTTGGAGCAAGAACTACAAAAGAGTTCTGATGATCTAAGCGAGAAGATATCTCTCATTCATCAAGAATTCTGAGAAGGTCGACGAAGAAAGAGAGAGACAATTCTTTTCCAAAGACAAACTTGTTACTACCATGGCTGATGTATCTCTCAAACTCCAAGAGAGAGACAACATCTATCAGAAGGCCATACAAGGTCAAAAGTCTGACGCTCTACGAGTTTAGAAGGAAAATAAAGAGCAGATTCAAGCCCTATATGACAAGATTGACGACCTAAAGTAGACTTTCATAGTGCAACTTGAGCTGGGCCAGCAGGAACTCAAGTTTGAAGTTGCCAACTCCTCCTACCTAATGGAGCAGCTTATGTCCAACATGGAGCAGTTCTCTCAACTGAATGATGACAAAAAGGGGGAGAAAAAGAGGCATAGAAAGAAGAGGAGCAGGAGGCACCAAAGGAAGAACAGAGGGTTAAGGGAGAAGAAGTCAAAGAAGAAGAAAGCAGCTGCAGATAAAGAGTCATCATTTAAGGGGGAGCCAGAAGATGATGATAACAAGATTGCAAAGTCTGAGGGGGAGCATGATCAGAAAGATGTTGAAGAGGAACCAAGCAAAGACTGAAGGTCATCATCCCAGGGGGAGCAAGAGCAAGAAGAATAAAAAGTCGAGTAGCTGATCAACAAGCATCCTGGAAACATACATAAGCTAAGGACGTACATCTCTAACCTGTTAGGTATGTTCTGGATCCAGGATGTAGAATGTCTGAATATATAAATTGACTTATCAATGTAAATGACATTCATGATTATCTGTTTTAGAAATACAGCTGCTCACTGTATATAACATTCATTCATAACATGCATATGTACCAAATGTTTTTATCATAATCAAATAGGGGGAGATTGTCAGGAATAAACATGTGAATGATATTCCTATTTAATATATGATTTGATTGTGATATATATATGAATGAATATGCAAGTATGCTTGCATTAAGAAAAGTTGTAAAGTCCTTTGATAGATTATAAAAGTATATGTACAAGGACTTAGAATGAATTGATCAAATATGTTAGGTTGATCCTATATAAGCAAGACAGCTTTGTAAAGTCCTTAAAAAGAAAAGATGTACAAAGACTATAAATATAGAAAGATCAAGCATGTTAGGTTGATCTTATGATGTAATAGATAGGCTAGTCTAATCGTCGAGCACTGCACCAGAAGTCGTAGTCTGCCAGGTGAGTCAAGGTTAACTCGAGAGCTATCGAGGCAGAATAGGAGTATGCAAGATATTAGATCTTGGAGTTAGACTGCCAGGGGAAACGAAGAAGGATCGTAGTGTATCGAGTAGAGCTTCCTCAGAATCGTAGTGTGCTGAGAAAGTCATGTTGAATCGTGAGAGACGGACACCGCCTATGAGAAGACAGATCATCCGCCAAGCTAAGACGAACGTAGACAACACTTCGAGTCGTAGCTCTGCGATGATGCGAAGCCAAGTCAAGGATCGTAGATTATACTCTGAGTTCGTAGAGCCTATGGATTACATGAAGAGATCGTAGTCAAGCAAGATCAGATGAAGACAACAAGCATAAGGCAGAAATCGTAGAGTGTCAAGATCTGATCTCGGGATCGTAGTGTCGACACCAGCTGAAGCTGAATTGTAAAGTGCAGAACTATGACCTCAACAGAAGTGCTCATAGTGCCAAGGCAGAATCGTAGATCATATACGGTTCTCAACAAATGAGCACTCCCAGAATATCCAAATGAACAAAGCCTCTGGTTCAAGCTGCAAGCTACATCCAAGGAAACCAGAGAGCACTTAACGAATGGCATGCAGGCTAATAAAAGATCTAAGCACCAACCCAATCAGCATCAAGATCGAGTTGTAAGGCCATTCGTGATGAAGTCTTCCACAAGGAGATCCAAAGAAGACTTCAGAAGCTGACTAAGGAAAGTCAGCTTATGCTTTAGCTATCAAGAGAATAGAAGACAACAATCTTGGAAGCAACCAAGATCATAGCGTTTGCCAAACAGAGAAGGAACTGATGGAAGGTGAACTAAGATACTGGTCAGCTTCTGAAGAGTAAGGCTAAAGTGATTAAGTGCAGGGTCAGTTCATTGATGATAAGTGAGCGGAAGATCACAAGGAGAAAGCAAGCTGGACACACCACAAATATGAAGTGTCTTGATATTCAGAAGGGGACCAGAGCAAGGAATTAGGCCATCAGTCTCTGAGAACAGTCGAAGCAAACAGACGTATTGAAGCACTACACAATACAAGATAGAGGTGTTCTACATTGAAGATCCAATCAACACTCTTCAAGATCGTAGTGTTAACTCAACTAGTCAATGAGCAACACTCAACAAGACACTACGATCAGGTCCTTGAAGACGTGAATCATAATCGTAGAGTTCGAATAGCTGAAGACTGAAGCATTGGCAAAGGTTCAATCTGAAGGGTAATATTTGGACAAGTGCTTATTGCGAGCATCGATGCAATAGGACAACCTCTGATCGAGAAATCAGAAAGAGGTAATAAAGTCTTCAACCTGACCAAGACATTAAAGTGATACCTCTGACAAGGTAGGTGAAACAGTAGACTGCAGTGTCAGAAAAAGTATGACATGGCACATCAAACAGTCTACCTCAAGCAACTCGAGATCTGTGAAGAGATTTGAATAGTCTTCAACGGCTACTTTCCAACGGAAGGATTGGGAAGAAGTATAAATGAGAAAGAGCTTCAAAGATAAAAGGTTGCTAGAGTTGCCGAGTTTTGAGAGAAGGTGGACTGATCTAATCCATGTAAAATAGTGAGTCCGAAGGCTCAGTCTACGATCCACCAAGAACACTCTTAGCAGCTCAGCACCGACTCCAACAACAACAAACAAACAACTCAACAAAGCTGTATTCGAGGGGTCCTTGTCAGGAAGGGACTAAACAAAGCAGGCCGAAGGGTCTCTTGTCAAGAAGGGACTAAACGAAGTTCCAAGCTCATTGGGCTTGAAGAGTTCCTAGGGAACTAGAGGAGTCCCAAGGCTATTGGCCTCAAGAGTTCTTAATGAATCAAGTCCCAAGGTCACGGCCTTGAAGGAATCTTAGTCATTGTAGGTCTTGCCCTTCTTAGTGGAAACTCGCTAGTTGAAAGCGTAAGAGTGGATTAGGAGCTTGAGTCTCCGAACCACTTAAAACCCTTGTGTCTTTTACATTATGTCGTTTACATTATGTACTATAAGCGCTATAACTTCTATGTATGTTTTAGCGCTTACAACTAAACTTACTCTACGGAACAATGTATGTATGATTATGAATATATCAATGAAGGGATCTTTTACTTATTCCGATATGCTTGAAAAGATTCTTATGTTTGTTATATGTTAATTATGAACAATATAATATAAACCCAGAAAAGTATTTGAAATAAAAAGGATCTATTCAACCCCCCCCCCCTTCTAGATCTATTGTGCCCTCTGGGAACTAACAAATGGTTTCATTAATAGTTTAATATTAATGATAATTGAATTATTTAATATTTAAATCATTTAATAATGATTCTGGTGTTTGAAAATTCATGATAAATTATAATAAATGTTTTTAAATTATTATAAGTCATTTAAAAATAATATGACTGATACTTACAGTTATTGAGCAACAGGATAGAGTCTTAGACTCGATAATTACCCGAGAAAGCCGTCGGTACACCGCTATATTTTAGATATTGATCCAGACTTAGATATTTTGACTGTATTAATGTTTGTTTGTGATTCAATGATTGTTGAATATGTGTGACAATGTGATTAGGTTACGTGCTGACTGCAATAAGTAGTGCTATGTGTTATAGTATGTTGTTCTAATCAGTAAAATGATCTTATTAATGATAGGTTGTGATATAAAAGATAAAACTAAGTCACGTATTAGAAGCAAATGCACTGCATAAGTATCCTACCTTTGTATTTCCTTTATGCAATGGACATGAGTAAGAAAGTTTCAGATTTATATTATTATTGTACTAGATTATTAACCCTATTATCGTATATATTATATCAGATCATTGTTTATCAACATGATATTATATTATATAACCTATATATATATTATGTTCGTTAATTTGAAATATTGTTATACAAGTGTCCCCACTTGGATAATCATGTATTTAATCACATGTTGATATATATATATATATATATATATATATATATATATATATATATATATATATATATATATCGTCTAAGCTATTTGATCACTTGAGACACGATTTAGAAATATCGTTCAATATGATAAAACCTTCAGTATCCAATCAAATTGTTTTGGTTCGGATTCTAGACTAAGTATTAACATCCGATCAAGGGAAAACTTTTATGCGCCCAAGGTGGACAGAGTGAACGATAATATCATTTTTGTATGTAGTATTGATCAATACAGGGCCCATGGGAAGTACAACCTAACGCCAGAAGTTATGATTTGCCATACGATGAAGTTTCGCTAAACCTTAGCGAAAACTAAAAAACAATGTTCATAATCGTCGACTAATACCTATTTATAGTCAATACGTAGTTTCAAAAATGTGATATAGAGTTGTTATGTTATTATTATCAGTTTAGTTTACTTCACAACTATTGAATCGTTGTAGAAGTGATGTATAAAGAAAATATTTAATTCTTTCAGCTAAATATATTTATAATTACTATTACTTGCTGGGCACTCAAATGCTCATCCTGGCTTAATTTAAATATTTTCAGCCAATCGTGATCAACCTGAAGGGTCATGCAGAAACAAAGGAAAATGAAAACAAACATGATAAGATTTTTGGTTACTGAAGAGGATCATGAAAAAACTACATTCATCACTCCTTGGGGAACCTTTTGCTACAGACGATTGTCATTCGGCTTCATCAATGCCGTAGCTACCTATCAGCGAGCCATGATGGCTCTTTTCCACAATTTAATGCACAAAGAGATAGAAATCAATGTGGATGACATCATTGTCAAGTCCCGAAGGGAGGAAAACCACTTAGATCATCTCAAAAAGCTCTTCAACAGGTTGCGTAAGTACAACTTGAAGTTGAATCCAGCCAAGTGCGCCTTAGGCATTAAATCAGGCAAGTTGCTAGGATTCCTAGTCAGCCACAAAGGGAATGAGCTGGATCCTATAAAAATCCATGCCATCACGAAAATGCCCATACCTCAGACAGAGAAGGAAATACGGGGATTTTTGGGGAGAATAAACTTCATCAACCGATTCATCTCCCAACTCACAGCAACATGTGAGCCTATTTTCAAGTTGTTAAGGAAGAACTCCTCCATGAAATGGAATGATGAGTGTGAGAAAGCCTTCATTCTCATCAAAGAGCAGTTAATCAAAGCTCCAATTTTGGTACCTCCAAGAGATGGTGTACCCCTATTCATGTACCTGTCAATTAATGACAATGCCATAGGCTGCATGCTGGGACAGAAAGATGATAGAGGCAAAAAATGAGCTATCTATTACATCAACAAAAGATTCAGCTGTAGTAAACACAAGTACACTCTGATTGAGAAAACTTGTTGTGTTTTAGCATGGGCTTCTATGAGATTACAACATTATCTCCATGGTCACACAGCCCATCTCATATCCCGCGTGGATCCTCTCAAGTACGTGTTCAGTAAACCCATGTTGAATTGTCGACTGTACAGATGGCAGTTGATCCTACAGCAATTTGACATCATTTACGTGACTTAAAAGTCTATCAAATGTCAATGAATTATTGATAAACTGGTCGTCGCACCTTCAGGGGATTTCAAACCCTTGGAAACATACATCCCCAATGAAGGGGTAATGACAGTTCAGCAACACTATCAGGACGATACACACCAACTATAGAAGATGTATTATGATGGAGCTGTAAACATGGAAGGTTCTGGGGCTGAAGTAGTTCTAGTATCCATTACGGGGGAGTAGTATCCTGTCGCCGTCAAATTGCCGTTTTCCAGCACCAATTACTATCTTTGGAGATTTTGAATTAGTAATTAGACAAATCATTGGGATCTATCACACCAAAGAGCTACATTTGTTGCCTTACCATCGACAAGTTATACAAATTGCTTCAGAGTTTGAAGAAATATCCTTCCTCCACATTCCTCGGATTAGGAATGACTTTGCGGACGCGCTAGCAAACTTTAGCCTCCTTAATCAACATAATTGATAAGGAAAACATGACAAACATCACATTTGCACGGAAAAAGGCACCAGCTTATGGGAACTACATTGGAGAAGTATCGGATGTGCTACCTCCCATCCAACACCCTTAGTATCATCATATCAAAGAGTATCTGCAAGATGTATCTACACCCGCTGAGGCGAGTCAGGCTGAAAGAAATTAGATTCATCGAATGGCTATGATATTTTACCTGAGCGGAGACGTACTCTACAAAAGAGATGTAGGACTAGGTCTCCTCAGATGTATGGACAAAGAACAAACTCAAAGGCTCATGGATGAAATCCATGGTGGAGTATGCGACCCACAATGAGCAGCCCTCTACCTGTCAAGAAAATCTAAAGAATAGGGAATTACTGGTTCTCTCTCAAGGTTGACTGTGATGATCACGTCAAGAGGTGTTACCAATGCCAAATTCATAGGAATGCTATCCACGTCCCTCCAAGGGAGCTCCACAATATAAGTTTGCCATGGCCCTTCTCAATGTGGGTAATGGACGTGATCGGGCCCATCGATCTCAAAGCCAGTAATGGTCATCGATTCATCTTCACCATGATCGACTACTTCACCAGGGGGTAGAAGCAGCCTCTTTCCCCAGGGTTACTAAAGAAGTTATCATTGGTTTTATCAGAAATAATGTCAGTTGTCAATATGGACAACCAGAGGTGATTGTGTCAGACAATGCCAAAAACCTCAATAACCAAATGATGGAGGAGTTATGTAGTAAATTCCACATCAAACATCTCAACTCCGTCATCAATCGTGCAAAGATGAATGGTGATGTTGAAGTGGCTAATAAGAATATCAAAAAGACCATGCAAAAGATGTTCGCCAATCATAAAGGATGACATGACCTGTTGCCTCTGACTATATTAGCCTACAGAACGTCAATGCGCACTTCCACTGGGGAAACCTCCTACTCATTAACCTATGGAATAGAAACAGTGCTCCCCATAGAGGTGGAAATGGAATCCCTCAGAGTGTTGATACACGCTCAGCTAGATGAAGACCAATGGTTACAAGATAGGTACCACCAATTGTCTCTAATAGATGAAAGGCGGGCCGCAACCATCTTACATTGTCAGTTATACCAACAAAAGATCGCTAGATCCTACAATAGAAAAGTCCGGCTATGGCAATTTAAAGAGCATGACTTAATCTTGAAAAAGGTTCTTGACAACCAAGATCAATCCAAAGGAAAATTCGCCCCAATTTGGGAAGGTCGCTGTCAATGAGGTATTGACAGGAAGAGCTCTCAGATTACAGGAAATGGATGGCGATGAATGTCCACAATTCATCAACTCGGACACTGTGAAATGATACTATGTCTAAAGTTACCAGCAAACTAGCATCCTGGGTTTAGATCACCAGATCCCCAGTCAATTCAGGTTGTCAAAACCTTTCTAATACAACCTTTTTTCACATCTGTTTGCCCCATCAAGGACAAACACGCCTTCCAACCAGCAACCTGGTTTCCGATCATCAGATCCATCCCTCAACTAAAGTTTTTCAAAACCTTTCACACCTTTAGTTTGGCTCACCAAGGATAAAACTGTTCACACTTTCAGTTTGTCCCACCAGGGATCAAACTTCTCATCTGCAATCTGTCTTGTACATGGGGAAAACTACATAGATCTGATCTCCCCAATACACGGGAGTACGTAGGCAGACATTTTTATGGTCTGATCTCACCACAAAAACAAAAACATCTCTACACCCTTTTTCACAAAATACAACTTTGAACCTTTACGATAGGTTCAAACTACGCAGACCTGATCTCTACTTCTTAATGTGAGTACGTAGGCAGCCATTCATGGTTTGGTCTCACCCCCTACCAAAACACAAAAACTTGTCAAATGGTACTGGGATCAACCTTCAAACCACACTTCATCGGCTTAGACCAAAGGGATGGAACTACCTAGTCTCCTCATAAAAATGGGATAATCGACGACCATCTAAGTTATGATTGAGTCCTCAAAGAGAAACACCAATCCATAAGAGATGGAACTACATGGGCTCCCCAACACAAAGGAGTACCGACGACCATCTGTGGGGAGGTCAACCTCAAGGAGGAAAGCCACACTCCTCTCCATAACCACATACACAAACTAGTCCCAAGACACTAAAGGGTAGGGAATACACACAGATCAACGATTCATTCTGAAAGATCCTGAGACATCTCAATGTCCTTCCATCTAGAGGGAGTTTAGAATTCATCAAGATCATAAGCCCTATTAAGAAACTAGTAAGAAACTAGCATTCATGTAAAATATGAATGAAGTTAGGAAACTTGCCTTACGCACAGCTACAGCTTATCATTTAACCTGAACTGTTCATTTCAATTCCTATATAACACATAAGGAGAAAACATAAACACCAATTAGTCACATACTTGACTTACGCATTGGTTTTACTTAACTTTCCTTCTTAGGGTTCATGTTCTTGTAACCTAAGTTTACGCGACCAACTTTCATTACCGGTTTACAGCTTCACGACATACGGAGATGTCTTACTCAAAACATTCATCATCTTTGATGATTTGCATTCTTATCTTCTTCTTACAACTTCTCTAGGACTCAGCACACATCGTGTCTCTGCTAATAGTCCATATGGTACTCTGAGTGGTTTCCCAAAAACAACCAACAAACAAGTTCCCATCTCATCTACACTGCCATCACAGTGAGTTAGATCGGTTGCCAGTTTCGTATATACCTTTACTCTCTGAAGGAATTGTTTAGCCCAGCTCCCATATGTCAACCATCAAAGATTGCGATTGTACCCCAACCTAAACTTATCTTAACTTATCTGAATCATTAAACTATAACGTTTGTTAAGTCAATTTATTATTCCTTTTGGCTTTCTAGCAACTAAATGCCATACCTCAAGATTTATTCTTTATCTGACTCCCATTCAGACTTTCGTTAATCTTGTTACCATTTGTTACGGCTTTCTCGATAATTCATATCTTACTTACCACTTTCATCAACGTCTAAGTCATACAACCAGGGTATACTTAGAACATTCATCCGATGTTAATACGATTCACGAGGATCATTTACGTATTCAACGTTCACGTTGCTCGTCTTTTAATCTCTCATTCAACCTTTACTCAAGGTTTTAATCAATTTCAATTGTTATCCATCCCATAAACCCCATGTTCATTATTCTTTCTAAATGTCGAAGCCATACTGTTCGTTGTATGCTAAGACCAGTCGTTCATCGCAACAGCGTTGCGTTCACATCGTCTATACACTTTACACTTATCTCTTATTACCACAACATAACATCGAAATGTCATTCACTACCCTCGTCACTCAACGTCTAAGGAATCATAATCATAGCAATCCCCCATGTTCATTTATCACGACTACGGTCCCCGGATATCGGTTCCGTAACCCGCATTTACATTATTTGTCTTTTAATCTCGTTTAATCTTTCTGTTCAACCTTTTATAAAGGTTTAAATTACGTGTTTAAGTGTTATTTTAGGTGAAATATATGTTTATATTTCTTTCTCGCACATCCCCCATTAATTGAGCACTTAAAAACTCATTACTGGGTCTTGCCTTGAACACCAAAGATCTTGTGCCGGGTCCTTCCCTTTCCTTTATGCATGCAAGAATGCGAGTCTTCAAGAACTACCTCCATGGTTTGCCATTGTTGGCCGAGTCCTTCACTAACGCTCATCCTGCGGCACCAGTTAACAGTGCATGGCATCCCGGGCTAGCGTTGCGGCGCCGAGCAAGAAACCTAGAAAAATTTCTAAGCCTTTTAAAAGCTTGAATCGCTTACTTCTAAATTTCGTAACTTATTTGTTATAACTCGGAACGAGGTCATTCCATAGCCATTCTCTTCCTTATCTTACGTACTTCAATCCCACTCAGACAGAACTTTGTTCTGAATCCTTTAACACGCCATTCGATTGCCTTAATCTCCATCCTTCGTATATTTTATGTTTTTAACGTTCTTCGTTCGGTCGTCCATAATTTGATCATCCGAACTCGAAATTCGTTCGTTCTTGAGTCCACGACTCACATTTTCTATGTTCTTTTACTTTCTTATAAAACCCTACTCATTCGGGTTCACTTATTAACTTTCTAATTCTCGTTCGTCTTTTATAAAACTTTCACCATAACTTTGTTATAGCTAAATTTAATTCATTCCTAATGAACATTTCTACCATTCCTAACCAAGAAATAATCATCTAACTTATACGTGATGGTTTTAAACTTGTCCATCAACAACAATTATACTATGATGGTTTTAAATTTTTCCATCTACAACGTTTTTCGTGTTCTTCGCGTGTTCTTCGTTCGTTTTCATTTTTAATCGATATTTTGATTGCAATTTCACTTTTTCTTGGAATTTAATGTTATAAAACACCATTCCTTACTTCTTACACCGAATCGTTCATATAATTCATTCGGATCTCTCAAATTCATTACGAATCTTATATTTCCTTAAGAAATTTATAAAATAAACTTCTAATTCTTATTTCTTCATTTTCTCATGATTTCAACCATATGAAATCGTTCTTATCATCTTTTACTTCTTATTCTCATTAAGCTACATTTTTAACATATAAAACTTAAAGAAAATTTACTTAGGGTTAGGTTTCAAATTACCTTTCTCCTTTAATCCTCCTCCATTAGACAAAGCGTGCACCCGGGCTAGTTTTTCCTCTCCCTTTTCCTCATTTTCTGAATTCTCTCTATCTCATGTGTTATAGGATTTTCAAAATCCTAAACAAATGAAAATAAGCTTCCTATTTATAGATTTTCCAAGCTAGGGGAAAATAGTCATTTTGCCCCTCTGGTTACTATTCACACCTCCTTACTATTACGTCTTTCGGGTTTCGTCCGACAGTTTTTAAAAACTGCGATTCTCAGAATCCAAATATTTTTAGATATTTCATCTTTCCTTTACCGATTAAATTTTACGTATTCTTCGGATCTCCGAAAAATTGGAAAAAACTTTTTTACGTTAAGCGTTTTCCTTCACATTTTCCCCTAACGTAGCTAAATGAATGAAAAGTACGTAACAATACTTTTCGTCATTTTTATTTCGTCCGATTTCTGCGCGTTTTTTGAGAAAAACTTTTATCGGCTTACTTAACTTTTCACGATATATTATCGTTAAATCTTTCGACGGAATGTCATTTCGACATACCGAGCTCTCGAAAAGGCTTAGGTTATTCAAACCTTAACCCTTATGCTACGTTTGGATCGATAGAATAGGAGGGAGAATGGAATGAATCATTCCATTGGAATGATAAAAATGTTGTTTGGTTTGTTTATTCCAAAGGAATAATGTATTCCTAGTGGAATATGTGTTAACTTAAAATTATAATTTTTATTCCTCGAAGAGGGGTCAGGAATAACTTATTACATCTATTATTTTTAAGTAATTGACAAATATGTCCCTTAAAAAATAAAATAGGGTTTCATGTTCTTTCATTCAATCAATTTATCGATCTGCGAAAAAAAAATATTATGTGATTATGTATACACCCTTACCATCACCCACCCCACCCCACCCACCCCACCCCCCACCCCACCCCACCCAAAAAAAATAATATTATGTGATTATGTATACACCTTACCATCACTCCACCCCACCCCACCCCCCACCCCACCCCACCCCACCCCCCACCCCACCCCACCCCACCCCAAGAAAATATTATTATGTGATTATGTATACACCTCTTACCCCCCACCCACCCCACCCCACCCACCCCATACATCCCACCCCACCCCACCCCACCCACCCCCACACACCCACCCCACCCACACACCCACCCCACCCACACCCCCCCCCCACCCACACTCCCACTCCCACCCACACCCCTCCCAAAAAATAATATTATGTGATTATGTATACACCCCACCCCACCCCTCACCCCACCCCCCACCCCACCCAAAAAAAAATAATATTATGTGATTATGTATACACCTCTTACCCTTTTATATATATTTTATATATATAAACATTTTTATATATAAAAAAAATTATATGAAAAAGTATAGTAAAAAAAAAGAAGAATATAATTATAAAAAAAATCTAGAGAAATATGTTTTAATTTTTTAATATAAATTGAATTTAAGTTAAATTTGAACATTTGGGGGTATTTAGGTCACTTTCTAATTATTTATTTCATTCTTAGATGTATTCATAACATCAACCAAACATGTACATGGAATATTAAAAAATCATTCCATTCCCTTCCTTATTCGATTCCCTCATCTATTCCATTCCCTACTCTATTCCATTCCTTCAATCTAAACGTAGCATTAGGGTTTCGTCGGGTGAATAGTGCATATTTTGTTTTTTTCCGCGAAAATATTTTTGTTCCCAAAAAATTTTATTTTCGTCTTTAAAAATCTTACTCGTTGAATCTAGCTCGTAGCTAGAATCCTCCCTATTTATAATCATCCTAGGTTCCAAAACGATTAATAAACACATAGCACATAATATTATTAATAAAAATTCATTTTATTAATAACTAATTCTTTAAACTTAAATTTTTGGACAATCCGAATTTTCAGGCTGTCACAAGTATTAAAGCCTTGTGTGGCAGTGGCGTGATATTAAATTGAATAGAAACGATTAATTCACTTACATAAGACGGTGAATTATTATATGTGTTTAACATAAGAGGATGAAAGAATATATGTTAATTAATATTTGATATTTTTAATATATTATATAGTATTTTAATATATAAAAGGGTTAATATTTGAAAGATAAATGATTAATAAAAGAAAAGAACCAATATAGTTATAAGTAATTATTGGTTAGAGATTGATGCATTAATTTAATACTTTATGCGGTGGTTAAAGAAAATTGTGTTAGGACAATTTGTGGGAGAAAAGGAATTGAAGAATTATAATATAATATTGGTATTTTAATATTAATTATTTTGTGGAAAATGATGGATTGAGAATATCCAACTAATTTATATTTAGCTCAATTAAAATATTATGTGGACTAATGTACATGGAGTATATGACGTGAGTACATAAATAATCCCTAATTTTACTTGGTGTAGTAGCATTAACACATTAAAATTACATTTTGGAAATTAAAGGAACTAAACTAAGCTAGTTGCTGAGAAATAAGTTTGTCCCAAAATTAGTACCCAAACAGTGTCCTATATCTTGCGTAACCACCAAGAATGTTCAGTAGCTATGAAGGTAGGTGCTCATTGGCTATGAAGATAGCTGGGAAGTGGTGGCTGAACAACTCCTTTATAACCATTGTTTTCTTCCATTCTCCATTAAATTGAACCATGGTGCAAGACCATGAACTGGATAATCCTTCCTCTATAAATATAGTCTCCTTCTTCATTCCCGTTGGTTGAAGTGTCTGAGTTTTGCTATTGAACGTTATTAGAATTGGAGAGTGAGTATGGTAGAATTTAGGAGCAATTGGAGAATTGAGGAGTTATAATTACCAATTAAAGCTTCATGAGGTAACCTTACTGTCATTCATGTTCTTAATTCCAAAGTTTGATAAATTCTCATAATTCTCCAAAATTCTCTGTTAAGTGGGTGGAAAATTGAGTGTTATGGTATTAACCTAGTTTACATGTGTATTATGTATCAATGTAATGTGTTCAGCATGATGATTGGGTGATTATAATTTATATACATATATGTTCTTCATTTCAAGATTCTGAAATATCTTAGAAATGACAAGATATACTTACTAAGTAAGTCCAAACATTGATGGCTAAAACTTGTTGTAATCCTTGAATTGTTGCTAGATGTTGTTAGTACAGTTAAAAACAAAAACAACGAGAGTTAAACGGACCAATTTCGTTTAGAAACGAATTCGTAGTGAACGAATTCGCTAAATTTGTCAAAACATGAAAATTTAGTATGAACATGAATTTTGGATTAATATTTGGGTTAATTAATTTTTTGAAGTGTTATAATTATTCAGTATATGAATAGCTCAGTGTTTAACAAGTTTAACAAATCAAAAACCAACTAATTCGGACTTAAAATGAGGAAGTTATGGCAAAAGCAAAGCTAAGGCAGAGTCAAGCAAAAACCTTGCCAGAGCACGAGCGGCAGTGTGGTGTGTTTTAAGAAGTTATGGTAGCCTGGCATGGTGAAGAAAATGGGCGCGGCCGCACCCAAAGTGTGACTGGTGTGACTGTTTTGACCTGTTTTGGTAAAACAGCCATAACATTTTTATATGGACTCCAATTGAGGCGATTCAAGATGATCCGGAATGAGGACAAATAGACCTACAATGTTTGTTCTTTAAGTTATTAAATTGAGGTTGTTAGAAGGGGTCAAAATTGTCATCGTTAGGACTGATGTGTATTAGGAGGCAATCAGAGGGTGTCAGACATGCACATACGCAAGTGTAGTGCTCCCGACAATAAAATATGTTGTTCTAAGTGATAAAACATGAATATGAATGGTAAAAGACATGTCATATAACTAAGATTACTTTACTCATAATGGAATACTTTAACAATGATTTCTTAAAGAAAACTTTAAGTTTGAAAATGAAACTTGACGAACTTTGTGTCTTTTAAGTTTCGACTATGTGAACATGTGAATGTGGCCTAGTTATGTGCGCGGATGGGTAAGGAATGTAATTTCAAGATATATTACACATAAAAGATTGTCAAGCTCGGTTTAGTATGGGTTTTAAAGAGAAATTTAAAAGTTTTAGAAACTAATGTTGATGAACATTATATTACTTGCATTATAACCTTATAAGCAAGCATGATAGAGTTTCATATGCCTTTAAGCATGAATGATATGTGCAGTCAATTAGTTAAGCATGACATACGTTATTTAAACATATTTTAAAAGTAAATGAAATAGGTTTTGTCTATGTAAATAAGATAGATACATGTGAACATGCATATTAGAGGCTTGTTAGTACCAATATAAGGTTTAAAGCTTATAAACATTGAACCTTTGTTAAAATAAGTTATTAAGCTTTGTTGATGTAAATAATTCAACATAGAGCTATGTAATTCAAAACTAAATGATTTGAAATGTGAACTTGAAGAAATATCAGAACCTACTTGATGTATGTTTATAGTAAGTATCAGAATGCATAGTAGGTTAGGACTAAATTGAGCAATGAAAAGCTCAAGTTTGGTTTTGGCAGGGAGTAGCGCGGTTGCGCCACTCCCAAGCTTAAATGTAGTGCGGCCACACCGTCCTGCAGAGTGACCAAGAGCAGTTTGTTAACTGCATGGTCTTAAGTTATGGTTATATATTGTCCTTAAAGACTACAAGATATGAAACAAGATTGTTTAGATAAATATGATAGTAGAATGAGCTAGTCTCATGGTTATCCTTAGTTCAAGTAAAAATGAAACCAAGTTAGGAAATAATATTTGTTCTTATATTACGAGCGTATGAAATGTATGACTGATGGGTATGAATCTATGATTATATAACTGTGTAGGAATACATACAGTGCAAATAAGCTTTAAGCAGTTAAGTCATAGTTGATAAACAACAAATCAGGAAAGTCTTTCAGTTCCTATTTGATATATGAATGAAATAACTGTTAGTTGAGCTGTATTACGCTATGAGAATGTTGATGTATATATATGAAATGCATATGAGATATGTATAAAATGTGAAAGTTGATTCTTGATGATATGTTTGTGAAGTAAATCTCCATACCTGTTATGTGAGAAGTAATATGCGTAGTAAATATTAATTTATTATGAATGCATGAATTGAGTATGTTATGCTATGTGATACATGAAAACTGTTATAATTGTTGGGCTGTTGAGCCCACCCTTGCAAATAACCAGTTTTGCATGTTACGGACTCACGGTAAAGATTTCTTGCTACTTGATTGATAAAGTTCAATAGTAATGAAGGAGATTGGTTTATTTATTTAATTATATACTCTTGAACCATGTTTAGGTTCTAGGAGATGTACATGATAGTAGTTTACGATGTATACTACATGTTAAGTTATACTATGTGGTACATAGAGGAATTCAAATCGAGATATAAAGATTTATACAGTATTTTGAATATAATGAATCATAACATAATTTGATTCAAGGATATGTAATTGATTCAAGTTAAGATATCAATAAAAGATTTATTTTTAAGGAGATTAAAAAAGTTTAAATTATTTCGCATATTTAGATAACATTTTATATGATGTAAGACATGAATGGTAAATGACCAATATTTAAAACTTATAAAAGTTTGGGGTCATTACACAGATCCTGAAAATGGAAAGAATTTATATTCTAAATTGTAATAAGTAAAGTTATATTCATTAAGTTATGTGTAAAAGAAATAAATAGTTGAACGATAGTTGCATCGTGGCGGACCGGATCTGTGACGCCACCAAATCCGGGTATCTTCCAACCCGATAGATTCATTCTATTGAAACAACATCAAAATGTGTGCATCAACGACATTCTTATTACATTAATAATATTACATCTCGTTCCCAGGTTCTGAAACCATTACATTCTTTGTTCATCATAATATAATACATACACGTACTAGTCTATGTGACGCCCCCAAATTCGGGTATCTTCCAACCCGACAGATGGTGTTACACGGTGCTACTGTTCACATAAACACTCAATTGAAATGCCTCAAAAGAATGGATATGTCTTATATATATATATATCAAAAGAATATTTACATTCCCCAGGTTCTTTACAACCAATACATTGTCTTTGTCATAATACGAATAATATTTCGTACAAAAACTATACTATTACAAAAGTAATCTAAGGATTCGCCTTCGCCTTCCCTTTATCCTTGTCGGATCCATCGGTCTGTTCTATTTTAGCTGCATTCATATGGTTCAAGCAAAAATGAGCCTAACTAGCTCAGCAAGTACAAAAATTATAGGAAAATAGCATGCTTGAAACATAGGAATCATATATCTTCAATAACTGAATAATAGTTACGAAGTACTATTGATAATTCAAAGTAGCACTTCTTTTCATTCAAAACGTTTTACAACAACAATATTTAGTAAAACATCGACTCCGGTTCAAGACCGTAAGCATTTCATCAATACTTTGAAAAGGACATCCCGGCACGAAGTCCGTAAGTCCGGTATATCTTACTAGCACGTCTAGGTGATCAGCCTATAGTACTCTATGTTGATCAACACTACTTTCACTAAACGTATATACGTTTAAGTTGTGGCAACCTCACGTGCCTGTCGTTTGACGACAAAACATTTTAGCATACTCCATCTACTTTTGAAAACCACAACAATATTAGTTTGGTAAATCCTTATCAACACTTGATAGAATAACATAGCATACATCTAGCCAAAAGGATTGGCCTTGACATTCCTTATATACTAACTCATGCGAAGAATACATGAATCACAAAGACTTGTCCAGATCAAACTGGAACAAGGGTTAGTGTACTTGCCTTTTAGCGTCTGCTACAATTTATAACACGTGCACTTTACGTCTTTAGGGTCTCTACATTAGATGATGCATAACATAGATCACTAGGTCAAGAATGATTACACATGGTTCCTAAAGAATCTTACCCTTCTTCTCAATCTAACTATGTATTAGATTTGTTATTATAGGTTCTGGCTTTCCATTACGTCTTTCGTACGTTCATAAGTAAATGACTTAACGTGACTCTAAGTGTTCGTACTTAAGGTTTAATATGTCTAAAAAAAATGTTTCATTAAGATCTTTATTTAATTGCTTAACCAATACTCTTCATGTTTAATTTGTAAACATTCATCATCATCTAGGATATGAGGCTGGCATTCATCATTATCTATTTTACTTCGTTTGCTAAAATTTCACCTATTGGTTCATTTTAACGAAAACGATAAACATTCGCGAACGTTCAACGCTCGTTTCTTCGTTCTAAGTCGAAATCTGGCCATTTTTGAGCCCGCAACTTTATAACGCCAAATATTACTTGTCTCCATTGAAAACCAACGTCTCCAATGCCAAACACCAAATATGACTTCCATTTCGAAAATTTCACGAATTCGACGATTATCGTCCAACCGTGTGAATTCCGGCTAAACATTATTACTAGTGATTTGTTTATCATTCTAAACACATTCATTGCATTATCTAGACATCTCAACTTATATATTACAATACTTATAGTTCAATTTGGTTATGGCTTATCTATAAGTTCATAACAACAATTTCTTAATACATGATTTTTCATTTCCTTATGACTTATTCGGCTTAGGTTCATTGCTTATCAACTTCTTTTATGTTCTTAACATCTAAGTTCATTAGTTAACAATTCTCTTATCAACCTACCATGATAGAGATGAAGAAGACAAGATCATTTACCTTAGATGATTACTTCACTTCTCTTTGCAAAATCTAACAAAAGTTGAAAGGGCGTATAATTGCTTATGGGCTCTAACAAATAAGTTGCTTTGAGAGAGAGTTGTTGGATGAAATTAAACAACCAAATAATGAAATGAAAGCTTTCTATTTATAGGCAATACAAGGTTAGGGCATTAAGGTCAATATGTCATCCCACCTCCTTAAGCTAACCTCCTTACTATTCATTTGCTTAGCTACTAAGTAATCTTGCTCATCACTCATAATACTTGACCACCACAACTCTTGGTCATCACACAAGATGTTTGCCCATCAAGTCTACCCACTTACACTTGGATTGTCCCATGGATCATGTTCAATTCATTGGGCTTGCTAATTAATCTAGCTAATTTCCTTGTTGGGCTTGCATTAATCAAGTTGGGCTTCATTAACCAAATACTTGGGCTTGATAATAAATCCCACATAAGTTTACACCTTATACATATTGGACTTGATCTTTATACAATATTACCTTAATTCCTTCCATTAGGTTTTAATACCTATATTCCCAAATTAAGTCCACATGCGAATTATTGCATTTTCTATACTTAGATTATTATTACATAATCCATCTCGCCTTGATATTCTAACATTACGTATTTCTCGGAAGTTCATAAATAATTCCCGAGTGATAAATTGTGAATAGTGTTTTTGGTAAACTTTCTCAGAAAACATTTATTTTCGTCTTGGAAATTCAAACACTTTAATTCTCTCACGTGGTTCGAATACTACGATATTCAGACATTTCTAGGTTATAGAACGACATACATCTTATTAACACATATAATAACAATTAATATTATTTTATTCATTAATTAATTCTTTCAAATATTTCTCGGGCGTTACAGTCTATTACAAGATAAACTAATCATTCATCTTCGCCTTACCTTTATCTCTACTTGAACCCTCGGTTCGCTCGACCTTAGCTACAATCATATGATTCAAGCAAGAAGTGAGCATAACTAGCTCAGCAAGTCTAACAATATATTATATAGATACCACTTCGAGAATCATATGATTATTCTTCAATAACTGAATAATAGTTATGAAGTACTATGAAACATTGAATATCACTTCTCATCTCATAAAACAATTCCGAAGTACATATAGTAGTTTGGAAATTCTGAGTAGGTCTATAGACCATGAACATTCTCTTTAGCTTTTATTCATGAAAAGGACAACCTGTCACTAAGTCTGTAAGTCCGGCATATCCTACGAGCACTTCTAGGTGATCAGCCTATAGTCCTATATGTTGATCAACACTAAATCCGTTAAACGTATTTACATTTAAGTTTTGGCAACCTCGCGTGCCCATCGAATAATCGATGTAAAATACATTTGTTTATTCATACTCAGGCTTACCTTGAAACTGTACCAAATAATTGGCATAGGATAGAGTTATCAATTCTATATTGAAAGACTTATAAAGAAATCAATCAATCTTTCAAGATTAGTCTAGCTGGGTTAAAACTGGCATCGACCCTTTCCTAAAACAATTCACGCGTCTCATAACATGAATCACTGAAAACCTGGCTACCCCGATGGTTAGACAAGCGATAAGAAAACTTGCCTTCAGCGTCTACTACAGTAAAGTTGTAAGACCCCAACTTTTATGAATAAAAATTAATTTTCTATAAATATCATTTTTGAATATTATGGAATAAATTTGATATAATGTTATAATTGTGGGTAATATTTATAAATTTTGCAAAGTACGCAAGTTGTTATATAATATTCGATTGGTCGGGGAATATTCGTTTTAACAGGGAATATTCGTACAACGGCACAATCATTGGTGGACCCCACAACGAAATTATTGTCGGATTGAGAAAATGACAAAAATACTTTATGAAAATAACGGCGGAAGTTTTACCGTTAATACTGTTGAACTACTTGGTAGTAAAAGTACAGTAATACGCGTGGTTGCATAGTAGCACACGGTATTGATTACTGATGCGTACGTAAGAAGTCACTCAATTTTGTTTAATTATTACCACAGTAATTGTTGCATAGTATCTCACGTTATTTGATTCAATTATTGTCAATATTTTTATATATTATTAAATCAATAATTGAGACAACAAGGTTATTAATATTATTATTTATAATATTAACGATGTCTAGAAGTTCTGTCAAGGAGAGGTTTGGTCACCTAATTGCACGCCAATGAGGAGAAATCCTTATTGGAAAGCCCCCTCTTTCTTGGGAACGACCTAGTCGATTAACATTGTGAATTATAATAATGATGATAAATGTTGTTAAAAATATTGAAGAAATTTTTATGAAGTATTTATGGACCACCTATTTACCCATTTTTTTCAAAATAACCTAGTAGAAAGTTATTCATTATATATATAAGTTTATATATATATATATATATATATATATATATATATATATATATATACTTTCGGTGGCTTGATTGATTGGGGGGGGGGGAAATAAGGTTAGCAGGATGATTTCAAATATAATGATTATATATATATATATATATTAATGTTGTGAAAGTGGCAGGGGTGGTATAATTATTATTATTATTATTATATATATATATATGTCTTGGTTTGGATGATTGGCAGGGAGAGTCACGGGGTTTATAACCCGTGACTAATGTCATATGTAAATAAATAAATATATATATATATATATTATATTTTATTTAAAAGATTTTGCTTTAAATATGGACCGTCCGATTAAAAGTAAATCAATCTGGACCGTTCAGGAATTAGTTACTATGCAGTCCATTCTTCTATAAATAGAAGCTCATTCCTTCATTATTTCTTACGAATTCACTGAAACTCTAGAGAGAGAAATTATAGAGAAGCTATAGAAAAGTATTATGCTCCTTCCCTACTCTTATATTCAGTTTCTTTTACGGTAAGGGATATTATTTCTTTTGTATTCATGAAGAGAACTTACATTATTCCATTCTTTATTATTCTATTTGAATAACCAAAGATATCTGTGGACTACCCTATACTTGGTCGACATTCTTCTAATATTAGGTCTTTTATTATTATTTTGTTGGAATATCCATTTTATGTGCGTTTACGTGGGACTGTTAAAATCTTTATTATTATTCGTTGGAATATCATGCATCAGACGCTTTCTGGCGGACTGGTTCCGCCTCTTTATTATTATTACATTGGAATATCACATGTTCGTGAGTTTACGTCGGACCTGGTTTAGTCTTTATTATTCTGTTTGAACATCCTGCTTCGGTGCAATTTACTTTGACCAGTTAGATTATTTATTAACTGTTGGAATAACTTCTATGCATGCAAAGTACCGCATGCATAGTGATTTCTTTTGTTATTCCATTTGTTATTATACTCAGTTGGTTAAATTTTTGACTTCTATACTCCATGAAATTAGTGGAATATCTTTGATATTTGCGCTTCATCTAGTATCTTTTCATGGAAATATTCTTCTGAGCATTCATGAATTTTACTCTACAAAGCAGTATCATGTTGACAATTTGGACGTTATTGATTCATGGATAAATTAATTTTTGAACTTGTTTTATTGAATTCTTATATCATTGTCATCGTCCTCATGTTTATATTATGTTGAAAGTCATCTGTGTCCTGTAGTGCATAGATGGACTTGGTATGATTATGACTAGGGATTATTCGGTGTAATCATGACCGTAATGTTACAAATGATGTGAAAAAAGTCCTCATTGGCCCGTAGTGCATTGATGGATAGTTGTTGGCGTGATCATGACCATTAATGAATACACAAATATTCTTGGCCCGTAGTGCATGGATAATTGTGGTCGTGATACCAAAGAATATCCTTGGCCGTAGTGCAGGGTGATTCGATGATGTGGATTATTTATTAAGCTGAGTCCCAGCGATAAAAGTCATGAAAAACCTTTTAAATCATAGAAGATAGTAGATTTTATTCTCTACTTGACTCTTCTAATGGATTGCTTGTTTCGCTGCCATTAAACTTGATGTTTGTTATATTTTATTAGTTTAACACTGTTGAAGGCTAATGATAATTTATTATGCATTATCTTAGTCATAATATTTCTTACTGGGCTAGTTGAGCTCACCCTTTTGCTTTCATTGTTCTCTTCAGGAAATGAGAACGTAGCAGGGACTAGTTGGGGAATAGAGTGACAGTCCAGATGATAACATTAGTAGTCCTCACTATTCTATGAAATAGTGTAACAACAAATGTAATGAGGACCCCATTGAGTTTGTATATTGTCTAGATGACAATATTTGTATTAAAACTCACAGTATATGTTTAGTCGTATTTTACATGACTCTTGTATAATTAAGTTGTATTTGAATTTTGTACCATGTATTTGGCGACTCAAGATGGGTGATGTATACCTATTTTGGGGGCGTCACAAAAGTTACTTTCCCTTTGAGTATTTATGGTCTCTACAGCACATAACCACATAACATACAACATTAGGTCATGAATGAACATACATGGTTCCTAATGAATCTTACTCTTCTTCTCAATCTAATCATGTATTAGATTTGTTATTATTGGTTCTGGCTTACCGTTATAACTTACATCGTTATTACGTTCACGTTCAATTATTTATCTTCAACCTTTAGTTATCATACTTAAGGTTTCACAATGTCTTAAACAATGTTACTTTAAGTTGTAGTTCATTATTAATCAGTTTACTTTCTTTCCTTGCTTATAAGCTTTCCTTATTGCCTTCCTTCTAGTGCTGGCGTTGCGGCGCCAACTGTATCTCTTTAAGCCGCATTGCGGCGCCATACTCGATGGCTTTCATGGGACTCGGCTATGATGCGAGTCCTAGTGCTAACGTTTTGCTTGTGGTGTTGAAACTCGAGAGAGGTTATGACATTCGTATTTAGCCGCCACACCTATTTAACCTTGAATTTGGCGCCATGATTGCCGACTCCATGACTAGATAAAATGACAGTTTTCTTACTTTGTGAACTTCCCGGACTCTAAATTTGATAATTTTAAGTCTGAATTGGCTCGTTCAAAAGTCATTAGCTCACAAATCACAAACTCTACGTGTTCATACTAGAATTTTACATTTTTGACTTCGTTAACTAAAAATTCACCTATTAGTCCATTTTTAACGAAAACGATAAACGTTCGTGAACGTTCAACGCTCGTTTCTTCGTTCTAAGTTGGAATTCAGTCATTTTTGAGTCCGCAACTCTAGAATGCCAAATGAGACTATACTTCATCAAAAACCAACATTTCCGAGCTAAATGTCAAAATTTGACTTCTATTCAGAGAATTTCACGAATTCAATGATTATCGTCCAAACTCGTGAATTTCGCATTAACTTCGTTACTTAAGATTTTTAAACCGTTTCAAATGGATTCAATCCATTATACTAACATCTTAACATACATATTTCATTAACTTATATACATAATAAGTTATTACTTGTTCTTCATGAGTTTATAACTTATAAAAGTATAAACTACTTATGATTTCATTTCTCATGATTTATCACGACTTCAATCTTTTAACCACCATCCTTGCTTCTTCTTATGATACAAATCCTACCACTACTCACTTCTCTAACAAATGAAGAGAAAGAGATTCATGGTTTATGATCTTACCCTTGAAGATCGCTTGATTAATCTTTATTCTTTTTCTTGTTCCTTGAACTACAAAGTCTAACTTTCTAGCTTTTCTAGATTTTTTCTCTCTAACCAATAAGCTATAAGTTGTTGGTGGAAAATCTAACAAGTAAGAAATGAACTAAGACATCTCTTATTCATAGGAAATCCTAAATGAGGGCTTATTGGTCAATAAGCCATTCCACCTCCTTACTATTCCTAGCTTATCCATCAAGTTTACTTGGCCTCCACAACTTATATCTCTTGCTTGCTCACCACATTTACTTAGACATTAAGTTTACTTAGTCACTACTTAACTTATCCTTTGCTTGTTCATCACATATAAGCACTTTGCTTGCTCATCACATATAAGCACTTTACTTAGCCTTCAAGTTTACTTGTTCATCACATAGCCTATCTCTTACTTAGCCACCAAGTATAAGCACTTTACTTAGCCACCAAGCATAAGAACTTTACTTGGCCACCACTTGACTTATCCTTTGCTTAACCTTCAAGTTTACTTGCTCATCACTTTGGATCAATCTTGGGTTGCCCCATGGGTTTTAATCATCCAATAACCCATAGGTTCTTTCTTTGGGCTTTTAGCTTAATTAACTTAACTTATGCTTTGGGCTTGCTTTTAATAAACACTTGGGCTTGTTCATTAATTCAATTGGACTTAACCATTTCTACCATTGGGCTTAACCATTCCTATACTTGGGCTTGTATAATTCCTAACAAATCCTACAAGTCCATTACATATGGCTTAAAGCCTTATAACGTATAATTTACGGATTAATCTCGTATTCCACTCGTATACTTATTCATATACAACATACCATAATTCTACATACTCGTATAATACCTCGTATCATACTAGTATTCATTACCTCGTACAATACATATGTATTATACGATCATCGCTTTAATTCATTATACGCATTTTATTTCCTTCTCGAAAATCACTTTCCCTAACCATTAGGTTTTAAGTCCGCAGTTGAAAAATTGCGTTTGCCATAACTGCAATATTATTGCATAATCAATCTTACCTCGATATTCTATCGTTACGTATTTCTCGAAAGTTCCAAAATAATTCCTGAGCAGAAATAAATGAATAGTGTTTTTTAGACAATTTCTTGGAAAACTTTTATTTTCGTCTTGGAAATTCAAACACTTTAATTCTACCACGTAGCCAAAATCCTAATCACATCCACACATTCTAGGTCATAGAACGACCTTTAAATAGCTTACTCCCATAAATAATCAATTAAATTCATTTAATCCACATAATCAAATAAAATTTTAATTCTCATAAAAATTTGATTTTCTCGGGCGTTACAGGATCCGAGGTTTGAAGGGACCTGGATTTGGAGGCATCATAGAAATAATAGCAACCAAGCAGTTCAAAGAGTTGGGACCACCAAAGTTTTTGGGAAAATCGAATCCGGTCGAGGCGAAAACGTGGGTTAAGCAAATTACCAAGATATTTGATATCTTGGGATGCACGGAGGAACATAAGGTTCCATTCGCCACCTTTATGTTCCGTGGTGAGGTAGATTACTGGTGGGAATCGTGAACTGCACTACTGACTGCCGACTCAATATGTCTTGGGAAACGTTGTAAAGCATTCAATGACAAGTACTTTGCTGAAAGTATTCATCATATGAAGGAAATAGAGTTTATCATACTGGAACATAACAACATGATTGTGTCCCAGTACAAGGCTAAGTTTGCAAAGTTATCTAGGTTTGCACCTCATTTGGTAGAGAATGAGAAACGTTTGACGCGGATGTTTCTAAGTGGTTTGAAACCAAAAATTCGTCAATACCTTATCTCTCACAAATTTTCTCTATATTCAGATGTTGTGAATAGGGCTCAATTATTAGAGCGAGATAATGAGTCTGTTTAACAGAGGGACCACAACCAGGGTCATACCAGTGGCAGCAGTCATTGGAGCAATGATAACCAGCGGGGAGGAAAATATCCGAACAAAAGCGGTAACCACTCTGGTGGTAATCATGGCCATGATAGTAGAAGAAACGAGTCGGGGGGAGATTTCAAAAAGAGAAGGTACAACAATGACAACGTGAAGATGTCAGCACCAGCATCAACTATTTCTAGGGGAGGAGAACGACCATCGGTCGTATGTTATAAATGCGGGACAGAGGGACATATCAGCCCAAACTACCCACAACAATTCAAGGTGTGTTATAATTGTGGAAAAGAATGTCATATAGCTTAAGATTGTCCTGTAGCAAAACCAAGTCCAGCGGGGATGGTGACTCCAAAGGTTGTCCCAGACAAGTCAAAGTCTATGGTTACTTGAAGAGCGTTTTTCATGACTGCCCAAAACGCGAGGAACCCAAATGAGGTGATCACGGGTAAGCTAAACATAAACTCTTATGAAGTTTATACCTTATTAGATACCGGTTCTATCCATTTTTTATCTTTTATGCTTGTGCTCAACATTTGAACTTGACTCCTGAGAAATTAGACTTTGACTTATCTGTTGAAACTCCGTTAGGAGAAACTTTCGTTACATCCACGGTTTATAAATCTTGCTTTATTCAAGTTGGGACCATCACATTACCTGTCAATCTTATTTCTTTGAAAATACTTGCATTTGATGTGATTTTTTGGATTGATTGGTTAACTACTCATCATGCCAAAATTGATTGTTTTCGTAAGGTTATTAGTTTTCATATTCCTAACCAACCTGTTATGCAAATTCAAGCAACCAAACCACTAAAGTCAATCATTGTCATATCAAGTCATAAAGCCATTCATTTATTGAAAAACAAATGTCAAGCTTTCTTAGCCCATATCATGGACTTGAACAAAAATACGTCAGATTTGAATAATATTTTTATTGTTAGTGAATTTCTTGACGTATTTCCTGAAGAACTTCCCAGTCTACCCCTAGAACGTGAAGTTGAATTCTTTATTGACCTTAAACCTGGTACAAAACCCATTTCTAAAACCCAATATCGAATGGCTCCTATTGAACTTCAGGAGTTAAAGGTCCAACTATAAGAGTTGTTAGCCATCGATTTCATTCATCCTAGTACATCTCCTTGGGGTGCTCCTGTTTTATTCGTAAAAAAGAAAGACGGGAGTATGCGATTTTGTATTGACTACCGGGAATTGAACCATGTAACCATCAAGAATAGGTATCCGCTACCTCGCATTGATGAATTGTTCAACTAGTTACAAGGAACACAATTCTTTTCAAATATCGATCTTCGTTCTGGATATCATCAGCTGAAGATTAAAATTGAGGATATTCCGAAGACTGCCTTCAGAACTCGGTATGAGCATTATGAATTCTTAGTCATGTCTTTTGGATTGACTTATGCTCCTACTGCTTTCATGGATATGATGAACCGTGTGTTCAAGGAATATTCGGGTCAATTCATTGTTGTCTTTATTGATGACATCCTCATCTATTCCAAAAGCCGTGAAGATCATGAACACCATTTGAAGCTGGTACTTCAAAGGCTTCATGATAACAAGCTATATGCCAAGCTGAAAAAATACGAGTTATGGCTTGAGGAAGTAGCATTCCTTGGGCACATGGTGTCAAAACATGGAGTATCTGTTGACCCAGCGAAGATTGAAGTAATACAAAGTTTGGAGCAACTGAAGTCGGTGATCGAAGTACGTAGCTTTATGGGCTTTAGCTGGTTATTATCGGAGATTTGTTGAAGGATTTTCTCGAATCGCTACTCCATTAACTCAATTAACCCGAAAAAGATACAAAATTCATATGGAGCGAGGATTGTGAGAAGAGTTTCCAAGAGCTCAAGAGGAGACTCATTTCGACATCTGTTTTGATAATTCCATCTAGTTCAGATGGATTTGCTATCTACAACGATGCTTCGGGCAAAGGGTTAGGATGTGTTCTCATGCAACATGGGAAAGTTATAGCGTATGCCTCGTGACAACTTAAAGAATATGAAAGGAATTATCCTACTCATGATCTGGAGTTGGCAGTAGTCATTTTCGCGTTAAAAATCTGGAGACACTGCCTGTTTGGGGAGAAAGTGGAGATTTATACGGATCATAAAAGCCTCAAATATTTCTTCACCCAAAAGGAGCTCAACATGCGGAAACGACGTTGGCTCGAGCTGCTGAAAGATTACGACCATACCATTCAATACCATCCTTGAAAAGCGAACGTGGTAGCTGACGCGTTGAGTAAAAGATCATATGCGGGTACGAGTGCGATGTTGTTAACACAAAGGACCATTTTGTACGACTTACAAAGGATGGAGATAGAGTTAAAAGCTCTAAGTACCCACATGATGATATCAAATATATGAGTAGAACCGACTTTAATTGATAAAGTTAAAACTGCTCAAGCCACAGACCCAGAGCTGATGCGTATGAAGAAGAAAGTACAAGAAGGTGTTATTTGAGAAGCAAGAATCGATGAAGAAGGAATACTTCAAGTCAACTCCAGACTTTGCATTCCTAACAATTCTGACTTGAAGCATAGAATCATCATGGAGGCACACAACACACCGTTTGCAATCCATCCTGGGAGTACCAAAATGTATTATGATCTTCGACATACATTTTGGTGGAGCAATATGAAGAGAGAGATCGTGGAGTTTTATCTCAAGGTGTTTAACTTGTCAATGTGTAAAGGCGGAGCATCAAGTGCCAAAGTGTCCATTGCAACCACTTGAGATTATGAAATAGAAGTGGGAAAATATTACCATGGATTTCGTTACGGGTCTTCCAAAGGTTTCTCAAGGTATAGATGTGATTTGGGTTATTGTTGATAGATTAACCAAGTCTGCTCATTTCTTGCCAATACGAGAGACTTATTCCCTGAAACGTCTTGCTCGTATGTACGTGAATGAGATTGTGAGGTTTTATGGCATACCAGTATCCATAGTTTCAGATCGTGACCCAAGGTTCACTTCACGATTTTGGGTTAGTTTGTAGAAAGCTATGGGCACGAATTTATGATTCAGTTTGGCATACCTTCCTTAAACGAACGGGCAATCAGAAAGGACTATTCAAATTCTTGAAGATCTATTAAGACTCTGTGTCCTAGATTTCAAAGAGAGTTGGGATAAGTATCTACCATTGGTGGAATTCTCCTATAACAACAATTATCAGGCAAGTATAGGTGTGGCTCCATTTGAAGCATTATATGGATGAAAGTGTCGCTCTCTAGTATGTTGGGATGAGGTGGGTGAAGCAACATTGTTGAGACCAGAGTTGGTATGTATGACTACAGAGAATATCCAAATAATCCGACAACGTATGCAAATGACACATGATCGACAAAAGAGTTATGCGGATCTTCATCGAAAGGACGTTGAATTTAATATTGGGGATCATGTATTGTTACGTATTTCTCCATGGAAGGGAGTTACAAGATTCAGGAAGAGAGGAAAGCTCAATCCACGATTTGTTGGTCCATTTGAGATTCTTGACCGAGTAGAAAATTTGGCCTATAGACTCGCACTACCTCCAAGCATGTCTCGTGTTCATAATATTCCACATATCTATGCTTCGTAAATATGTGAAAGACTCAAACCACATTTTTGAGTTAGAACCAGACGAGATAGCCGAAGATTTAACGTACGAGAAGGTACTTGTCAAGATCTTGGAGAGGAAAGAGCATGTCCTATGCACAAAGGTTATACCACAAGTCAAAGTTTTGTGGAGGAACCTTGCTATGGAGGAAATGACATGGGAGTTGGAATCGGAAATGAAAGTGAGGTATCCTCACCTTTTCGAAACACCAATTATGTACGTCAATTTCGAGGACGAAATTTCATAAGGACGGGAGGTTGTAAGACCCTAACTTTTTATCAATAAAATTGAATTTCCTCTAATTATTATTCTGAGTAATAAGGTGTTAATTTGATATAATGATTTGGTTATGGGTGAAATGTGCAAATTTTGCAAAATAAGCAAGTTGTTATAAAATATTCATTGTTGTCGGGGAATATTCGTTTGGTCGTGAAATATTCTTGTTGTCAGAGAATATTCGTACGATGGCGCAGCCATTTGTGGGCCCCTTTAATAACCCGATATTTTCTATATAAATAAATAAGAAATTTTGTATATAATTTTTTTTTATTTTAAATGTGGGAATATGTGCCAGGTAATGTGTATGTATATTTGTGATAAATGAAAATTTATTTATTACCTAAATAATTATAAATAATTTTTTTAAAGAATTATTAATCATTATAAATTATATTCTTATAGTAATTTATTTTATAGTAGAAATGTTTTTATTATTTATTTTCCATGAAAATATGATTATTATATTATTTAAATAATATATGAAATGATTATAAAATTATTATAATAATTATTTTCTAATATGAATTTATTTTTGATTAATTAAGTTAATTATTATAACTTAATTAATAATGGTATGTATATGAAAGATAAATCAGATATGGAATCCAAACCCTAATTTGGATTTTGATTAAGGAATGAGAATAATAATATAATATTAATTGTATTTCAGTTCTATAAATATGTACTGTATGTGTACATGAAAAATAATTGGTCGATTATTTTGTACATGACAAAACCTTAGCATTACAGATAAACCCTAATTCAAAAAGTCAAATACGACTTTAAGAATTGTTTAAGTCATTAGGTAATCGTGATAATGTAATAATTATAGGTATTATACTTAATTAGGTAAAATCCTAATTTACTAGAAACCCTAATTATAGAAAACCCTAATTGATAATTAAAAACCCTAATTACTAAATGAGGAACCCTAATCGCTAAATGATAAAGCTTAATGCTAATTCGTGGACTTTAAACCATAATGTTCATGTATAATGTAATTAGATAACGTATGTTAATTAAGAAACCTAATCTAATTAAGTAACCCTAATTTGTAATTTTTAGAAACTAAAATTTTATTTTGGCTTAATTAGAAATCCTACAAATTAATTATGTAAGACCTTAGGGTCAAACCCTAAGGGTTTGTCAAGATTACATGTTTGCCATTAATTTTGTAAGTCAAATGACTATTTTACCCCTCTTACATTATTAGTAGATCTAGTCAATTGGGGTTGGCGAACAACTCAAGCTTTACCCATGTGCCTACATATTACACAATTCAGCCAAATCACCAGCCAAATTCATTGCATATATATGAGTTATATATATAGATCAAGAGAGATAAAGTTTACTAACTTAGCTCATTTTTTCTCAAACACTCAACTCACTTCTCCCTCACCCAAACCCACGAAATCATAAGGCATTTCAATCCCAAAAACAAGCCCCACTATAACTTATAACCAATCAGAAGCCTAGGATCAAGAATTTGTTCTTAAAGGTATAAATCCTAACCTAGAAATCTGATCTTGAAAGCCATGTTAGATGTTAGTTTTTGTTTGTTAAATATGTTGTATGTAGTGTATATTGATGAGCTAGGTTGATAAATGTTAAATCCATAACATCTATAGGCTCGGATTTGATGTTCTTCAAAATCTGGAAAATATTTTTTTTGTTCTATGACAACGAATGTCAGACCTTATATCTCAGTGATCGTTAATTATTTTTGTATTTTAAATGTTTGAAGTTGTAGTATGTAATGTAGGCTTGGATCTGGAACTTGAATCAAGTCCAGATCGTGTACAAATTGTTAGATATATGTGGTCAAACCACGTTGACCGGCCATGACCGAACGTTTCTTGGTAACCCAGAACGTGCCCAGAAAGCTCTGACAAGATCTTCATGGGCACGGATCTGACAGTGGTTTGTTGATATGTTCTTGTAGTTGTATCTAAGTTGTAGTTTGGTATATGGATTACATGTTTATGCCTTAAAATATCCTAAACATCAAACTGGGTGAATATAGTGGGTGGTCAAACCAAGCAGCACGATTATGTTCTCTATTTTCTGGGTAACCCAGAAAACATATGAACATGGTCTCTGACATGGTTTGACCGGATCATAACGGTTTATTCTGTTGTTGTTATACTGTTTTTATGTAAGGGATCTATTGTCTTACATGTTGACTACACACTGAAATCATTAAATCACAAAACCATTACATGAACAACAATTTGTGGAAGCCCAAAAGTGGCTACTCGAGCTGTTCTTCATTTCTGGGTAACCCAGAAATGAAGAACTGCTCTAATATTCACTTTGAAGGCTTCGATCTAGCATTTGGTACATGTCATGACATTGGTTGTTGTTGGATCTTATAGTATTACATTAGTACTATAATCTATAACCACTAGCTTGCCCAAATACATCACATAATGAAAATTATTGTTGGTCAAACTAGCAACCTCGAACTGCTTATGAATGTTCTTGAGGACTCAAGAACACCTAAGGTGACGCTTTATGTCGCTAAAGGCTATAGCGACAGATTTAATAATTTTATTTAATTTATTTTTCAAAAATCATTTAAAAATAAAATTAATTATTAAAAATTCCAAAAATAGTTTTAAAAATTATTTTAAGTTATAAAAATTAACTTTTAATTATTTGACATATTTTTCATAAATATTAATATTTATTTGGATATTATTGATATTTAATTTATTTAATAAATGCATTAAATAAAGTAAATAAAAATGATTTTATTATATTAAAAATCTTTTTAAATGATAAAATGTATTTAATAATATTTTAAGTTATAAAGTATAACTTTTAATATTTTAAAGCAAATTTCATTAATTATTTAATATTAATGATATTAGATTTATTTAATAATTATATTAAATAAATTAGTTTAAAATGATTTTAATATTAGAAAAATCATTTTAAATAAAAATAAAGAGTTTAAAAATATTTTATGTTATAAAATATAATTTTCAATATTTAAAGGTAAATTTCATTAATAAATATTAACTTATTTAATAATTATATTAAATAAATGGTTTAAAATGGTTTTATTGATTTAAAAATCATTTAAAAAGGATATAAATGGTTTAAAAATAATTTTAAGTTATAATAAATGACTTTAAATATTTTGATAAATAGTACATTAATATTTAAATATTAATTATAATTATTTAAAATGATTTTAAATGTTTTAAAAATCATTTAAGGATAATAAAATGTTTTAAAAATATTTTGAGTTATTATAAATAACTTTAATATTTTGGCAAAGGTTTCATTAATAATTTAATATTAATTAAATATTAATGATAATAGAATTATTTAATACTTAAATCATTTAATAATGATTCTAGTATTTGAAAAATCATGATAAATTATAATAATTGTTTAAAAATTATTATAAGTCATTTAAAAATAATATGACTGATATTTAAATTTATAAAAATTCAGAATAAAATTTAGACTCGATAATTAGCCGATAAAGTCGTCGGTACACCGAAATATTTCAGAAATTAATCTGGACTTATATAATTTGACTAGATAAGTGTTTGTTTGTGAACTAATGACTGTTAAACTTATGTGACAATGTGATTAGGTTATATGATGACTACAAATAGCAGTACTATATGATATGATATATTATTCTAATTGAACGAATGATTTTATTAATGATAGGTCAGCTTAGGCAAGTATCCTACCTTTGCATTTACTTTATGAAATGGACATGAGTAAGAAAGTTTCATAATTATATTATCATTATGCCAAATTATTAACTCTATTGTTATTGATTATATATTCAAACATTTGTATTCATACAAGTTCTTAAATTATGCGATCATTGTTTATCAACACAGTTTTATTGTATAATCCAAATATTAATTCTGTTCGTTAATTTCTAAATATGGTAAGACAAGTGTCCTCACTTGGATAATCATTGTATTTAATCACATGTTGATACAAACTTATTGGTTTCCAGTATGTATACGTTGACTTAAAAGTTGTCTAGGCTATTTGATTCGGCTAGACACAAACTTAAAAATATTGTTGAACAAGATAAAACTTTATTTTCTCCAACCAAATTATTTTGGTTCGGATTCCCGACTAAGTATGAACATCCCGAAAATTGGAAAACTTTTGTTCGCCTAAGGCGGATAAGATGAACGAAAATATCGTTCTTGCATGTAGTATTGATTAATATAGGGCATAACGGGCTGATCACCCCCCGTGCTTGTAAGTTATGACGGTTTGCAGATGATGTTTTGTTAAACCTTATCGAAAATTGAAAACAAAGTTCATAGTCTGTCGACTGCTCTCTATGTATAGTTAGTACGTAGTTTTAAAATTTTGATATATATTTGATATGTTGTTATTATTGGTTCATCTTACTTTACAATAGTTAATTCGTTGTAGAAGTGTTATTCAAAGAAAATATTTACTTCTTTCAGCTAATAATTATTGTTGCTATTACTTGCTGGGCAATCAAATGCTCATTCTTGCTTTAAATTTAAATGGTTTCAGCTGAGCATGATCAACCAGAAGGTTCAGGCAAGAACAAAGGTAAAGGAAAGCTGATCGAATAAACTTAGGAAATTTTATGTAATAGTTTGACTTTATTAAGACAATGATATTTATTAATTATCATGTAATGACTGTTTAAAGGTAGCGTACCTAGGATTTAGACTCTGATATGTAAATTAAGTTTGATATCTATATTATTGTTATTACGCTCATAGAAATGGTATCGTGAAGCACCGAGTTCAGGTTTCAAGTACCTAAATTTGGGGGCGTCACAGGTTGGTATCAAAGCTTTAGGGTTAGAAACCTTAGGTGGGATATACCTTAGGCTATAACCTTAGAATAGAGAAAACGTTGAAAATACAAATAACTCATTTAGAGTTTAAAACGAGATAACTTATATAAAACTATTATTTGTGTGTTGATGTCAGGTGGAAAAGAATTAGGATACCCTCAGATCGTAAAGAAGGAGCTAATATCAAAGCCAATAATTGAAATAGAGGCTCATGGTGCCAACAACCTTGATGAGGTGGTGGTATTAGAAAACGTAGTACCAAATCCAAAAATAATAGAACTGACAGATAGTGAGTCAGACACTAAAGTTGGAGTTGATCAAGCATCAACGGAGGTGCAGAATATGAAGAACAAGGTTTCTTCTCTGGAAAAGCTGTGGGAAATAGAAAAGCTACTAAATAATCAATTGGGAAAAGAATTAATAGAAATAATGGAAGAACAAGATAAGCTTAAAATCCAAATTGATCAAATGGGAGCCAGGAACAACAAATCGTGTGCAGCTCCGAGCAAGAAGGGAAAAAAAAGATGAAAGACCGCGACTCAGGAAATCTTGATAACAACCAAGGGAACTCTAATAAAATAGAAAAGTGTACAAACTGTAATAAGAAACATGAGGGCTTGTGCCGGAAAGGGGAAAACGTTTGCTATAATTGCGAACATTAGGGACATATCTCTCCTCAGTGTCCCAATCCGAAGCAAGGTGTCTTTTTTATTTGTGGGATAGAAGGTCATCAGGCAAAAGGTTGTCCAAGATCCTGAAAATGGCATAGTGAACCAGTAGTATAAGTACTGCTAGATTATGCGTGTTTAATGTGTGTTCTATGATAAGTATGTCTGTATAATATAATATTCTCAACTATTGTATAAGTTGTATCAGTAAATTCCGACTGTTGTTGTCACAAAGGGATAACAGTATGTGCTATGTTATGTAAAGTACTATGATTTAGTTGAAGGAATGTGAATCTATGTTTGATGAATTAAATAAGTTTTGTATAAAACTTCGTGTTATATGTTAAACTTATACAATAAGGTTTAGAATGTAAGTTAAATTTATGATTTTATTTAATCAGATAATGCCGCCAAGACGTCGAACTTGAAATCAAAGGGCAGAAGAATATGTCAACAACACTGGAGGACAACAACAAGACTCGACACAAAACTTTGCAAATATGGTAGCTCAGGCTATGCAGCAGGGAATGCCAGCCGCAGGGAACCAACCAGACAATTGCTTAGAGAACTTCAAAGTCTTCAAAGCGGTCAGACCACCAAAATTCAAGGGAACAACTGATCGTATAGAAGCCCAGACTTGGGTAAAGGAGATAGAGACGGCGTTCATAATTGCTAGGGTAGATGAGGGGAAAAATACCGCTTTTGCCACCTATATGATGAATGGGGAGGCAAACTTTTGGTGGGAGGCAAATCAAGCTAGGGCAGGAGAAGGTGTAGTTACATGGGCTAGGTTTAAGACATTGTTTTTCAAAAACTATCTCTCAGCTAGTATGCAAGCGAGGATGGAGGTGAAATTTCTGGAGTTAAAGCAAGAGAACATGTCAGTTGCGGTGTATGCCGCAAAGTTTAATGAGTTGGCTAGGAAGGCAAAAAGGTTTGAGCTAGGATTAAATCCCTGGCTCTACAACAAGGTGGCAGTGTTGCAGATAAGCACTTTTGCAGCATTCATGGAAAATGCTATCATAGCCGAGGAGAGAAGTGAGGCTATGAGCCTCTACAATAAGGAGAAAAGGAGAAAGGGCAAAGTCGAGGGAGCTGTGAAGGTGGAAACTAATAGTGGGAGTAGGAGTTGAAATGTGAAAAGAAAGGGGAACAATTTTGGAAACATTCAGGTCAAGCAAGAAGGTGTTAAGAAACAGGCTGTGCAGTGTGGGAACTGTGGAAAGAACCATTCTAGTGAATGTTTAAAGGGTAAGTTTGTTTGTTACAAGTACAGGCAGGAGGGCCATATCTCTCTCAACTGCCCCAATCTAAGGATGAACAGTGGGTGTTTTCTGTGTGGGTCAATGGAGCATAAGGTTAAGGACTATCCAAAAAGGAAAATGGATGCAGGGAGTGTGACTATGGATAAAGGCAGTGGTACTCTGGCGATCACAGGACCAACTTCAACCAACAAAGTCAACCGCAAGAGTCTTCAACATGACTGTTCAAGATACCGCGGCAGCTGGTGATGGAACTCCAGGTATTATTCGAATAACTTTTATTTTCTTATATATAATTTTCCTATATATAGCAAATTAATTTATAAATAAATTTTGAAGGAGGAATTTGAGTTCTATTAGAAATCAATTTTTCCGTTTAATCAGATAGACAAGCTTCATGATGAATAGTTAAAGATCAGTTCGATCGAATCTGATCGAGATCTACTTAAAATGATTGTTTATGTTATGTACCCTTATATATATAAGTTTTAAAATAGTGATTCCGGGGACAGAATCTTTATAAGGGAGGGTGAATGTAATAACCCGATTTTTTCTATATAAATAAATAAGAAATTTTGCATATAATTTTTTTTTATTTTAAAGGTGGGAATATGTGCCAGGTAATGTGTATGTATATTTGTCATAAATGAAAATTTATTTAATACTTGAATAATTATAAATAATTTTTTTAAGAATTATTAATCATTATAAATTATATTCTTATAGTAATTAATTTTATAGTAGAAATGTTTTTATTATACATTTTCCATGAAAATATGATTATTATTTTATTTAAATATATAATATATGAAATGATTATAGAATTATTATAATAATTATTTTGTTAATGAATTTATTTCAAATTAATTAAGTTAATTATTATAATTTAATTAATAATGGTATGTATATGAAAGATAAATCAGATATGGAATCCAAACCCTAATTTTAGATTTTGATCAAGGAATGAGAATAATAATATAATATTAATTGTATTTCAAAGTGCTATAAATATGAACTGTATGTGTATATGAAAAATAATTGGTCGATTATTATGTACATGACAAAACCCTAGCATTACAGATAAACCCTAATTCAAAAAGTCAAATACGACTTTAAGAATTGTTTAAGTCGTTAGGTAATCGTGATAATGTAAATAATTATAGGTATTATACTTAATTAGGTAAAATCTTAATTTACTAGAAACCCTAATTATAGGAAACCCTAATTGATAATTAAAAACCCTAATTACTAAATGAGGAACCCTAATCGCTAAATGATAAAGCTTAATGCAAATTTGTGGACTTTAAATCCTAATGTTAATGTATAATGTAATTAGATAACCTATGTTAATTAAGAAACCTAATGTAATTAAGTAACCCTAATTTGTAATTTTTAGAAACTAAAATTTTATTTTGGCTTAATTAGAAATCCTATAAATTAATTATGCAAGACCATAGGGTTAAACCCTAAGGGTTAAACCTTAAGGGTTTGTCAAGATTACATGTTTGCTATTAAATTTGTAAGTCAAATAACTATTTTACCCCTCTTGCATTATTAGTAGATCTAGTCAATTGGGGTTGGTGAACAACTCAAGCTTTACCCATGTGCCTAATATTACACAATTCACCCAAATCACCGTACCAAATTCATTGTATATGAGTTATATATATATATATATATATATATATATATATATATATATATATATATATATAGATCAAGAGAGAAAGTTTACTAACTTAGCTCATTTTTTCTCAAACACTCAACTCACTTCTCTCTCACCCAAACCCACGAAATCATAAGGCATGTCAATTCCAAAAACAAGCCCCACTATAACTTATAACCAATCAGAAGCCTAGGATCAAGAATTTATTCTTAAAGGTATAAACCCTAACCAAGAAATCTGATCTTGAATGCCATGTTAGATGTTAGTTTTTTTGTGTTAAATATGTTGTATGTAGTGTATATTAATGATCTGGGTTGATAGATGTTAGATCCATAACATCTATAGGCTCAGATTTGATGTTCTTCAAAATCCTTGAAAATATTTTTTTTGTTCTCTGACAACGAATGTCAGACCTTATATCTCAGTGATCGTTAATGATTTTTGTATTTTAAATGTTTGAAGTTGTATTATGTAATGTAGGCTTGGATCTGGAACTTGAATCAAGTCCAGATTGTGTACAGATTGCTAGATATATGTGGTCAAACCACGTTAACCGGACATGACTGAACGTTTTTGGGTAACCTAGAACGTGCCCAGAAAGCTCTGACAAGATCTTCATGGGCACGGATCTGACAGTGGTTTGATGATCTGTTCTTGTAGTTGCATCTAAGTCATAGTTTGGTATATGGACTACATGTTTATGCCTTAAAATCTTCTAAACATCAATCTGGGTGAATATAGTGGGCTGTCAAACCAAGCAGCACGATCATGTTCTCTATTTTTTGGGTAACCCATAAAACATATGAATATGGTCTCTGACATGGTTTGACCGGATCATAACGGTTTATTCTGTTGTTGTTATATTGTTTTAATGTAATGGATATGTTGTCTTACATGTTGAATACACACTGAAATCATTAAATTACAAAACCATTGCATGAACAATAAGTTGTGGAAGCCCAAAAGTGGCTATTCGAGTTGTTCTTCATTTCTAGGTAACCCAGAAATGAAGAACAACTTTGACAATCACTTTGAAGGCTTCGATCTTGCATTTGGTACATGTTATGACATTGGTTGTTGTGGATCTTATAGTATTAAATTAGTACTATAATCTATAACTATTAGTTTGCCCAGATTCATCAAAGAATGAAAATTATTGTTGGTCAAACTAGCTACCTTGAAATTGCTTATAAATCTTCTTGATGACTTAATAACACCTAAGGCGACGCTTTCTGTCGCTAAAGGCTATAGCGACAGATTTAATACTTTTATTTAATTTATTTTCCAAAAATCATTTAAAAATAGAAATTAATTATTAAAAATTCCAAAGATAGTTTTAAAAATTATTTTAAGTTATAAAAATTAACTTTTAATAATTTGACATATTTTTCATAAATAATAATATTTATTTGGATATTATTGATATTTAATTTATTTAATAAATGCATTAAATAAATTAATAAAAATGATTTTATTATATTAAAAATCATTTAAAATGATAATAAGGTATTTAATAATATTTTAAGTTATAAAATATAACTTTTAATATTTTAAAACAAATTTCATTAATTATTTAATATTAATGATATTATATTTATTTAATAATTATACTTCCTCCGTCCATGATAAAAGTCATTATTACTATTTTAGGTAGTCACATGTTAAATGTTCATTTTCCTTTAATAACCAAACTTTTATCCATATTTTCCTATTATACCAGTAGAATTAAATAACTCATACTTTTTTTATTCTAATTTTCTCTCCATATTTAATGACATTATTATGGGCAATTTTGTCATTTCATTCATCTTCTTAATATGCGTGAAAAGTCTACCAGGACTTTCATCCTAGGACGGAGGGAGTATTAAATAAATTAGTTTAAAAATGATTTTAATATTAGAAAAATCATTTTAAATAAAAAAAGAGCTTAAAAATATTTGAAGTTATAAAATATAACTTTTAATATTTAAAGGTAAATTTCATTAATAAATATTAATTAATTTAATAATTATATTAAATAAATAGTTTAAAAATTATTTTATTGATTAAAAAGCATTTAAAAAGGATATAAATGGTTTAAAAATAATTTTAAATTATAATAAGTGACTTTTAATATTTTGATAAATAGTACATTAATATTTAAATATTAATGATAATTATTTAAAAATGATTTTAATTATTTTAAAAATCATTTAAGGATAATAAAAATATTTTAAAAATATTTTTAGTTATTATAAATAACTTTAATATTTTGGCAAAGCTTTAATTAATAATTTAAAACACTACCAAAAATCTGGGCATCTGAGACGGACAAAATCCGTTTCAAATACAGCAAAACCCGTCTCATAAGAAATTTTGAGACGGATTTTGAGACAAATTTTGAGATGGATGTTGGCCGTGTCAGTTGGTCGCTAATTATGCTTGTCTCAAAATCCGTCTCAAAATAGGAAATTAGATACGGAAAAATGCCACCGCAAATTCGTCTCAAACCATCTGAGACGGACATAGTCCGTCTCAGAGCTAACCCATGGGGAGCTGAATTTTGAAACCGATTTTGCCGGTTTTAGATTTGGCGGGCAGATTTAGCACTTTATTTTAGTTCACGTAAGTTGAGACGGAAAAAGCCATTTCAAATCCGTCTCAAAATAGGCAGCAACTATTTATTTTACACATATTTTGAGACGGATACCATCCGTCTCAATCCCGTTTCAACTTTAAGGCCAATATCTTTTTAAGCAAGATATTTTGAGACAAAATTGCGGTAGTCTCAAAATTCGTGTCAACTTTAACGCCAACATTGCAAATTCTTTGAGACGGAAAGAAGCGGTCTCAATTCCGTCTCAATATATTTATTAACAACAAATTATAAATATTTTCATAATTTAATTTCAAAATCTAAAAATAAATATGCTCAAAATAATAATGATAATTAATAAACTGTTATTTATAGACAATACTAGATAAGACATCTATCGATAAGTACTATTACAAATATCAACGTACTACAAGTCTCATCAAATACAACAAAAGTAACTTCTAAAAACTTCTGTTTTAAAGCTCAAAAATATGCATAATCACACCATCATATCCCATCCTCGATGGTAAACAAAAGTAACTTCTAAAAAATACTACCTAAAAGATCAACATGCATATATAATCACGAGTCTCCATCTTCTTTACTATCGCCTGAATCATCATCATGCTCATCCTCGACATCAACATCCTACAAGTAGTAGTACATGGAATGCATGTCAAATTTATGAAATGAATGCATGCATTCTAAACATAAGACAAAGAAAACTGATTACATACTTTGGTCTATGAACAAACATGAGCAACTTGCAGATTGCACCTATTTTAAGCAATAATCTCAGCACGAGTTTATACATAAGGTGCAACAAATAGTACTACACCAACGAAATGAGAAACCATATATACATAGGTAATAAAACCTAAAACATGTAACACGTAAATCTGCAATCGCATTTGGGGTCACATTCAATATTGTATGGTTCCCCTATATGCAAATAACTGAGCTGAACATATAGTTTTTATAAATACAATCATACATTATGACAATATGATGTCAGTTACTTTTACACTACTTTGAATGTTTTCAAATGCCCATTTACTTGGCAGTTGATGATCACTTAGCTACAAGTGTTCTTGCATTTTCATAAGCATTATAAGCAATGCCAAATACATGAGTAATGTTCCTGGTAAGAAGGCTTATATATCCTGATTATAAAAACATAGTTAACTGACTAGGATTTTTGTTCTGTTTCAGATTTCAATATCCATTGGGGATGCCTATCTGAAGAAGGCAGAATTCAACAGGGAACTAACAAGATCCATTGCAAATACTTTTGAGATTCTAGAAAGTGATAAACATCAATAGTGTTAACTAATCATATTTATAAGTAGCATATTCAACTGAAACCATATCATTCCTATTAATAGCATTCAACAAAATGAGAAACCATATATATGCCTAGACTTGCACTGAATTCTAAATTATTGAAGAATGAAGACAATACTAGAATACTTGGCAAGAAGAAACACTTACATCGCTATTTGGAAGATTCAACAACTTTTCTCTCACTTTCCTCATCCCTTCTTGAAATTTCTTTTGCATAGCCTCTTCCAATTGTTTTTGTCTTGCATCCATTATAGCTTGAAATTGGGGGGTTTCTATCGCAGCAAGGATGAGAGATTGTATATCAGGTGATGTAGGTGAGGGAGTGAAGCAAGATGTAGAGGCATTTGTAGAAATCGATTCACTGAACCCACTTGCTTTTAGATCCTCACTCGCACCGAGACCAAACACTCGTCCCTTTTTAATACCACCTGAAGCCTCTTTCCATAAATCCGCATCAAAAATAGGTTCATTACTTCCGTACTTTTGACTAATATCACTTTTATATTTTTCCTGATAAAAGCTATTGAATGAGCCAAGTTTAGAACATAATATGTCAAACATGTATAATTGACAATACACAAAGCTTATAGGTACACACTTACTCCTACTTTTCTTGCCTTGTCATTACAATACACACTGTCCTTTGTGTGTGTTAGATCAAACACCTCGATGTGAGTAGGTTTAGTTTTCTTCTCATTTTCCTACCATCACGGGAGCACAAGCCTAATAATCAAACATTTTTAATTATATTAAAGCAACCATAACAAAAAATACTTACAAGCTTTTTCGCGTGACTTATAAAAGGTATTGACCCTCCAACATGGTTAAGTGTTCCACCTCTCTTTCGGTTTGTAGAACCAAAATTTGAAATTTTTTGCCAACTTTCCTTATTCCATCCTTCGCAAAAAGAGTCCCAGTATTCTTTCTTCATGAGTGAGGGTGGGTACTCGGCCATTTTTTCAAAATTGTAAGTTGTAAGCCCTGTTTTTTTCTTTGCCTCGTCTCTTGCCTTTTTCATTAAATCTTTATAGCGTATAGCACAAACCTGCTCCCAAACCTTTCTTGCCTTTTTATTCTCTACTTCATTACTAAATTGATACATCTCTTTAAATTCAGCCCATAACTCATTCTTGAGGTCTTTTGCCACTGATAACCAAGTCGGATATGGCCCCATTTGATTTTTTATAGAACTAACAATTTGTCGTACCACATAATTGGGCTAAAATCTACAATTTGATTTTTTATATAACTTTAATATTTATGTATGTATATTAGTTGTTAGCATGCAAGAAAGGTCCCCTACTTTGTGCCTCACAAACTTCCAAAGTTCACGAGGCCATTTACATCCCCATGCCATGTAAATCTGCTTAGTTTAGGAGTGTGCAGAGTTCACTATTGTGTACTTATGACATTAACTTCAGTTTGATCAAGACTGAGAACATGCAATGGAAGGGAAAAAATAGAAGTACCTAGTACCAACTATGTGAATCACCTCCCTATCCTCTGGATTCTAAGGAGCATCTTTACTGTGACGCCCCCAAAATTAGGTATACATCACCCATTCTGAGTCGTCAGATACATGGTACAAAATTCAAATACAACTTCATTTATACAACTATTGAGCTGTCATATAGAATACGACCATAGTTTAATATGAGTTTTAATACAGATTTATGTAACTCTCATGGTACCTCGACTACAACCTTACAATGGTACTTTATATAAAAGTACAGTCAAAAACTGTTTTAGAAACTAAAATCTTTGGAAAGTGCTCAAGGAAACCTTCGTACATGGGAGGCCATGCGTCCAAGTTATGATAGATATCATAAGTCTAAAAAATTATCCTTGGTTGACCCAAAAGGTCATTAGACATTAGACATTATCCTTGGTAACATAATATCATATGCACAACCATGTCTTATGATAACACGAGGTTGTATGTCATTAGACATCTTGTATAATAGTGGCAAAAACACCCTTCCAATGTTGGGTTCGCCTCACCCTATATGATTCACCAAATATAACTACTAAATGATGTATAAAATACAATAAACTTTTCTATACTGTTTAGGGAGATCCTCCACAGCTAGAGAACATCGTTCTAATCCTCTTAATAACCCCGCTCGACCCAGCTACACTCTTATTACCTGAAAGGAATTATGAAACAGAAGGATGAGCACAACTAGCCCAGTAAATAATATCATGACTAAAGATAATTAAATTATCAATAGCTTTCATCAATAATAAATTAGAGATTTAGAACATATGATAGATAATAAAACTTTTCAACCATAGTTGTAGCGGAACGAGCAATCCATTAGAAGAGTCAAATAGACCATAAGGTCTATTATCTTCTCTATGTTAAAAGTCCACCAATAATGTTTTATCCGTGTAACATCAATCAACAATTCCTGTCCACGATCATGTGAATAACTCATAATCACAATTGTGATTCTAAACTCCTCTTCGCACCTAGGACAAAGATAATTTTCATCACCTGAAACATCAAAAATTATGGTTATACCAAATCACAATTCATGCTCGTAATCATTAAATCATCTTTGCACTACGGCCAAAGATATTCATTATTATCACATCCATGAATTAATATTTCATTGCTGAGACTCAGCTCAATAATTAATCCACATCATCGAATCTTCCATGCACTACAGGCCAAGGATATTCTTTAGTATCACGACCACGAATTATCCATGCACTACGGCCAAAGATAATCGTGTTTTCATCAACGGTCCTGATCATGCAATAAAATAATTCATCTTTGCACTACGGCCAAAGAGAATCCATAGCCATAGTCATACCAAAAAACTATCCATCAATGTACTACGGGCCAATGAGGAATTTTTTTCCACATCATTTGTAACATTACGGTTATGATTATACCGAATAATCCCTGGTCATAATCATACCAAGTCCATCTATGCACTACAGGCCACAAATGACTTTCAACATAATATAAGCATGAGGATGATGATGATGACAATATTATAAGCATTAGTCAAACTTAATCAAGGATAAATATTAAAGACTTTAAATTTATCCAAACATTATCAATCACTTAATAAAATCATAATCTAATATTGTTAATATTATAACAATATTTTAATCACTCTTAAACTTATAAACAATTTAATTTAATTGTTTACACTTTTCCAAATAATGCATTTTATCATTCAAAATGTCATACTCATAAGATTTCATCACCAATAATCAAATTACTCATCAAAAATCTGCATATACCTTATATAGGATTTTCAAGCCATAAAATCCTATTTACCAATTTTTTAACTTCACATAACATATTTAATTCATATGTTCGTAACTAAATGATTTTCATGAAAATGCCAAATCAGTCCCAAAAATTATTCTTTTCCGGGATTAAGCAGAATATAGTCCCATATTGAACATATATTTTTCCCGGAATTTTTAAAATTCATTTACTATTTTTTCAAAAATCAATTTCTAATTAATTCCTTAAGAAATTAGCTACCTCAAGGTTAACTCCAGAAATTCTCAAATCTTGGCAGGATCTTACACATGTTAACTTGATCTTCTAGTTTAAATTTCATGGTCATCGGAGTTATAGAACTCCGATTATAGCGTTTTCCGTCGGAAAAACTTAAATATTGAAATGGTCATAACTTGCTCATTTTAAGTCGGAATGAGCTCATTTTTGGACAGAAGGTATTTTATACCATATATTTTCATGTCCCCAAAGGCCGAAAATTGTCTCACAATTTAATTGGCCGAAAATGCCCTTTTAAATTTTCTGGCAGTAGCTTTTTGGCACTTTTCTATTTTTGACTCCTTTACTAAAATCAGTCCACACGAAAATCTACAACACCTTTTCTAGTGATTCCACTTGGATAAGTTAGACAACTCATAGATCTAACTCTAGAACTTGACCACACTCAAAAATTTGAAATATAATAGGAGATATGGTCAATTGAATTTCATACTCCATTTTTACCAAAATCTAATTTTCAACCCTTTGTGATTTCTAAGAAACTTTCATGTTTTCACATAATAACCAACACAACTCATCATGATAATGACATAATAATTCAATAAAACAAGTTCAAGAATAAGTTTTAAAGATTTATAAGTTAATTTATCCTGAACTTAATAATGCCCAAATTGTCAACATGATACTACTTTGTGGAGTAAAATTCAAGAATGCTCAGATGAATATTTCCATGAAAAGATACTGGATGAAGCCCAAATATCAAGGATATTCCACTAATTTCATGGATTATAGAAGTCAAAGTTTTAACCAACTGAGTATAATAAAGAATAGAATAACAAAAGAAATCACCAGGCATGCGATAGACCGCACAGGCAGGTTATTCCTACAGAATAATAAATAAAGGAACCAAGTCCGGCGTAAAACGTACAGACATGATATTCTAACAGAATAATAAAGAATGGAACCAGGTCCGGCGTAAAACGCACAGACAAGATATTCCAACAGAATAATAAAGAATGAAACCAGGTCCGGCGTAAAACGCACTGACAGGATATTCCAACTGAATAATAAAGAATGAAATAACAGAAGAATTTCACCAAGTATAGGGTAGCCCGCGTATACAGGTTATTCCAACAGAATAATAAATAATGGAATAACAAAAGTTCTCTTCATGAATACAAAAGAAATAATACCCCTTACCGTAAAAGAAACTGAATATAATAGTAGGGAAGTACCACAATACTTTTCTATAGTTTCTCTATAATTTCTCTGTCTAGAGTTTTAGTGAATTCGTAAGAAATAATGAAGGAATGAGCTTCTAATAGAAGAATGGACTGCATAGTAAATAATTCATGAACGGTCCAGATTGATTTACTTTTAAATGGACGGTCCATATTGGTTTACTATTAAAACTTAAAGTAACGGTCCATACTGATTTACTATTAAAACTTTAAACCAACAGTCCATATTGATTTACTATTATAACTATCCACCAGCGGTCCATATTGATTTACTATTATACCTTCAACCAACGGTCTGAAAAATTAGCACATCACCTCATGGACTAATATTGTACCCAAAAATAATTTGGACCGAAAAGAAATATATTTTACGGGTGAATAGTACTCCGTGAATAGTAACCCATGAATAGTAACTCGTGAATAGTAACTCATGAATAGTAATTCATAAATAGTAACTCATGAATAGTAACTCATGAATAGTAACTCGTGAATAGTACTCTGACACAAAAAGTGTCCCGAATACCCCATTGAACAATCTTGGTGACTTCTCACATAAGCATCAATAATCAATCACAGTGTACTACTACCTGACCCGTATTATTACTACATTTTTAACACAGGGTGTTTCAACAGTTAACGGTAAAACTTTCGTCGTTATTTTCATAAAGTATTTTTGTCGTTTTCTCAATCCGACAATAATTCTGTTGTGGGGTCCACCAATAATTGTACCGTCGTACGAATATTCCTCGACAAAAAGAATATTCCCCGACTAATCGAATATTCCCCGACAAAACGAATATTTTATATCAACTTGCTTACTTTGCAAAAAAAAAAAATTCACATATTACCCTTAACTTTAAACTTTTATCAATTTAACTATTTACCAAAATAGAAAAATTAAATACTTTTATTTCATAAAATTCAGGGTCTCACAATCACCCCCTCCTTATGAAATTTCTCCCTCGAAATTTACGTACGTACCTGATACTCGAAGAGATGAGAATACCTTGTTTTCTTTTCAGATTGTACCTTCCCGGTAATTTCCTCGCTACCATGATTTTCCCATTTCTCATCTCCTATATTTCTGATATCATTCTAGAATATAGCTTCAAAACAAAGGTTAATTGACATATCATAATTTGTTAACTTATCAAGTGAACAATTTCAGCTTAGGTAAGTCACACACTAGCGAAGTATATAACTTTCGTCTCTCTCCCTCCTAGTTCTAGACTCTTATCTCGCCAAATGACCATATCCCTAAGCTCGATGCAAATGTGACGCCCCCAAAATTAGGTATACATCACCCATTCTGAGTCGTCAGATACATGGTACAAAATTCAAATACAACTTCATTTATACAATTGTTGAGTTGTCGTATATAATACGACCATAGTTTAATATTAGTTTTAATACAGATGAATGTAACTCTCATGGTACCTCGACCACAACCTTACAATGGTACTTTACATAAAAGTACAGTCAAAAACTGTTTTAGAAAGTAAAATATTTGGGAAGTGCCAAGGAAACCTTCGTACATGGGAGGCCACGCGTCCAGGTTATGACAGAATTATCCTTGGTTGACCCAAAAGTCCCCAAAGAAAAACAAGAAGATTACTATCATCTTATTTCCAATGGTAAGTATTCTCTTGACATATAATTATCTCTATTATCTCCAAGTAAAAATTATATTTCAAATATACTCCAAGATCATATAGGTAGTGCTCGTAGATATACTCAGTAAGTGGATGTGCACAACCATATCTTATGTTAACACGAGGTTGTATATCATTAGACATCTTGTATGATAGTGGCAAAAACACCCTTCCAACGTTGGGTTTGCCTCACCCTATATGATTCACCAAATATAACTACTAAATGATGTATAGAATACAACACACTTTTCTATACTGTTTAGGGAGAACCTCCACAACTAGAAACCACCGTTCTAATCCTCTTAATACCCCCGCTCGACCCAGCTACACTCTTATTACCTGAAAGGAATTGTGAAGCAGAAGGGTGAGCACAACTAATGATAAAGAATATCATTACTAAAGATAATTAAATTATCAATAGCTTTCATCAATAATAAATCAGAGATTTAGAACATATGACAGATAATAAAACTTTTCAACCATTGTTGTAGCGGAACGAGCAATCCATTAGAAGAGTCAAATAGACCATAAGGTCTATTATCTTCTCTATGTTAAAAGTCCACCAATAATGTTTTATCCGCGTAACATCAATCAACAATTCCCGTCCATGATCATGTGAATATCTCATAATCACAATTATGATTCTAAATTCCTCTTCGCACCCAGGACGAAGATAATTTTCATCACCTGAAACATCAAAAATCATGGTTATACCAAATCACAATTTTTGCTCGTAATCATTAAATCATCTTTGCACTACGGCCAAAGATATTCAATATTATCACATCCATGAATTAATATTTCATTGCTGAGACTCAGCTCAATAATTAATCCACATCATGGAATCATCCATGCACTACATGCTAAGGATATTCTTTAGTATCACGACCACGAATTATCCATGCACTATGGCCAAAGATAATCGTGTTTTCATTAACGGTCCTAATCATGCCATAAAAAAATTCATCTTTGCACTACGGCCAAAGAGAATCCATAGCCATAATCATACCAAAAACTGTCCATCAATGCACTACGGGCCAATGAGGAATTTTTTCCACATCATTTGTAACATTACGGTTATGATTATCTTAGAATAATCCTGGTCGTATAATCATACCAAGTCCATTTATGCACTACTGAGCCACAAATGACTTTCAACATAATATAAACATGAGGATGATGACAATATTATAAGCATTAGTCGAACTAAATCAAGGATAAATATTAAATACTTTAAATTTATCCAAACATTATCAATCACTTAATAAAATCATAATCTAATATTGTTAATATTATAAAAACAAATTAATCACTCCTTAAACTGATAAACAATTTAATTTAATTGTTTACACTTTTCAAAATAATGCATTTAATCATTCAAAATGCCATACTCATAAGATTTCATCACCAATAATCAAATTACTCATCAAAAAATCTGCATATACTTTATATAGGATTTTCAAGCCATAAAATCCTATTTACCAATTTTTCAACTTCACATAACAAATTTAATTCATATGTTCGTAACTAAATCATTTTCATGAAAAATACCAAATCAGTCCCAAAAATTATTCTTTTTTGGGATTAAGCAGAATATAATCTCATATTGAACATATATTTTTCTCAGAATTTTTAAAATTCATTTACTATTTTTTCAAAAATCAATTTCTAATTAATTCCTTAAGAAATTAACTACCTCAAGGTTAACTCCAAAAATTCTCAAATCTTGGCAGGATCTTAAACATTTTAACGTGAGCTTCCAGTTTAAATTTCATGGTCATCGGAGTTATAGAACTCCGGTTATAGCGTTTTCCGTCGGAAAAACCTAAATATTGAAATGGTCATAACTTGCTCATTTTAAGTCAAAATGAGTTCATTTTTGGATTGGAGGTACTTTATACCATATATTTTCATGTCCCAAAAGGCCGTAATTTTTCTCATAATTTAAGTGGCCGAAAATGCCCTTTTAAATTTTCTGGCAGTAGCTTTTTGGCACTTTTCTATTTTTGACTCCTTTACTAAAATTAGTCCACACGAAAATCTACAACACCTTTTCTAGTGATTCCACTTGGATAAGTTAGAAAACTCATAGATCTAACTTTAGAATTTGACCACACTCAAAAATTCGAAATATAATAGGAGATATGGTCAATTGAATTTCATACTCTATTTTTACCAAAATCTGATTTTCAACCCTTTGTGATTTCTAAGAAACTTTCATGTTTTCACATAATAACCAACACAACTCATCATGATAATGACATAATAATTCAATAAAACAAGTTCAAGAATAAGTTTTAAAGATTTATAAGTTAATTTATCCTGAACTCAATAATGCCCAAATTGTCAACATGATACTACTTTGTGGAGTAAAATTCAAGAATGCTCAGAAGAATATTTCTATGAAAAGATACTGGAAGAAGCGCAAATATCAAGGATATTCAATTAATTTTATAGATTATAGAAGTCAAAGTTTTAACCAACTGAGTATAATAAAGATTGGAATAACAAAAGAAATCACCAGGCATGAGATAGGAACAGCGTGGCGAGTTATTTCTGAGAATAATAAATAACGGAACCGGTTGGTGTAAAGCGCCGTGATACGCGGCATGTGAATATTCCAACGAATGTAATAATAAAGAATGGAACCGGTCCCAGAAAGCGCATGCGTAAATGTGACGGGATATTCAGCGAGAATAATAAAGAATGAAATAATGAAGAATTTCACCAAGTATAGGGTAGCTTGGCGTATCTGAGTTATTCAACAGAATAATAAATAATGGAATAACGAAGTTCTCTTCATGAATACAAAAGAAATAATACCCCTTACCGTAAAAAAAAACCTGAATATAATAATAGGAAGTAACATAATATTTTCTATAGTTTCTCTATAATTTCTCTCTCTAGAGTTTGGTGAATTAAGTAAGAAATAATGAAGTAATGAGCTTTATTTATAGAAGAATGGGCCATATAGTAACTAATTCATAAAGCGGTCAGATTGATTTACTTTTAAATGGACGGTCCATATTGGTTTACTATTAAAACTTAAAGTAACGGTCCATACTGATTTACTATTAAAACTTTAAACCAGCGATCCATTTTGATTTAATATTATAACTATCCACCAGCGGTACATATTGATTTACTATTATATCTTCAACCAACGAAACGAAAAATTAGCACATCTCTCATGGATGGAAATATGTACCCAAAAAATAATTTGGACCGAAAAGAAATATATTTTACGGGTGAATAGTACTTCGTGAATAGTAACCCGTGAATAGTAACTTGTGAATAGTAACTCATGAATAGTAAGTCGTGAATAGTAACTCGTGAATAGTAACTCGGGAATAGTACTCCGACATGAAATGTGTCCCGAATACCCCATTGAACAATACTGAGTGACTTCTCACATAAGCATCAATAATCAATACCATGTACTACTATGCAACCACGCGTATTACTGTACTTTTAACACTGGGTGTTTCAACAGTTAACGGTAAAACTTTCGCCGTTATTTTCATAAAGTATTTTTGTCGTTTTCTCAATCCGACAATAATTCTGTTGTGGGGTCCACCAATGATTGTACCGTCGTACGAATATTCCCCGACAAAAAGAATATTCCCCGACTAATCAAATATTCCCCGACAAAACGAATATTTTATATCAACTTGCTTACTTTGCAAAAATAAAAATTCACATATTACCCTTAACTTTAAACTTTTAACTATTTACCAAAATAGAAAAATTAAATACTTTTATTTCATAAAATTTGGGGTCTCACATTTACTATAATTAGCTCCCCTCCTAGGACTAATACCCTAGACACCTGCACAGTTTTATAAATAAGCTAGCTAAGAACGAGTATATATCTCTAATAATGTCATCACAATAAAATATAATTACTTGCGTGATAGATTCAATGTTGGCTTGTTCATCATACATTGGTTGAGTGTTTAGTCTGTTGGTGGTGGTATTGTTAGTTGAGTGTTTGGTGCAACTGGTGGTGTTGTTGGTTGAGTGTTTGGTGCAACTGGTGGTGTTGTTGGTTGAGTGTTTGTTTCAACTGGTGGTGGTGTTGGCAATTTGTCCTTTGTAACAGCTGCTGCTGTTGTTGAGCCATCTGATCTTGGTGTCTGTGATTATTGTGGAGTAGAGCCAACTTCATGATTACTTAAAACTTTGTCTCTTCTCTTGCTAGGACCATCTTGCCACAGACGTTTACCTACACGCGCTTTTGCCCTTGTCATATCTGCAAGATTGTGATAATCATAAATAAACCTGGTTAAGAACAAATAAAATGAAAGTATTTTATAACAAAGAGAGAATCAAGTTTTCAAACCAGGAACTATATATAACCTCAAATAGTGTAAGGTATAAAATTAAAATTTTAAGACACATTATGTAGTGCATGCTAGAAAATTAAAAGTTAAAACATAAGCAATAAAATATTACATACAATTGAACATAATGTATCATTTATAAACTTACAAGCATGTGGAAACTTAAAAATCAAATTCCATTTCCTCGCTACTAGAAGAAGATTCGAATTTTAATTCATCATCTTCGATGTCATCATCCTCATCGTCTATAAAGTCTTCTTCGTTTATCGTAGTGTAAAGATCATTGGGATCGACTTTTTCCCCTAATCACGTGGCTGCAAGTAGACCAACTTGGTCAAGTTCCAAATCGATAGTTAATAAAATTGGCTCATATTCCTCTTCATCTTCTTGGTAAAAATCTTCCATCACACTTGGTTGTTGGTCAACAATTCTCCTAAACTTTATCTTGATGACATTCCACCAATCGCTTCTTTCTATCTTTCGACACGGGGTGGTTGAATAGTAAACTTGTTGAGCTTTTACTGCCAATACAAAAGGATCATTTCTCTGAAGATATTTTTTATGCAAAATCTCTACAAGCCCGTGATTGTCTACTCTAATACCTTTTCCTTCGGTATCATACCACTCGCATTTAAACACAATAACTTTGTTACCTCTTCCAAAGTATGTTAATTCTATGACATCTACCAAGCGACCATAAAAGTCATGTTCATCCTCGTCATAGCAACTACCATTGATACAAACTCCACTATTAACTGTTTTTTTATTTTGTCCATATGCATGTGTATGGAATTTAAAGCCATTAACATAGTAACCTTTATAACACTTTACACGTCTTTTTGGGCCAAATGATATTTGGTGTATACGATAATCTATCGTTGAGTCATTTGATGCCTGTTGGAAAAAAAATTAATATGATAGTATACTATGTAGAGAACAAACTAGAAGATGACATGATCAAATTAGCTAAACCTAAAGTGTTACCCACATGTACTTGAAGCCAAGTTGCAAAGTCGTTTTCCCGTAATGTGGCAATTTGTTCTTTGGTGATGTGGGTATGTTCAAGCCTTACGCTTTCATCAAATTTTCTGTATAAATTATGTTTGCATAACTTAAATTAGAAGTAGATTAATTAATATCTTAAGCGTTGTGCACAAACATTCATTACACACTTACTCGAGGAATGACGCGATTTCATCACAATTCAAAAGTAAATATATGTAGACAGCTTTCACCTCATCATCATTTAATGACCTATGAGTAGCTTCACCTAGCACATGACCTGGACTAGTAAAAACTGAAAGGCGACCATCCGGATCCATGTCACCTCCATCGTCATTCCTTGGGACTTGATTTAACCTTGTTTGGATTGTGGATTCAAAATAATGTGAGCATAACAATGATATCTCTAGCATGTTATAAGCCTCACAAATTGAAGCTTCCACACGTGCTTTATTTTTAACCTTCTTCTTTAAATTAAACATACACCTAAAAAGTAAATGTCAAATTTATCACTAAACTAAATTTGTTGCAAAGAATGAAAAAAAAGTTTTAAAAACATTACTTCTCAAAAGGGTACATCCATCGATATTGTACGGGTCCACCCATGTTAGCTTCATAAGCTAAGTGAATTGGTAAATGTTCCATAGAATTAAAAAAAGCTAGAGGAAATATTTTCTCAAGGTTGAACAATATTTTCACAATATTTGTCTCAAGCAACTCCATATGCTCCTTTCGCAACCTTGTTGAGCATAAATCCCTAAAGAAATGACACAAGTCGATTAATGCATCCCATATCGACTTGGGCAACAAGTCTCGAAATGCAATTTGCAATAATCTCTCAAAAAACACATGACAATCATGGCTCTTTAGCCTAGTGAACTTGTTATCTTCTACATTAACACATCTCAAAATATTAGAAGCATAGCCGTCAGGGAGCTTCAATTGCTTAACCCACTTGGAAACATCTTGAATTTGGGGTTTGGTTAGTGTATAAGTTTCTTTGGGCTTTATGATCTTCTGGTTAATATTTTGTAATTCTAGTTCCGGACGCTTGCAATGGGTCTTTAGATCCTTCCTTGCATTTGGATTATCCTTTGTTCTACCCTTGACATCCAATATTGTATATAACAGGTTTTTAAACACGTTTTTCTCAACATGCATCACATCAAGATTGTATTGAATTAGAAGTGAACGCCAATAGGGTAACTCCCAAAAGATTGAACATTTCACCCAATTATGTTCCTTTCCATAACCATCTATTTTATGTTTATTGCCAACCTTTCCAAATGTAATAGGTGGCAATTTTGACACACTCTCAAATACCTCTTCGCTTGATAACTGAGGTGGTGGAAAGTCGCATTCAATTTTATTCCTCTTGAATTTGTCCTTTTGATATCGATAAGAATGATCAATAGGCAAAAATTGACGATGACAATCAAAGAAACAAGGTTTTCTACCATTATCAAGGGTAAAAGCCTTGCTACCCTCCATACAATAAGGGCAAGCCATCTTACCATGAGTAATCTAACCTGACAACATTCCATAAGCTGGAAAATCGCTAATAGTCCACATAAGTGCAACTTTCATCTGAAAATTTTGCTTCGCATATGCATCATAGGTGTTAACTGCGTCATTCCACAACATTTTTAATTCATCAATTAGTGGTCTTAAGTATACATCTATATCCTTACCAGGACTCTTTGGACCGGGAATGATTAATGTCAAGAACATGTAGGGCTGCTTTATACACATTCCAGGTGGCAAATTATATGGAGTGACTATAACTGGCCAACAGGAGTACAGATTTGCAAAGTTTCCAAATAGATAGAACCCATCAGTGGAGAGTCCAAGTCTAATATTCCGAGATTCTGCTGAAAAAGATGGATAAATGCGATCAACGTGTTTCCATGCCTCACTATCTGCTCGGTGAACAACTACACCATCAGGACTGGGATTCTTTTTATGCCATGTCATATGTTCTGCTATGACATTAGACATATACAATCTTTGAAGTCTAGGTGTAATTGGAAAATATCGCAAAACCTTAAAAGGTATATCTTTTTGCTTCAAATTTCCCTGTGGCTTAGGTTTAAATCTAGGATGACCACATACGGAACAATTCATCTTATTTTCATTTTCATTGTAATACAACACGCAATCGTTTTCATATGCATGTATCTTCTGATAACCAAGTCCCAACATTTTTACTATTTGCTTCGCCCTATAATAATTCTCAGGAAGCTTGTCATCTTTAGGCAACGCACTCTTCATTAAGGAGATCATGCAATTAAAGTGAACTTGGCTCATGTTTGACTCATCCTTGAGGTTCAACAATTGTGCTACTATAGATAATTTTGTTGACTTCTCACAACCTGGCCATAGGGGATCATCAGCATCTTTTAAAAGTTGAAAAAACTTGGCGGCATTAGAATTTGGTTCTTCTAATCTAGATGTCTCGCTACTCTAATGAAAAATTTTCCCAGGAACATCACACACGAGATCTATGTACGCATTTGTATCAAGCGGGACCTCAACATTATCACCATGATTTGAACTTTCTTCAGATAAATATTCACCATGCACAAACCATTTTTTGTAATTATTTTTTAATCCCTTTCTATAAAGATGTATTTCAACATCTTCTCGAAGCTGGAAGAACCTCAATTTACAAGTTGAGCAAGGACACTTCATTTTCTGCTCACTAACATTCCCAGGAATAGAGTAAGCAAAATTGAGGAATTCCTTTACTCCCTCTCTAAATTCTTCACTAATTGTTCTTCCATTTTCAGCAACTCACCTATCAATCCAACTTCGATCAAGAGGCATCCTTTCTGAACACAACATCATTAAAATTTGTCAAATTATTATTATTATTATTATTATTATTATTATTATTATTATTATTATTATTATTATTATCTATTAACCTTAGATCCTTAGAAAAGTCAACTTCACCTATAAATTAGTTGTAAACCCCATTCCCATAGTTTACCATAGAGCTTTGAAGAAACCAATACTTTAGCTTTCCAATCTAGTACTAATAATACACTTAAATATACCTTCTAGCAATCTATCTTTCCACAAGATGAACTGATTGACTAACAGGTAAGATTAAGCTTAATAAAAACACTCTGCAATCCAACTCTTTCACAAGATAAGCCAGGAAATTAGAATATTCAGCAAAGATACAGGTCATTGATAACCTAATGGAACGGTCTTATCTTAATTTTACATCGTACATATGCCTTGTCTTATTATCATCAGCCAAAGTTGGAGAACTCATGAATGACATGCACACACTGAACCCAAAAGGGTTGAACAAAGCAGATCTTACGCCAAAATCATGAGAAAATAGAACATGCTCTTCCCTTTTTATGACTAGATCAAAATGAATTCTTATCGGCCATGTTAGACTAATCAACTTCACTATAGAATATATTGCAGATCAACCAATTGAAACTTGTGTTCCTCAATTCAATATAATTAACTTCACAGAAAATACTCTTAATTCTTGTTTTAAAGCAAAAGACGAGATTAGGGGTTTAAGGATATTAGGTCTGAAAAATGAAGAAGAACAAGAAAATAAATATTACCGCCGGGAGGGATGACCGCGCTGCTAAGGAGGTTCGTGATTGTTTTCGTCTTCAGCCAGTCGCCCGAGTTTTCCTTTGGCTCTAAACTAAGATCCACAAGACGCATGGTTGATTGAGAAGTAAAATCGGGAATTCATGGTTGCGTTTGAGAAGAGATGGGCTTTGGGATGGAAATTGAGAAGCAAAATCGGGAGCTATGGTTGCAATTGAGAAGATGGATTTTGGGGATTTTCAAATCGATATAAAAAACGAACACAAGAAGTGATTACGGGGATGGAACGATTTTGGGGATTTTATTTGTTTTAACCTCAATTTAGTTTCAATCCTTTTCTCTTTTTTTTGTTGATATAGTTGGAGGGAATTTTTGGTGGGAAACTAAAATCTTCGAGATTTTATATATCCGTCTCGAATCAATCTCTAACAATAAGGAGGAATTGAAGACTAATATTTGGAGGGAAAATAAAAGTCAGAGACGGACATTTCGGTCTCTAATCCGTTTCAAACATAAATATTTATTTCTTTTTTTAATTATTAATCTGAGACGAGCACAGTTGGTCTCAAATTTGTTTCAAAAACGAGTTTATAATTTTCTAAAAAATACTTACTTTTTGAGACGGTTAAATCCGTCTCTAATTCCGTTTCTAAAATTTGAGACGATGCTTGTGGTTTCAGAATCCGTCTCGGTTTTTTTACTTCCAAATCATGTCGAGATAAAGCAAAATTTCGGTTTCTAAGTCTGTCTCAAATTACTAGAATTAGAGACGGAACTTAGTCCGTCTCTAAAAATTGGTTTCAGTTGCCCATTATTCTAGTAGTGATATTAATTAAATATTAATGATAATAGAATTATTTAATATTTAAATCAATTAATAATGATTCTAGTGTTTGAAAAATCATGATAAATTATAATAATTGTTTAAAAATTATTATAAGTCATTTAAAAATAATATGACTAATATTTACATTTATTAAAATCAGATTTTAAAATTTTTCACAAACCAATTACCCGGATTATCCTTTATGCATATTATTAATTAAACGAAGAATAAGAAATTATGAAATCATACCCTTGTAGAAATGAGCTTCCTCAGGTACGAGTTCACCTCCTACTTCTCCGCGATCTCCTTGAATCTCCGGGTAGATTCCTTCCTTTGATCAATGTAAGCCACCCAAGTGTGTGGCCTCTATAGGTGATCCACCAAAGAAGAATAATTATCAAGAAGAAGGGATATTGGCTCAAACCCTAGTTTTTCCTATCTGTATAGAAAAAGGGGGCGTACTCTCCAACTCTAGGAATTACGTATATCAAATATCTGATATAAGACTCCTCTTATAAAGATATCATGTAACCCTATTTTAATTAAAATAAGGTATTATTTATTTAATTAAACTCTTTTAATTAAATGGGCTCCCTAATCCTATTAGGGGTAATTAATTAAACTCCTTTAACTAATTTTCTTTCCTAATCCAATTAGGAATAAATGAGAGTACTTATATTAAATTAATTCCTAAACCTTTTAGAAATTAAAATAATAATAATTGTAATAATATTAATAAGACTCCTCTTATTAATTTATATTTAATATTTCTAAAATATTAAATAATAAATATTAAGCTATTTAATTTATTCTATCACCATAGATTAAATTAAATATACTTAACATATTATTACAATTATGCCATTAACTTCTTAAATAATTATTCTTCCTTTTATGGTGTGACCCTTTAGGTTCTCCATATTAAACCAGGTTGTGAATAAATCAATTAGAACAATTCTAATCTCATTTAAATAAATAAATTAAACAAATAATTTATTTAAATAAATAATATTTATTCTACAATAGGATAAGCCTCCCTAGCGATCAACGACTTTCCGGATAATATAGATTTCAACATTAATCATAAAACAACATTTGAGTAAATAGTTACCGTGACAATTCAATCCTTCCACCATCTGATGTCCCCGATTAAATATAAGACATGGAATTAGTGTCAAGTCTTATTTTATTTAATTATATGTATTTCGATTCCTAAATGAACAACTCCTAATGAATGCAAATTAGAAACTACTTTCTAATTTCATTCCACCTTGGCCAAGGATTCCTGGGTTGTCATTTATCGAATCACATAGGACATTCCTCCTTTTTACTAGAAGTGGTAGATTCTTTATTGGTCATTCATTATCTTCATATATAACTTATTACACCCAAGCATACCCTTTGATATACTCTAAGAGTCTTAAGGAATAAGTTAAAGTGTAATTCATTATATATAAGATACTATGATGATCTCAAGTCTCAAGGATTATTTGTACTACTATCACTACTGAGAATTCCTATTGAGGGTAAGTAAAACTCCATTAGGTATTCCTTAGCGAGTCACGTTCAGTGAACTTATTCTCTAATAAGCACCTACATACTTGCTTTAGTGTCTCCACACAAATGATCATGAGATCAATCATCCTCATCCAATGAGCAAGCAACATATGTACCAATCTATCCGGATTCACTAATCCCCAATTTAGTAATCCAATGATTGGGAACTATTTTAGTTTTAAGCTTTCTAAGAATTTAGATCTCATTAGAATGATCATCATCATTATTCTAAAAGCGTTGCTTAAAACTATGGGTTTATCACATATTATTAAAACAGCACCATGTAGATAATAAATGCCTTTAATAAATAATTCTTTTATTAATAAATAAATAAGATTGATTACACAAGATATGCTTTATCATCATACATGATTGGCTTGTATGCATAATACTTTCAATCTCCCACTTGCACTAAAGCCAATCGCCGTGGTATCTCATACCCATCTTCTCTAAGTGACGATCAAACTCATTGTTGTGTTAACGCTTTAGTAAATGGATCTCGCAATATTGTCTTGAGAGTCCACACGCTCCGGTGGCGTCTCCTCTTTCAATGATCTCTCCGATCAAATGAAATCGCCGCAACACGTGTTTGGATTTACGATGAGACACAGGTTCCTTAGCTTGCAAGCATGACTCAAGGTGTTGTCACGAGAATAAAAGGCATTTGGTCCTTTAATGCTAGGAACCACACCAAGTTGGTAATGAACTTCTTCATCCAAACAGCTTCGCTTTGCGACTTCACTTGCGACTATGTACTCTGCCTCATCCATTGAATCAAGAATCTGTTTCTTTGCTTGGAACTTTTCAACTCATCGCGCGCCACCGTTTAAGGTAAACACATACCCCAAACGGAGTTCTTGTCATCTTGGTCTGCATTTGAAAACTTGAGTCTGTGAAGCCCTCTAGTTTTAATTCGGACTCCACCGTAAACAAGAAATACATCCTTAGTTCTTCTTAAGTACTTTAAGACATTTTTCACCGCCTTCGGTGTTCTTCTCCGGATTCGACCGATATCGCTTGTTACACTAAGTGCATGAGCGACATCGGTCTAGTACATATCATACCATACATGATAGATCCTATTATTTGAAGCATAAGGAATCTTACTCATACGGTTTCTCTCCTCGTGTGTCTTTGGGGCTTGTTTCTTGGAGAGATGTATTCCATGGCTCATCGGCATGAGACCTCTTTTGGAATCTTCCATGCTAAACCTTTTAGCATCATGTCAATGTCGTTCCTTGGGATAAGCCAAGCATCCTATTAGATCTATCTCTATAGATCTTTATCCCCAAAATATAGGATGCTTCTCCCAAGTCCTTCATGGAGAAGTGTTTAGATAACTTGATTTTAATTGTTTGCAGACATAGGAATATCATTCCCTATCGGTAATATATCATCAACATATAATACAAGGAATGAAATAGCGCTCCCACTAACCTTCTTGTACACACATGGTTCATCCTCATTTTTGATAAAATCAAACTTTTTGATTGTCTCATCAAAGCGGATGTTCCACCTACGAGAAGCTTGATTTAATCCATAAATGGATCGTCAGTAGCTTATGAGACTTGATTTGTTCCAACCTTTGAAACAAATCCTACGGTTGTGTCATATACACATCCTCCTCAAGTTTCCCATTGAGGAAGGCCGTTTTCACGTCCATCTACCGATTTTTAGTAGTGGTGGTAAGCTGCAATCGCAAGCAAAATCCGAATGGACTTGAGCATTGCTACTGGTGAGAAGGTTTCGTCATAGTCAACTCCTTGTCTTTGTTTGAAACCTTTTGCAACTAGTCAGGCCTTATAGGTCTCTACCTTACCGTCTGCTCCAGTCTTTCTTTTAAAGACCCATTTACACCTAATAGGCTTAATGCCTTCAGGTGGTGAGACCAAAGTCCATACTTGGTTCTCATACATGGAGTCCATCTCGAATTTCATGGCTTCTTGCCATTTCTCCGAGTCTTTACTACTCATAGCTTTGTTCAGTAATTCAATGGATCATCATCATCTATGATCGTACCTCATTGTCATCTTCTATGACAAGTCCATACTGTCTGGTATCTTTGGTACTCTTCGAGTTCTGAATAGGGTGTGGCATGTGAAAGAATCTCTACTTGGTTAGGTACCTCACTTCGATCCGTAGTATTTTGTGGTTCTTGAACCTCTTCAAGATATATCTTACTCCAAGTGACCCTTCAAGGATAAACTCCTTTTCAAGAAAGGCGGCGTGTTCGCATAACAAATACCTTTTGATCGGTGGATGATAGAAATAATATCCCGATGTTTCTTTAGGATATCCCACAAATCTACATTTGTCGGATCTAGTCTGTGACTTATCGTTTTAAACTTTTTGACATAATTTGGACAACCCCAAGTCTTAACATGCTTAAGATTTGGTTTCCTCCCATCCATAACTCATATGGGGTCTTGGGGACGGATTTTGTAGGTACCTTGTTAAGTAGGTATGCGGTAGATTCTAGGGCATATCCCCGAAGGAAAGCTGGAAGGCTCAAAAGCTCATCATAGATCGAACCATGTCCAACAATGTTCGATTTCTCCTTTCGAGATACACCATTCATCGTGGCATGGCCTGGTGGAGTCCATTGTGAGATTATACCATTTTCTTTGAGACAATTGAGAAACTCACCACTTAAGTATTCTCCTCCTCGATCGGATCGAAGAATCTTAATACTCTTACCGGTTTGCTTCTCAACTTCACTTCGAACTCTTTGAACTTTTTCAAATGATTGATTTGTATTTCATTAAATACACATATCCAAATCTTGAGTGGTCGTCGTTGAATGTAATAAAATAAGAATACCCTCCTCGTGCGATTCGTTGTCATAGGTCCACATACATACGTGTGTACCAACACTAACAACTCTCAGTAACTCTTTCTCCTTTTCCACTAAAAGGAGATTTAGTCATTTTACCCATGAGACAAGATTCACGGGTTGGATATGATTCATAATCGAGATAGCTCTAGGAGCCCATCTTTATGCAACTTGGATAATCTTGTTTCATTAATATGACCGAGTCTCTAGTGCCACATGAAGGTATAATTAACATCATCTCTTTTCCTTTTATTAGTTTGTTCAATTTGAAATATATTTTCATGCAAGTCAAGTATATAAAGTCCATTTCGCAAATTACCAACACCATATAAAACATTATCATTATAAATGGAACAACTGTTGTTCTTTATTATAATATTAAAACCATCCATATCCAATACAGAGATAGAAATAATGTTTCTAATGATATTTGGAACAAAATAACAATTATTTAAATTAATGAACTTGCTCAGTAGGCGTGCTAAACAATAAGTCCCTACAGCCTAATGCAAAGACAACTTTGCTCTATTTCCCACTCGTAGGACGACCTCATCCTTGCTTTCGACTTTTCTACTTCTAACCAGTCCCTGCATATTATTACATATGTGAGAACCACATCCGATATCCAATACCCAAGTAGAAGATTGACTTTCAGAAAAATTAATTTCAATCATAAACAAACCTTGATTAGGATTCAAGCTTCCAAGCTTCTTACGCTTTTGATTCGTGAGATAATCCTTGCAGTTCCTCTTCCGGTGACCCGGCTTATTGCAATGGAAGCAAATTCCTTTGCTAAATTTGGATTAGGTTTTTTTGATCCTTCACTTTCGCCTTCCCTTAGCCTTCTTGGATTTCTTCCTTCGAGAAGATACCTTGGGCCACTTCCTTTTCTTGGAAGAATCATCCACGATGAAGACATGGTTCTTCTTGGATGGGAAGTGACCTTGAGTTGATTTTCAACATGTTAAGTAATTCGAGCAAGTGACATCCAACTTATTCATGTGAAAATTCACAACAAATTGTGCTAAGGTGTGCAGGAGTAGCTGCAAGACTAAATCTTGACTCAACTCCCCATCCATGAGCGAACCCAAGCCGTCCAAGGCGTTCAATCAGATTGATCATCTTTAGGACATGAGTCTCAACGGTAGTGCCCTCGATCATCCGAGATCGGAAGAGCTCCTTAGATATTTCATATCTAGCAGTCCTACTTTGCTCACCATACAACTCTCGAAGGTGCAGTAGCATAGTAGGAGCATCCATGTTTTCATGCTGACGCTGAAGCTCATTACTCATGGATGCGAGCATGATGCATTGAGCCACAGATGCATCATCTTGCCACTGTTTAAAAGTAGCAATCTCTTCCTCAGAGGCTGTCTCTGCAACTTTTGCAGGTACAGGCGAATTTAGGACATAAGAAATCTTTTCAGCAGTGAGAACAATTCTCAGATTCCTTAACCAGTCCGTGTAGTTCGGTCCGGTCAGTTTGTTAGCATCAAGTATGCTTCGCAGTGAAATTAGTGAATGTGACATTTTCAAAATTCTGCATGTAAAAAGACAATATTTTAGCAAACATTCATTTAATTAATTACCAAAATAAATTAGGTCTTATTTTATATTGGTATCTCTCACTATTTTCTTCAAACTATATTACCCTCATTTATATAGTTCGGCAAAATCTAATTAAAGTTTTTGCTAGTGAGAATAAGGATCCCATTTCAAATATATATAGCCTTGTGGTGACACAACAAACTATATATAAATAAATAGGTAGACAACTCCTTGTCAATTACATCAACATGTAACTCCTTATGTTTTGCCTCTTAGATTATTTTGATCAGTGGTGGCACATCCAGAATCAAAATTATCTAAGTTAAGTCCAACCTAGCACTTCCATATATTCAAAAAGAAAATATCGCCCTTGTGGTGACACAACAAAACAATATTGTTCAATTTTCTTTATAAGCATCAAATGTGATAAATTAACATCTTAAATACTTAATACTTGCCTTGTGGTGACACAACAAACTCATATTAAATATTTAATACTCTATTAATTTTATCATGCTAGAAGGCGACGTTCGATATTCTAAATATCTTTGAACGCTTAAGACTTAATATATAAAAACTTTGAGGGATTTGTTATTATTTGTCTCATCTTGTTTAGCGCGCATGCAAATATATATATAAAATACGCGTCATATTATTAAACATGCGAAGCATGTTTGCATAATATATAATATATATAATACTAGCATGCACATATAGAATACTATATTCTACCCGGATTGATTATGGACTTTAATTCTAGTTTGGTTCACTAGAGCCACCAAGTGAACCAAAAGGTCAAACCCTAGGGTGCAAGAATAAACATTTAAATATAACTATTACATTTAAACCCGGGCTCCATTACAAACGGGTCTTCAAGCGCTCCTTGCTCCTTGATCTTCGGTTCTTCGAAAAATTCTAACTAGTCCTATTACATAAACTATTTAATTTAAATAGAAACCTTGATCGTGATCGAGGGAAGTACATAGGAGAGAGATAGAATTTACATCAAGAAGAAAAACGAGAAAAGGCGAGGTCTACAGACCCCATTTAATAAAACTCATTCATTCAAACATCCAACTAAAATAAATCCAATCATATTGGTCAATTGTCCATAATCAATCCCATTTATTATCATACATATCATCATATGTATCAATAAATTATTTCATTCCATATATATATGAGTATCATTTAATGGGCAATTTTTTATGTTGCATGAAATCCAATTTCAAGATTAAAATAAACCCTTTTATTTTAATTATAAAATTATTAAGATATTATATATATATATATATATATATATATATATATATATAATATATATTGTGCTATGTGTTTATTAATCATTCTATAGCCTAGGATGATTATAAGTCGAGAGGATTCTGGCTACGAGCTAGACTGAACGAGTAAGAATTTTCAAGACGAAAATAAAAAATTTATGGGAACAAAAATATTTCTGGGTAAAAAGACGAAATAGGCACTATTCACCCGACGAAACCTAAGGGTTAGCATTTGAATAACCTAGGGCGTTACGAGAGTTTGGTATGTCGAAATGACATTCCGTCGAAAGATTTAACGATAGTATATCGTGAAAAGTTATGTAAGCAGATAAAAGTTTTTCGCGAAAAAAGTGCAGAAATCGGACGAAATAAAAATGACGAAAAGTATTGATATGTACTTTTCACTCGTTTAACTATGTTAGGGGAAAATGTGAAGGAAAACGCTTGACACCAAATAGTGTTTTTCAGTTTTTTGGAGATCCGAAGAATACGTAAAAGTTAATCGGTAAAGGAAAAATGAAATATCCAAAAATATTTGGATTCTAAGAATCGCAGTTTTTAAAATTGTCGGACGAAACCCGAAAGACGGAACCACGAAGCTTCCAAGGGAAGCTACATGAATAGTAAGGAGGTGTGAATAGTAAGGCAATTTGGCCAAATGACCAAAATGCCCCTAGCCTTGGAAATTCTATAAAAGGAAGACTTAAGTTCATTTAAATGGGATTTTGAAAATCTTGCACTTTTAGAGAGAAAGAGAGAGAGTTTAAGAGCTTGGAGAAGAAGACGAAGAAGGAAGAGATTGAGCATGAATGATCGGATCGAAGGGTTCGTGGAATAGAAAGGCTAGAGAATCGCCGACTTTGTCTAAAGGAAGAAAAATAAAGAGGAAATGTATTAAAACCTAACTCCTAAGTTAGTTTTCTTTAAGTTTCTATGTTCAAAAACATAACTTAATGAGAATAAGAAGTAGATGATGTTAGGAATGATTTCATATGGTTAAAATCATTGAGAAAAGAAGAAATAAGAGTTAGAAGTTTTAGTAAATAAAGTTTTTAAGGAAGTATAAGATTTGCAGTGAATTTGAGCGATCTGAATGTATCATATGAATGATTCGGTGAAATAAGCAAGGAATGGTGTTTTATAACATCAAATTCCAATAAAAAGTGAAATTGTAATCCAAAATATCGATTAAAAATGAACAACGAGCGAAGAACACGAAGAACACACAAAGAACACGAAGAACGTTGTTGATGGACAAATTTAAAACCATCGTAGGATAATTGTTATTGATGGACAAGTTTAAAACCATCGCGTATAAGTTAGATGCTTATTGCTTCATTAGGAACGGTAGAAACGTTCATGAAGAAAAGATTAAAACTTAGCTATAACGAAGTTATGGCAAAAATTTCATAAAAGACGAACGAGAATTAGAAATGAGTAATTGAACCTGAACATGTAGGGTTTCATAAGAAAGTAAGAGAATGTAGAAAACGTGAGTCGTGGACTTGAGAACGAACGAGTTCCGAGTTTGGATGACCGAATTACGGACGAACGAACGAAGAACGTTAATAACGTAAAAATGAGTGAATGACGAAAATTAAGCCAATTGAATGGAATGTTAATGGATTCAGAACGATGTTCTGTCCAAGGGGTATAGAAGTACGTAAGATAAGGAAGAGAATGGCTTTGGAATGACCTCGTTCTGAGTTATAACAAATAAGTTACGAAATTTCAAAATAAGTTATTCAAGCTTATAAAAGACTTAGAAATTTTTCTAGGTTTCTTGTTCAACGTCGCGGCCTTGATTGAGCCTTGAGAGAGGCGGCGCCGATTGCCAAGCCGGGATGTTGTGCCTATTGCTAACTTTCGCGCCAGCAATACGAGAGGAAAGGAAGAGTTTGGCGCCGTAGCACCAGACCAAGAGAAAAAGGTGGCGTGCTTCAGGCTTGTGCGTGCGAGGAGAAGGGAAGGGAGCAGGTGCAAGACAGAAGTGCGAAGCAAAGGCCAGTGATGAGCTTTTAACAGCTCAAATCCTGGGGAAAGTGTAACGAAAGCTAATGAACGTGTAGTTAATTAAATGTAACACTTAATCAAGTGAATTAAACCTTAAATGTAGGTTAAACGGAAAGATTAAATGAGATTAAAAGATAAAGAATATAAATGCGGGTTATGGAACCGATGTCCGGGGACCGTTGTGATGCCCCCAAAATAGGTATACATCACCCATTCTGAGTCGCCATATACATGGTACAGAAACAACTACAACTTCATTAATACAATTATCGTGCAAAATACGACAACACATATATTGTGAGTTTAAATACAAATACTGTCTAATAGACAGTATACAAACTCAAAAGGAGTCCTCATTACAATTATTGATACACTATTTTACAAAATAGTGAGGACTGCTAAACAACTATCTTGATCCATCACTCCGATCCCCGACTAGTCCCAGCTATATTCTCATTTCCTGAAGAAAATAGTGAAAGAAAAGGGTGAGCTCAACTAGCCCAATAAGAAATATTATGACTAAGATAATGCAAAATAAATTATTGTTAGCCTTCAACAGTGTTAAACTGATAAAATATAATAAACATCAAGTTTAACTGCAACGGAACAAGCAATCCATTAGAAGAGTCAAGTAGAGCATTATATCTACTATCTACTATGATTTAAAAGGTTTATCAATAGTTTTATCTGAGACTCAGCTTAATAAATAATCCACATCATCGAATCATCCCTACACTACGGGCCAAGGATATTCTTTAGTATCACGACCACGAGTTATCCATGCACTACGGGCCAATGATAATCGTGTTTTCATTAACGGACTTGATCATGTCATAAAACAATTCATCTTTGCACCCTTAGCCAAAGAGAACCCATGGTCATGATCATACCAAAAACTGTCCATCAATGCACTACGGGCCAATGAGGACTTTTACCACATCATTTGTAACATTGCAGTCATGATTATACCGAAAAATCCCTGGTCATAATCATACCAAGTCCATCTATGCACTATGGGCCAAAGATGACTTTCATAACAATATAAGCATGGGAATAATGACAATGATATAAGAATTCAATTAAAAGAAAACAAAGGATAAATTTTTAAAGATTTATAATTTAATTTATCCTGAATTCAATAATGTCCAAATTTCCAACATGATACTGCTTTGTGGAGTAAAATTCAAGAATAATATTGTATCAAAAATGATTTGGACCAAAAAGGAATCAATTTTTGTTATGAATAGTACCCCGGGTGAATAGTACCTTGTGAATAGTAACTTCGGGAATAGTAACCCCGTGAATAGTACTCCGACATGAAAAAGTTAAAACTTATCAAGAATGGTCAGCATAATATTTCCATGATAAGATACTAGATGAAATGCAAATATCAAGGATATTCTACTAATTTCATGGAGTATAGAAGCCAAAACTTTAACAAAATGAGTATAGAATTCGGAATCTGAAACAAAATAATATTACTTAAATACTACAGATTATGGAAGAAAATATTATTTCATATGAATATTGAATAAAAATAACATCCCTTACCTTGAAAAGAAGAGTATTCCAACTGGTATAGCGGGGATATTCTTGAAGAAAACTTTCACTGTTTTCTACGCTCAAAGCTTTCTAATACTCTAAAGAAATACACTCAATATTATAGAAGGAGAATTCTCTTATTCTTGTGTGATTTTCAATTCTAAATAAGCATCCTATTTATGGGAGAATGGAAATGATACTATTTGAATTTAGAAAATCATGGATCTATTAATAAATATTCGATTTAATTCACTAAGTGAACAATTAAATTCGAAAATTTTAAAATTTTGATTTTACTATTCATTACTGTGCAATTAATTATTCTAATAAAACAAAAACATTAAATAAAATAAAATATAATATATTCTATTTATAATCAAATAAAACAAAACTTATTATATATATATATATGTATAACAATAACCTTTGCCTTACGGCAAAGGCAAATTCCCCCCCCCCTTTTTTTCTTCCTCTGCAGACAACATATATATGTATATATAAATATAATATATATATATATATATAACAAAACTTATAATAATATAAATATATATATTATATAAACTTTCCTTCCTTATACGTAATCCAACCCCCCACCATTTTTAGTTTTTCTTCCACCCGTGGGCCCCACACGTGGCCCCCACATGTGGCCCCACTTTTATTATATAAAAATATCCCAAACAACTTTTTACCGATTATTTAAAAAAATGGGTAAATGGGGGTCCAAAAAATAAGCAAAATTTACAATAAATACTTCATAAAAATCCCATCAATATTTTTAACAGCATTTATTCATCATTATTATAACTCGCAATATTAACAACCAGATCGTTCTCAGGAAAGAGGGAGCTTTCCAATAAGGATTTCTCCCTATTGGCGCGCAATTAGGTGACCAAACCTCTCATCGACAGAACTTTCTAGACATTGTTAATTATGCAAATAATAATATGAATAACTTGTCATTTCAATTATTGATTTAATAATATATAAAATATTGATAATAATTGAATCAAATAACGTGAGATACTATGCAATAATTACTGTAACAATAATTGAAAAAAACTGAGTTACTTCTTACGTAATCATCAATAATCAATACCGTGTGCTACCATGGAACCACGCGTATTACTGTACTTTTCATCACCGGGTATTTCAACAGTTAATAGTAAAACTTCCGCCGTTACATTTATAAAAAGATATTTCTGTCATTTTTTAACTCCGACAATAATTCCGCTGTGTGGTACACCAATGATTGTGCCGTCGTACGAATATTCCCCGGCCAATCGAATATAATATAACAACTTGCGTACTTTGTAAAATTTATAAATATTACCCACAACTATAACATTATATCAAATCCACACCATAATACTAAAAAAAATATTTTAAGAAAAATAATCTTTATTCACAAAATTTGGGGTCTTACAATCTCCCTTCCTTATGAAATTTCGCCCTCGAAATTTACGTACCTACCTGGTATGTCGAAGAGGTGAGGATACCTCGTTAGATTCTAACTCTTCAGGTATAACCTTAGAGCGTAGAATATGTTTCTTCTTATCCAAGATTTTAATAGGTACCTCTTCATACGTTAAATCTTTCGTTATCTCATCCGGTTCTAATTCAATAATATGGTTCGGGTCGTCCACATATTTACATAACATCGATACGTGAAAAAAAATGTTATGAGCACGCGACATACTTGGCGGTAAGGCGAGTCTATACGCCATAGTTCCTACTCGATCGATCATTTCAAATAAACCAATAAAATTGGGGGTTGAGATTTCCTCTCTTTGTCGATTCTTGATTCTAGGATAACGCCCTCTTGAATTTTCTTCTTCACATTCATCAGCTCTGAGTCTGTAGCTTGAGCAGCTTTAACTTTATCGATTAAATTTGGTTATAATCATATATTCGCTATCTTCACGTAAGTTCCTAGAGTCTTAAAACTCTATCTCCATCTTTTGTAAGTCGTACAAAATGGATTTTTGTGTTAACAACGTCGTGCTAAATAGCGATATCGGTCTTCTACTCAATCAATCGTCGACTCTGACGTTCGTTTTTCTAAGATGGTATTGAATGGTATTGTCATAATCTTTCAACAGCTCGGGCCAACGACTTTGGCATATGTTACGTTCGTTTTGGGTGAAAAATATTTGAGGGTTTTTCTATCGGGTTCAAGGTCGATACAAAATTCGATTTCACGCTCTGGGGGTGAGCCAGAAAGTTCTTCAGTTAATACGTTAAGAAATTTATTAACAATAGAAATATCATTCAAATCTAACGTATTTTTGTTTCAATCTGTGACATGAGCTAAGAAAGCTTGACATCCATTTTTCAATAAACGAATAGCTTTATGGCTTGATATGACAGTGATTGACTTTAGTGGGTTGGTTGCTTGAATTCACATAATAGGTTGGTTAGGAATATGAAAGCGAAACCTTACGAAAACAATCAATTTTAGAATGATGAATAGTTAACCAGTTGATTCCTAAAATCACATCAAAGGCAAGTATTTTCAAAGAGATAAGATCGACAGGTAACGTGAGGGTACCGATTTGAATCAAACAAGACTTATAAACACTGGATGTAATGAAGGTTTCTCCCAATGGAGTTTCAAGAGATAAGTCAAAATCTAATTTCTCCATAGTCAAATTTAAACGTTGAGTGCAAGTATGAGAAATAACAGAGTGGGTAGAACCGGTATCAAATAAGGTATAGACTTCGCTAGAGTTTATGATTAACTTACCCGTGATAACTTCGTTTGGGTTCCTCGACAAACACTCTTACTTAAACTACCGACTTTGACTTTTCTGGGACATCTTTTGGCATCACTATCCCAGCTGGACTTGACTTCACTACACGACAAAATCGAGCTAGGTGACCTTCTCTTCCGTAATTGAAACACGCTTTGGGTTGCTGCGTAAAGTTTGGACGGATGTGTACCTCCTGTCCGCATTTGAAACATACGACCGGTGGTCGTTCTTCTTCCTTGGAAACGGTTGTCGCTGTCTTTCCATCATTATTGAACCTTCTCTTCTTGAAGTTCTTCTCACTTAGTTCACCCTTCCTGTTATCCTGGCCATGATTATCACCGAAGTGGTTACCATTTCTGGCACATTGATTCCCTCCACATTTGTTGTCACCACTTCGATGACTGCTACCATTGGTATTATCGATTTGTCGGTTGTTCTCTCTTGGTTGGGTTGTCTCATTATCGCGTTCCAATAACTGAGCCCTATTTATAACATCTGAATACAAACACGGTTTGTGAGAAATTAGATATTGAGGTATCTCGGGTTTCAAACCTCTTAGAAATATCCACGTCATTCTCTCCTCATTATCAACTAAGTGGGACGCAAACCAGGATAACTCGGTAAACTTAGCTTCGTACTGCGACACGGTCATGTTGTTTTGCTCCAGCTTGATGAACTCTACCTCTTTCATGTGACGAATACTTTCAGGAAAGTACTTGTCATTGAACAGTTCTTGGAACTTCTCCCAAGACATCTTCAGTGCGGCAGGCTGAGTACGTGTTACAGATTCCCACCAATGATCTGCCTCTTCTCTCAACATGAAGGTGGCGAAAGGAACCTTTTTCTCCTCTGAGCATTTCAAGACATCAAATATCTTGGTGATCTGCTTTATCCGCGTCTCTGCCTTAAGTGGTTCTGGCTTTCCCAAAAACTCTGGTGGTCCCAACTCCTTGAATTGCTTAGCGGTGACCAACCGTGGGTTGCCATTGTTTCCACCTGTATTATGAATATGAGTCTCTCTCATTTGGTGTTCCATGAACTGCACAAAGCCTCTGAACATCCCATCGTTCATCATTTGGTCAGGGTTGTTGTTCACCTGAGGATTGTTGCCTTCCTGTTGCACATTATCCTGGGTATTGATCTGTGGTGACTCAACGGTCTCTTGTGCTCCATTGATATTCTCAACATTCTTGGATGTCATTTTCAAATACTGTCACAAAACAAGGGTTAATTGACACGCAACATATTATCCCTATATTCTGACCGACCAAACAAATAAACTTAGGTAGGTCATACTAGCGAATGAATTACCCATCTCTCCCCTCCTAGTTCTAGTCTCACATCTCAGCCAGGGATCATATCCCTAAGCTTTGATACCAACTGTGACGCCCCACAAATAGGTATACATCACCCATTCTGAGTCGCCATATACATGGTACAGAAACAACTACAACTTTATTAATACAATTTTCGTGCAAAATACGACAACACATATACTGTGAGTTTAAATACAAATAATGTCTAATAGATAGTATACAAACTCAAAATGAGTCCTCATTACAATTATTGATAAACTATTTTACCAAATAGTGAGGACTGCTAAACAATTATCTTGATCCATCACTCCGTTCCCCGACTAGTCCCAGCTATATTCTCATTTCCTGAAGAAAACAGTGAATGCAAAGGGTGAGCTCTACTAGCCCAATAAGAAATATTATGACTAAGATAATGCAAAATAAATTATCGTTAGCCTTCAACAGTGTTAAACTGATAAAATATAATAAACATCAAGTTTAACAGCAGCGGAACAAGCAATCCATTAGAAGAGTCAAATAGAGCATGATATCTACTATCTTTTATGATTTAAAAGGTTTATAAACAGTTTTATCGCTGAGACTCAGCTTAATAAATAATCCACATCATCGAATCATCCATGCACTACGGGCAAAGGATATTCTTTAGTATCACGACCACGAGTTATCCATGCACTACAGGCCAAGGATATTCGTGTTTTCATTAACGGTCCTGATCATGCCATAAAATAATCATCTTTCCACCCTTGGCCGAAGAGAACCTATGGTCATGATCATACCAAAAACGATCCATCAATGCACTACGGGCCAATGAGGACTTTTACCACATCATTTGTAACATTACAGTCATGATTATACAAAATAATCCCTGGTCATAATCAAACCAAGTCCATCTATGCACTACGGACCAAAGATGACTTTCATAACAATATAAGCATGAGGATGGTGACAATGATATAAGAATTCAATTAGAAGAAAACAAAGGATAAATTTCAAAAAGATTTATAATTTAATTTATCCAGAATTTAATAATGTCCAAATTGTCAACATGATACTGCTTTGTGGAGTAAAATTTAAGAATAATATTGTATCAAAAAGGATTTGGACCGAAAAGGAATCAATTTTTGTCATGAATAGTACCCCGGGTGAATAGTAACCGAGTGAATAGTAACTTCGCGAATAGTAACCCCTTGAATAGTACTCCGGCATGAAAAAGTTAAAACTTATCAAGAATGCTTAGAATAATATTTCCATAAAAAGATACTAGATGGAGCGCAAATATCAAGGATATTCAACTAATTTCATGGAGTATAGAAGCCAAAACTTTAACAAAATGAGTATAAAATTCGGAATCTGAAACAAACTAATATTACTTACATACTACAGAGTATGGAAGAAAATATTATTTCATATGAATATTGAATAAAAATAACATCCCTTACCATGAAAAGAAAAGTATTCCAACTGGTATAGCAGGGATATTCTTGAAGAAAACTTTCACTGTTTTCTACGCTCAATATTATAGAAGAAGAATTCTCTGATTCTGGTATGATTTTCAATTCTAATTAAGCATCATATTTATAGGAGAATGGAAATGATACTATTTGAATTTAGAAAATCACTTTGATTCAAGACGATAAATATTAAACGAATTCACAAGAAAGCTTAATTAAATTCAAACTTTTAAAATTTTGATTTTACTATTAATTATTTTGCAATAAAGTATTCTAATAAAACAAAAACTTTAAATAAAATATAATATATTCTATTGATAATAAAAAAAAAAAAAAACTTGTAATATATATATATATATATATATATATATATATATATATATATAATAACCTTTGCCTTACTTAGAAAGGCAAATTCCCCCCCCCTTTTTTCTTCTCTCTGCAGACAACATATATATGTATATATAAATATAATATAATATATTTATATATATATTTAAAACAAAACTTATAATAATATATATATATATATATATATATTATATAAACTTTCATTCATTATACATAATCCATCCCCCCCCATTTTTAGTTTTTCTTTTAACGAAGTGTGGCCCTACACGTGGCCTAACTTTTATTATATAAAAATATCCCGAACAACTTTCTGCCGATTATTTAAAAAAATGGGTAAATGAGGGTCCATAAAATAAGCAAAATTTACAACAAATACTTCATAAAAATCCGTTCAATATTTTTAACAACATTTATTCATCATTATTATAACTCGCAATATTAACAACCAGATCGTTCCCAGGAAAGAAGGGAGCTCTAATAAGGATTTCTCCATATTGACGCGCAATTAGGTGACCAAACCTCTCCTCGACAGAACTTATAGACATTGTTAATTATGCAAATAATAATATGAATAACTTGTCATTTCAATTATTGATTTAATAATATATAAAATATTGACAATACTTGAATCAAATAATGTGAGATACTATGCAACAATTACTATAACAATAATTGAACAAAACTAAGTGACTTCTTATGTAAGCATCAATAATCAATATCGTATGCTACTATGTAACCACGTGTATTATTGTACTTTTCATCACCGGGTATTTCAACAGTTAACGGTAAAACTTCCGTCGTTACTTTTATAAAAAGATATTTCTGTCGTTTTTTAACTCCGGCAATAATTCCACTGTGGGGTCCACCAATGATTGTGCCGTCGTACGAATATTCCCTATTAAAATGAATATTCTCTGACCAATCGAATATAATATAACAATTTGCGTACTTTGTAAAGTTTATAAATATTACCCACAACTATAACATTATATCAAATCCACACCATAATACTAAAAAAAATATTTTGAGAAAAATAATCTTTATTCACAAAATTTGGGGTCTTACAACCGTAGTCGCGATAAACGAACGTGGGGGATTTCTATGGTTGTGATTCCTTAGACGTTGAGTGACGAGGGTAATGAATAACATTTCGATGTTATGTCGTGGTAATGAGAGATAAGTGTACAAGTGATGAAGACTTGTAATAGTTTTGATAGTTTTATTATCAGACTTTGATTTAAAGATTGTAATGAATTTTATTTTATTTTCCGCATTTGAATGTTTGTAATTAAAGGTTAGATAACCTGGGAGATTTTTATTTAAGTTTAACCCTGTATGGGCAGGTTTTCTTTTATTATTCAATTTTATTATGATTGGGTAGTTAGAAATGAATTTTGATTAAGTGAACACCAAATCTTGAGGAAATGAAGTACCAGGATTTAGGGGTGTCACAAGTTGGTATCAAAGCTTTAGGTTATGAACCTTAGGTGGGGGGAAAAGCCTTAGGAAGTAACCTTTGAAAAGATAGTGGAGATAACTCTTATTGAGTTTTGAGAAAGAAGTAATAAAACACTTATGTGCTTATGTGTTTATAGTTTATGTACTCGTGAGTGTCGAGTAGAAATGATTAATAATTAAAACTTTAAAACTTTGTTATCAGGATGACTAATGTCGGAGAATCCAGTCAGGCTAGGGAGGAGGGACCTCAAATGCCTATTGAGGAGGAGCCTCACGACATTCATGTAGTTTGGGAACAACTACTGCCACGGGAGTCAGCCCCGTTGGTCACAGTAGTTGAAGATGAGGATGATGACGTGGAAATGGATGAGGAGGATCCCATTGAGTTGCCACAGGAGGATGAGGATGACGAGGACGAGGACGAGGAGACTCCATTAACCTCGATGGCTGCTCATATGTATGATGAAGTCTACGACCGTAACATGGAACTTCAGGATACAGTTGAGGAGTTGCAGGAGATAGTAGCTGAACAACAAACTGCAATAACACAAAAAGACGGTGAGATCCAGGATCGTGAGGAACGACGAACAAACACCGAGGAGAAACTAGTACAGACTGAAGGAGAAAAAGAATAATTGATCGAGGTGGTCGCTGAACAGAAGAACAAGCTGAAAGAAGAAGCTACCAAGAGGGCGAGAGCTGAAGATGCATACGAAGAAGCTTATCAACAAACGGGAAGAGCAGTAAGGAACTCACAGGCGAAGAGGATGAAGATGGAAGAGATGGATAAGGTATTTATCACCGTAATTAATCGAGCTCAAGATCGGGTCATGGGATATCTGATTCAGTTCGAGACGCTACCATCATATGTATTAGATCGCAGAACAATGTTCCGGGTCATGGAGGAAGAACATGATAGGGCTAAGAAGTATCTTAATAGAACATCGTAGTTGTTGTACGATGAATGAAATGTTAAATAAATTGTAAATCCCAAGTGTTATGCAACCTATGGGATATGACTATGATGTTGTCCTGAAACTTTTGTAGTTTAGGAAAGTAATGTAAATAGCAGTGATGCTATTGTTTTATGTTTTCAAAAAGGTTATGAATTAATAAAAGTTGTTACTTTATTCAAAGTGTTATGTGTTAACTGGTTATTTCTTTTGGAGGCAAGTTAAGTAGAAATTTCTTAAAAGTGTTGAATAATAATCTAATGAATGTATTTGAACAGAAAATGCCTCCCAGACATCAACCACCACGACAAAGAACCACTGAAAGAACCAATAACAACAATATTGATGGTAGCCCCATTCAATAACTAGTGACGCTATTGACAGGAGCGTTACAAAATCAACCACAAAACTATGGTACAATGTTTAAGGATTTCAAGGCGGTTGGACCACCTGATTTCCGTGGGTCTATGAATCCAGTCGAAGCATAGGCCTGGATTATGGAGATAGAAAAGGTGTTCGATGTCGCTAGGGTAGGGGATGATCGGAAGGCGCCATAACTTTCATGTTGAAAGCAGAAGCTAGTTATTGGTGGCAGGCCAATAAAACCTGTGAAGGGCCAGGAGTGATGACCTGGGATAGGTTCAAGGGGTTGTTCTTCGAGACTTATTTACCGGAGAGTTCGAAGAGTCAGCTAGAAGTGCAGTTTCTAGAACTAAAACAAGGAACGATGACGGTATCTGAGTATGCCATGAAATTCCACGAATTGGTGAGGTTTGCGCCATATCAGGTCAGCACAGATGAACGCAAGGCGAAAAGGTTTGAACAGGGACTGAAGCCATGGCTGTACAGTAGGGTTTCCCTGTTTCGATTGAAGACATTTGTAGCGGTGATGGAGAAAGCAGTACTCGCTGAAGGTGGAGGCGAGGCAGTGACAAAGTTTAATCAGGAACAGAAGAAGAAAAAGATTGAGAATGAGATTAAGAATGGAGGTGGTGGTGGTGGAAGAAACAACAACAACAACAACAACAGTTTGAAGAGGAAGTGGAATGGGAACATGAGTGGTGGAAACCAGCAGGGTAGCCAGCAAACCAAAAAGTTTGAAGCATGTGCGACATGCGGTAAATTTCACAAGGGTGCGTGCTTGATGGGGAAACAAGTTTGCTTCAATTGTGGCCAGGAGGGTCACATCGCCCCAAATTGCACTCAACCAAAGAAGAATGTGTGCTTCACGTGCGGATCCAAGGATCACTTTGCTCGTGAATGCCCTAAGAAGAAGGATGGAGTGACAACCAGAAGCAATGGAGGTAACAATGGAGGTACATGGTCCATTGCAGAACCTGCAGCATCAAACAAACCCACAGCCAAAACCTTCAACATGGCTGTACAATCAAAAGATGTGGTGTCAGGTATTATCCCAATCAATGATATTGATGCATATGTATTATTTGATTCGGGTGCTACTTGCTCGTTTATATCTGATGAATTTGTTGAGAGGTTAGAATTGCCTAGAGAATAACTGAATTTTCTTTTGAACATAGAAATTACGAATAAGGAAGTAATCCCTGTTAGATTCGTATACAAGAACTGTAGGGTGAACATTAAGGAAAATATCTTTATGGTAGATTTGATTCCGATTAGACTTGGAGAGTTTGATGTTATTTTTGGAATGGATTGGTTGTTCAAGTATGGAGCGGTAATTGATTGCCAAAAGAAGTGTGTAAACCTTATGACTCCATCAAAGGTAGTATTATATGGTAGCAAGTCGCCTAGACAAATGAAATCTCTGACGATTATGCAGGCCAATAAATTATTGAGTCAAGGCTGTGTGGGCTATTTAGCTTACATTGTCGATACTCAGAAGAAGAATGTAAAACTAGAAGAAATACCAGTAGTGAGGGAATTCGAGGACGTGTTTCCAGAGGATTTGCCAGGACTTCCACCTAACAAAGAAATTGAGTTCGTGATCGACTTGGCGTCGGGAAAAGCACCGATATCGAAGGCCCCATACAGAATGGCTCTGGTAGAAATGAAGGAACTGATGGTACAGTTACAAGAGTTGCTAGACAAGAAGTATATTCAACCAAGCGTATCGCCGTGGGGAGCGCCGATTTTATTCATGAAAAAGAAGGATGGGTCGATGCGTCTTTGCATTGATTATAGAGAATTGAACAAAGTCACAATTAAAAACAAATACCCGTTGCCAAGAATAGATGACTTGTTTGACCAATTGAAGGGTGCTAAGTACTTCTCAAAAATTGATTTCAGAAGTGGGTATCACCAATTGAAGGTAAGAAAGGAGGATATACCTAGAACGACATTCAGAACTCAGTACGGACATTACGAGTTTCTAGTGATGTCTTTTGGTTCGACCAATGCCCCTGTTGCATTCATGTATTTGATGAACAGGGTGTTTAAACCATTCTTAGACAAGTTTGTAGTGATATTTATTGATGATATTCTGGTGTATTCCAAAACTCAAGAAGAACACGTGGAACATTTACGTTTGACATTGGAGACACTAAGAAAGGAAAAGTTGTACGCAAAATTTTCTAAGTGCGAATTTTGGCTCAACCGTGTACAATTTTTGGGTCATGTTATTGACAAGGATGGAATTTCAGTAGATCCATCAAAAGTGGAAGCTGTAATCAATTGGGAACAACCAAGAACACCATCAAAAGTGAGAAGTTTCTTGGGACTGGCCGGTTATTATAGAAGATTTATTCAAGATTTTCCTAAGATAGCCACTCTGCTAACAAATTTGACAAGGAAAGCCATAAAATTTGTTTGGACGGAAAAGTGTGAAGAAAATTTTCAAGATTTGAAGAAAAAGCTAAGTATGGCACCTGTGTTGGCATTACCAGATAATACAGGAAACTTTATGGTGTATAGTGATGCCTCACACAAAGGATTGGGTTGTGTTCTTATGCAGAACGGCAAAGTAATTGCGTATGCATCAAGACAATTGAAGGATTATAAGAAAGGTTATCCGGCTCATGATTTGGAATTGGCTGCAGTAGTATTTGCCCTCAAGATATGGAGACACTATCTTTATGGAGAGAAATGTGAGATCTACACAGACCACAAAAGTCTGAAGTATATTTTCACTCAGAAGGATCTGAACATGCGTCAGAGAAGGTGGATGGAATTGATAAAAGATTATGATTGTGAGATCTTTTATCACCCGGGTAAAGCAAATGTGGTTGTGGATGCGTTAAGCAGGAAAGGTCGGGAAAAGTTGATATTTATAACCAATCAGGAAGAGCTCATTTCAGTAATGAGAAAACTGGAGTTGGAAATCAAATTTCCAAAAGAATCTAACGAACAACTGTTCCAGATTGAAGCTGGTCTAACTTTAGTGGACAAATTGAAGGATGCTCAACTACAAGATGAAGACTGTGGGAAAATCAAAGAGAATCTGATTGTGGGTAGTGATGTAAAATACAAAATCGATACCGAAGGACTACTACGGTTTGAGGGAAGAATCGGGTTCCAAACACGAGTGAAAGAAGAAATTTTGGCCAAGCTCATAGCTCAAGATATTCAATTCATCCAGGAAGCACAAAAATGTATCAAAATTTGCGCCAACATTTTTGGTGGCCGAATATGAAAAGGGACGTTGCAGAATGCGTAGCGAAATGCTTGACATGTCAAAGAGTAAAACCCGAACATCAAAGACCCAACGGATTACATCAACCGTTGGAAATACCGGAATGAAAGTGGGAACACATCACAATGGATTTTGTGGTGGGTCTTCCAACTACTCATAGAGGATGCGATGCAATTTGGGTGATAGTGATGACGATTGTGAAATCGGCGCAGACTTTCTACCAATAAAGATTAGATTCAATCTTGATCAGTTGGCAATACTGTACATTAAAGAGATCGTTTTGAGGCATGGAGTGCCAGTATCAATTGTGTTCTATAGAGATCCGTGATTCACGTCTAATTTCTGGAAGAGACTACAGGAATGCATGGGGACACAGTTGCGAATGAGTACAGCTTATCATCCACAAACATATGGCCAAAACAAATGAACAATTCAAACATTAGAAGATATGCTAAGAGCATGTGTCATGGACTTTAAAGGAAGCTGGGAAGAACATTTATCGTTGGTAGAATTTGCTTACAACGACAGTTATCACGCGAGCATCGGCATGCCACCTTACGAGGCATTGTACGGCAGAAAGTGCAGAAGTCCACTATGCTGGGATGAAGTCGGTGAACGTCAACTGCTAGGACCAGAACTAGTGCAACAAACTGCTGATGTTGTCAAACTCATCAGGACAAGATTAGTAATGACTCAAGGCAGACGGAAAAAAAGTATCTTTGAAAGCAACACGAAGATCGAATCGTGCATTCGACGTAGGAACTTTTGTATTCCTAAAAGTTTCTCCTTGGAAGGGGAAAATTCATTTCGGTAAAAAGGGAAAGCTAAGCCCGAGGTTTATTGGACCCTTTGAAGTGCTGCGAAGAGTGGGAGAAGTGGTTTACGGGGTAGCTCTACCTCCAGAGTTGGAAAACATTCATAATGCTTTTCACATTTCGATATTACGACCATATAAACCCGACAACAAACACGTGATCGAGTACGAACCGTTACAGTTCAAGAAAGATTTGTCTTATGAAGAGGTTCCTATCCAGATAGTCGACAGGAAAGAACAAGTGCTCAGGAATAAAGTGATACCTTCTGTGAAGATGATATGGAGGAACCACAACGCTGAAGAAGCTACGTAGGAACTCGAAGATAAAATGATGAAAGATTACCCTGAGTTATTTGTTTAATCTGTGTCTTCGATTCTAGGGACAAAATCTTTGTAAGTAGGGAAGAATGTAACGAATGATTTGTTTGAGTTGTGATTCTGAGGACAGAATCCTTGTAAGGAGGGAATGATATAACATTCTAGAATTTTAAATTATAATATTAAATATTTATTGATTTATATAAGTTTTTAATGGATATGTTATTGTTGAATAAATAATTATTCAATTTTAGTTGATGTGGATTAGTTAATTATTTGTTGAAAATAATTAAGGAGCTAAGAAAATTAATTGTTATGAGATTATATTTTAATTTAATTTAATAATTAAGTTAGAGAGCTAATAATGATTAAATGAATTATAATATTTTAATTGGAATTGTGATTAAAATAAGGTGTTAGTTGGTTAAATAAATTTATAATTATAAAGAAAATTATAATTATGTGGGAATGATTTATGTGTTAAAGTAATTTAATAAATTAGTATTTGAATTGATTAAATTGATTATTTAATTTATTAGAAGTGTGACAAATAACCTTGCTATAAAGGAGTTATTAAAATAAATTAAAGGAGTTTAATTTACTTTTGGCCAAACAAGTCTTAATGCATATTAAGTCTTTAATTTAGTACTACCTCTGTCCCATAATAAGTGATTTTTTAGCTTAAATCACACATACCAATACACAAGCTAAAATGACAAAAATACCCTTAATATATTTTCTTTGAAGTTGAAGAGTTAATGAGTGTCATTTAATTGTAGTGATTGCAAGACGCAATAAATACTATTGATTGCATAAGGGCATATATGAGAAAATATTGTAAAAATTGTATTGGAGTTCTAACACATCACTTATTTTGGAAAAAAATATTAAGCCTAAAAAATCACTTATTGTGGGATGGAGGTAGTAGTATTTCATCAAATAAGGTATAAGGATTAATCCATTTGTTTTAGTTAGGTTTACCAAACAAGGTGTAAGGATTAAAGAGTTATTTTATTAGCCTAGCCAAACAAGCCTTATGGCTTTTGATTTTCAAAACTTACATAACTGATATCATTATATCTATATTTATATTATATATTTAATATATATTATATCTTATACGATATAATTCTAGTACGTATGTTAAACTACAGAAAGAAAGACTCAGTTGAAGAAAAAGGGAGAGAAGAAGAAAACTAAGAGAGAATTTGAGAGAATCCTAACAGGTTTTGATAAAAAGAATTGGAAGAAAGAATCATAGAAAGGAAAACCTTCATCATCTAACATACAAGGTATCATCCAAACCATTTTCCTTAAAATTTTGTTGTCTTCTTCTTCTTCACAAAAAGTTCTCTGTAAAAATCTTCATGAAGGATAAATTATATGTGGTATATGTTTTATATGATAAATCATGGGTTATAAGATGGCTTCATGAGTTTATGTATGATTATAGATAAACGAATTCATATATGTATGTAAATTGTGAAGAAAAATACATTACAGTGAGTTCATATGACTATAAATATGAATATGGCTTAGTTTTAAATAAAATTAAGGTTTAATTAGTTGTTAAACTGATAAATTGACTATTGAATTCGATAGAGTATGTATAATCATAACTATGGTATTTTGAATTTACTGTTTTGATTGAAAAACAAAATCACAGTGTTGATTTTCATTAAAAATATCAAAAATGGAGATTTTGTCAAAAACAGTGAAATTGAATGTTGTAATGTTGACGTCTATGTTATTCTATGTGTAAAAACATGTTAAGAGTATCGAAATTATGTTTATATGAAGTCTATATGTGTATTACATGTTATTTAGTTTGTTAGATTGGAGCTTGTAGAAGCAATTTGGTTTTGTTCATGTTGCTGAGAGCTTGGTCGCCGGAGTTACGGACTCTCTGTGTGCCATACATACGCCCACATCTAAAGTTTCATCTTGCATGATGCCAATCGTTGGCCTATGACTTCATGTGCATAATACAAATTTCGTGTCTTATGGCCAACTATACTATAAGTGTGGTATGGCGCCTTATGTACGAGTTAGCAGAATAGTCTGACAGTTTTAGTTTATTACACAAATTTTGAAAATAAATGTTATGTGTTGATAATAGGAATGTTAAATTATGATTTCAGTAGTATTAAACTATGAATGAGCATGTTATCAAGGGTTAACTAGTATTAACATAGTTTGATTATGTGAATTGGTAATTTAACCTACATGATGTATATACTTGTTTGTATAGATATAAAATGTTGGTAATAACTAATTATGTCATGATGACATATGTATAGGGTATTGATTCAAGTTATAAGGTTTAGCTTGTGCTCAAGGCAAGTTCTCTAACTCAAAAACTTCATTATGCGAGTTTGATTTTGTTGAGTACATTATTGTTTTGAATTCAATTGCAATTACACGAATGGCTAACTCTGCACTTTCGTAGAGCTAGATGGTTTATTATTGAGATAGCTCTTGTATCTAATTGTTCATAGGGATGCAAGTATTCTAAATCGTATATTTAGTATTGAGCAAGTTTCTTTAATATGTAACTTGTTATTTAGCATGCAATCGATATACTTCATATTCTAGTGTTGAACAACTTTACCGTTCAAATTATTCATTATGCATGCTTAGTATCCAATTCTCAATAACTTTGAATTAATATTGTTCAAAGCAAATTATGATATGATTATTCAATGCTTATGCTATTAGATTATTCCTAAAGCATGATGTTAATTTACAAATATCAATTCAGTTATGATTATTCCATAGCATACAGTTATTTCTTTTGTAATCAACAAATCCTTAGTTGATTACCGTTGAATTCTAAATTACCCTGTAATGTATCCAAACCAAACTTACTTTGGTACGGACTTGTATTCTAAATATTGAGATGAACAACTCATTTATTAGAGGTTTACGCTTAGCGTTAAAATGGCTGTGCACAATACATTGTACGAAGTGTTGATCCCCCTAAGTACGTGGAGTCCTTATAGTCTTATGACTGTTAAAGTTAAAGTTGAAAGATTACTAATAACTGTGGACATGATTCGTGGTCATTAGACCCTCAGTAGTATGTTTAAAAATATTAATAGAACCTATCATTCAATTCTATGGAGCCTATTTCTTGCAAAGATTATAATGTTGTAAAGTTATTCATTCTTATTTCAAGTGGGCCTTGTTTGCTCACTCTTGCATATTAAATACTTATTGTAGCTAAGGTTGAGAAGGTCAATGAACCTACTACTAGCAAAGGGAAGGGGAAAATGTACAAGTGATGAAGACTTGTAATAGTTTTGATAGTTTTATTATCAGACTTTGATTTAAAGATTGTAATGAAGTTTATTTAATTTTCCGCATTTGAATGTTTGTAATTAAAGGTTAGATAACCTAGGAGATTTTTATTTAAGTTTAACCCTGTATGGGCAGGTTTTCTTTTATTATTCAATTTTATTATGATTGGGTAGTAGAAATGAATTTTGATTAAGTGAACACAAAATCTTGAGGAAATGAAGTACCAGGATTTGGGGGTGTCACATGTTGAGTAAGACATCTCTGTATGTCATGAAGCTATAAACCGATAAAGAGATTTGGTCGCGTAAACTTTGATTACAAGAACACAAACCTTAAGAAGTAAAGTTAAGTAAACCAATGCGTAAGTCAAGTATGTGATTAATTGGTGTATGTTTTATTTCCTTATGTGTTATATAGGAATTGGAATGAACAGTTCAACGTAAGTTGTAGCTGTGCGTAAGGCAAGTTTCCTAACTTCATTCATATTTTACATGAATGCTAGTTTCTTAAAATTCTCAGATGTTGAACTTGAGAAGTCTTGTCTATGCACAAATGTGCGATATTTGTACATTATGGTAATATGTAAGAGGCCTTGTGCCACAATTTGAACACTTCGGTGTTTCTATTAGATGAATTGTTCTGTGACTGAGCTGTTCAATACAAGTATGTTTTGTTTATACATGAACCGTTATTGTTAAGTTTGTGCTAATGATTCTAGCCAGACAAGATGTGTATGAAAAAGGTAGAAGAATGAAAGTATTTTAAAGTAAAAGTAAATATTGTTTTAAAATGATAGGAGTCGAGATTTATCCTATTATTCAAGCTGCTTCATAACTTTTATTCAGGTATCGAAGTTCTAAAGGAATGTTTAAATTCTTGAAGTTGTTTGTTCAACTGTTATGACTTGCTGGGCAATTGAATGCTCACACTTGCTTTAAATAAAAAACATTTTCAGCGAACGATGTTAGAAGAACTTAAGGATCCCTTAAAGATCAAGCTGACGGTATCCAGATGAAGTGTCATTCAGAATGTGAATGAGCGAGAACATCAAGTGAAGACTTGTAATGTAGAATGATGAAATTGAACTATAGAATAGTTTAATGAACTGTTATGTATCATTGGTGGCGGATAAAAGTCACTCTTGTAAGATGAAATGAATTATGACGCCCCCAAATCCGGGTATCTTCCAACCCGACAGATGGTGCTCCACGATACTATAATTCATACAGTCATTCCATTGAGATAACAACAAAATGAGTGTATTTACTATATTCTTATTACATTAGTAATAAATCATTTCCCAGGTTCATAAACCGAATATATTCTTTGTTCTTCATAAGTATATTACATACAAATACACTAATCAATTAAAGGACGATTAACTGTCCATCTTAGCCTTGCCTTTATCTGTCTTAGAACTCTCAGTTCGTTCGACTTTAGCTGCAATCATATGGTTCAAGCAAGAGTGAGCATACTAGCTCAGCAAGTCTAACAAAGGATCATATGAATATCACATTGAGAATTGTATGCTTAACCTTCATAACTGAACAATTAACTACTAAGCACTATGAAACATTTGACTAGTACTTCTTATTTCATAACAATGATTCCAAAGTATATATAATAACTTAGGAATTCTGAACCGGTCAAAAGACCATGTGTAAGACCCCAACTTTTATGAATAAAGATGAATTTTCTATAAATATTATTTTTGAATATTATGGAATGAATTTGATATAATGTTATAGTTGTTGGTAATATTTATAAATTTTGCAAAGTACGCAAGTTGTTATATAATATTCGATTGGTGGGGAATATTTGTTTTAACAGGGAATATTAAATGCAACAACACAATCATTGGTGGACCCACAATGTAATTATTGTCGGATTGAGAAAGCGATAAAATACTTTATGAAAATAACGGCGGAAGTTTTACCGTTAAGCTGTTGAAACACCCGGTGTTAAAAGTACGAAGAATACGTGTAGTTACAAAGATAGCACCGGTATTGATTATTGATGCTTACGTGAGAAGTCACTTTCGGTTTTGTTCAATTATTATTACGATAATTCTTTGATAGTATCTCACGTTATTTGATTCAATTATTGTCAATATTTTATAATAAATAATTGAGATGACAAAGTTATTAATATTATTATTTCCAATATTAACGATGTCTAGAAGTTACATCAAGGAGAGGTTTGGTCACCTAATTAATTGCGCATGATGGGGAGAAATTTTTATTGGAAAGCCCCTCTTTCACAGGAGCGAATTCGTCAATTAATATTGTGAATTATAATAATGATAATGAGTTTTGTTTTATTAGTATTAGTAATGTAATAAAACAGAAAAGTTTTTTATAAAAAATGAATAATTTTATAAAGTTATCATTTTATTAGACAATAATTAGAATATATTATATTTTATTATGCATAGTGTTTGCATAGTGCCTATATAGTGTTTGCATAGTAAAATCTTTTTATATAAAATAGAATACTTTTATAAAGTTATTCGTTTTATTAGATTATAAATAGTATATATTATATTTTATTGTAAACCAATCTAGACCGTCCGTTTAAAGTAAATCAATCTGGACAGTTCATGAATTAGTTACTATGCAGTCCATTCTTCTATAAATAGAAGCTCATTCATTCATTATTTCTTACGAATTCACTGAAACTATAGAGAGAGAAACTATAGAAAGAGTTCTTCTTCTATAATCTTGAGCTTATTTCTTTAGCGTTCTAAGAAGCTTTGAGCGTAGTATAAGTTTTCTTCAAGAATATCGTCGCCCTACCAGTTGGAATACTATTCTTTTACGGTAAGGGATATTATTTGTTGTACTTGTTAGGGGTATTCCTTCTTTCTTATTGGTGAAATTCTTTTGTTATTCCATTCTTTATTATTCTGTTGGAATAACCTGTATATGCGGGATACCCTATACTTGGTGAAATTCTTCTGTTATTCCATTATTTATTATTCTATTCGAACATCATGTCTGTGCATTTACGCATGACCTGGTTCCGTTGTTTATTATTCTGTTGGAATATCCTGTCGATGCGTTTACGCATGACCTAGTTCCATTATTTATTATTCTGTTGGAATATCTTGTCGGTGCGTTTACGCATGACCTGGTTCCATTATTTATTATTCTGTTAGAATAACCTGTATGTGCGGTCTATCGCATGCCTTGTGATTTCTTTTGTTATTCCATTCTTTATTATACTCAGTTGGTTAAAGTTTTGACTTCTATACTCCATGAAATTAGTGGAATATCCTTGATATTTGCGCTTCATCCAGTATCTTTTCATGAAAATATTCTTCTGAGCATTCTTGAGTGTTACTCTACAAAGAATCATGTTGATAATTTGGACATTATTAGTTCCTGGATAAATTAATTTTTGAACTTGTTTTATTGAATTCTTATATCATTGTCATCATCCTCATGTTTATATTATGTTGAAAGTCATCTATGGCTTGTAGTGCATAGATGGACTTGGTATGATTATGACCAGGGATTATTCGGTGTAATCATGACCGTAATGTTACAAATGATGTGAAAAAAGTCCTCATTGACCCGTAGTGCATTGATGGACAGTTGTTGGCATAATCATGACCATTGATGAATACACGAATATCCTCGGATGTGGTGCATGAATAATTTGTGGTTGTGATACTAATGAATATCATTGGCCGTAGTGCAGGGATGATGTGGATTATTTATTAAGCTGAGTCTCAGTGATAAAAGTCATGAAAAACCTTTTAAATCATAGAAGATAGTAGATTTTATTCTCTACTTGACTCTTCTAATGGATTGCTTGTTCCGTGCAGTTAAACTTGATGTTTGTTATATTTTATTAGTTTTAACACTGTTGAAGGCAAATGATAATTTATTCTGCATTATCTTAGTCATAATATTTCTTACTGGGCTAGTTGAGCTCACCCTTTTGCTTTCATTGTTCTCTTCAGGAAATGAGAACGTAGCAGGGACTAGTAGGGGAACAGAGTGATGGTCCAGATAATAGCATTAGTAGTCCTCACTATTCTATGAAATAGTGTGATAATAAATGTAATGAGGACCCCATTGAGTTTGTATATTCTCTAGATGACAATATTTATATTAAAACTCATAGCATATGTTTAGTCGTATTTTACACGACAATTGTATAATTAAGTTGTATTTGAATTTTCTACCATGTATTTGGCGACTCAGAATAGGTGATGTATACCGATTTTGGGGGCGTCACAGTTGGTATCAAAGCTTAGGGATATGATCCCTGGCTAAGATGTGAGAATAGAACTAGGAGGGGAGAGACGGGGAATTCCTTCGCTAGTATGACCTACCTAAGTTTATTTGGTATTTAATTGGTCGGTCAAAATATAGGGATAATATGTTACATGTCAATTAACCTTTGTTTTGTGGCAGTATCTGAAAATGACATCCGAGAATGTTGAGAATATCAATGGAGCACAGGTGACCGTTGATTCGCCACATATCAATAATCAGGATAATGTGCATCAGGAAGGCGACAATCCTCACGCAAACAACAACACTGACCAAATGATGAATGATGGAATGTTCAGAGGCTTTATGTAATTCATGCAACAACAGGCGAGAGCGGCTCTTATCCAAAATGTAGGTGGAAACACTGGAAACTTTCAGTCGGTCACCGCTAAACAGTTCAAGTAGCTGGGACCACCAGAGTTTATTAGAGAGCCAAAACCACTTAATGCGGAAGCATGGATAAAGCAGATCACCAAGATATTTGATGTCTTGGGATGCTCCGATGAGCAAAAGGTTCCCTTTGCCGCCTTTATATTGCGAGGAGAGGCAGATTACTGGTGGGAATTGGTAAAGCGTATTCAACCTGCCGCACTTAAGATCTCATTTCCTGAAGAGAACAATGAAAGCAAAAGGGTGAGCTCAACTAGCCCAGTAAGAAATATTATGACTAAGATAATGCATAATAAATTATCATTAGCCTTCAACAGTGTTAAACTGATAAAATATAACAAACATCAAGTTTAACTGTAGCGGAATAAGCAATCCATTAGAAGAGTCAAGTAGAGAATAAAATCTACTATCTTCTATGATTTAAAAGGTTTTTCATGACTTTTATCGTTGAAACTCAGCTTAATAAATAATCCACATCATCCCTGCACTACAGCCAATGATATTCATTAGTATCACAACCACAAATTATCCATGCACCACAGCTAAGGATATTCGTGTATTCATCAATGGTCATGATCATGCCAACAACTGTCCATCAATACACTACGGGTCAATGAGGACTTTTTCCACATCCTTTGTAACATTACGGCCATGATTATACAAGAATAATCCTTGTCATAATCATACCAAGTCCATCTATGCACTACAAAGCCACATGATGACTTTCAACATAATATAAACATGAGGATGATGACAATGATATAAGAATTCAATTAAAACAAGTTCCGAATTAATTTATCCAGAACTAATAATGTCCAAATTGTCAACATGAATCTTGCTTCGAGAGTAAAATTCAAGAATGCTCGGAAGAATATTTCCATGAAAAGATATCTTTGGATGAAGCGCAAATATCAAGGATATTCCACTAATTTCATGGAGTATAGAAGTCAAAACTTTAACCAACCGAGAATAATAAAAATGGAATAACAAAAGAAATCACCATGCATGCGGTACCGCGATAGACAAAGTTATTCAACAGAATACTAAATAACGGAACGGAAAGTCGTGAAATTACAGACCAAGCAGGATGTTCCAATGAATAATAAAGAATGGAATAACAATGAAATCACCATGCATGCGGTATTGCAGCATAGATAGGTTATTCCACGAGAATACTAATAAGGACCGGAATCAGTGCGGCGTAAAACGCATGCATGTGATATATTCCAATGTAATAATAATAAAGAGCGGAACCGGTCAGCGTAAAACGCACAGACAGGATATTCCAACAGAATAATAAAGACGGAATCAGGTCCGGCGTAAAACGCACACACAAGATATTCCAACAGAATAATAAAGATGGAATAATAGAAGAATGTCACCAAGTATAGGGTAGCCCGCGTATACAGGTTATTCCAATAGAATAATAAAGAATGGAATAACAGAAGTTCTCTTCATGAATACAAAAGAATAAGACCCCTTACCGTAAAAGAAATTGGATATAAGAGTAGGAAAGTAGCATAATACTTTTCTTCTTTCTCTCTATAGTTTATCTCTCTAGAGTTTTAGTGAATTCGTATAAAAATAATGAAGGAATGAGCTTCTATTTATAGAAGAATGGACTGCATAATAACTAATTCATGAACGGTCCAAATTGATTTACTTTAATCGGACGGTCCATAATTAAAGCAGAATCTTTTAAATAAAATATAATATATATATAATAACACATGTTGAATTTTAACAAAAACCAAAACTGCCAACTTTTCATCCGAATTCTTCTCACTTATTTGCAACTTGCAAGATATATATATATATATATATATATATATATATATATATATATATATAAACCCACTCACAAATTATATATATATATTATATTCATACACATGCCAATTATATAATCCTCCACCCACTAACACAACACACCACTTGATAATAATTCTCCCACCAAAACCCACTACCACACACACACACAAAAGTCAAATATATATATATATATATATATATATATATACTTTATAACTTTCTTCCGATAATTTTGAAAAATGGGTAAATAGAGGTCCAAATAATAAGCAAAACTTAGTGACTTCTCACGTAAGAATAAATAATCAATACCGTGTGCTACTATGCAACTACGCGTATTACTGTACTTTTAACACCAGGTGTTTCAACAGTTAACGGTAAAACTTCCGCCGTTATTTTCATAAAGTATTTTTGTCATTTTCTCAATCTGACACTAATTCCATTGTGGGGTTCACCAATGATTGTGTCGTTGTACGAATATTCCCTGTTAAAACGATTATTCCCCGACCAATCGAATATTATATAACAACTTGCGTACTTTGCAAAATTTATAAATATTACCCACAACTATAACATTATATCAAATTCATTCTATAATATTCAAAAATGATATTTATAGAAAATTCATCTTTATTTATAAAAGTTGGGGTCTTACAACCTCCCCTTCTTATGAAGTTTCGCCCTCAAAATTAGGGTACGTACCTGGTATGTCGAAGAGGTAAGGATACCTTGATTTCATTTCAGATTCTAACTCCCAGGTCATTTCCTCAACATCGTGGTTTCTCCATAAAACTTTGACTTGAGGTATAACCTTGGAGCGTAGAATATATTCCTTCTTATCCAAGATTTGAACAGGAACCTCTTCATACGTCAAATCTTCTGCTATTTCGTCTAGTTCTAACTCAATAATATGGTTTGGGTCTTCCACATATTTACGCAATATGGATATGTGAAAAACATTATGAACACGAGACATACTTGGCGGTAAAATGAGTCTATAGGCCACAGTTCCTATTCGATCGAGGATTAAAAATGGGCCGATGAATCGAGGATTGAGCTTTCCTCTCTTTCCAAATCTCGTAACTCCTTTCCATGGAGCAACACGTAACACCACATGATCCCCTATATCGAATTTCACATCCTTTCGATGAAGATCATCATAACTCTTTTGTCTATCTTATGAGGTTTTTATTCATTGCCGGATCGTTTGAATCTTTTTCGTAGTCGTACGTACAAACTCCAGTCCCAATAACGTTGCTTCACCCACCTTATCCCAGCATACTGGAGAACGACACTTTCTTCCATACAACGCTTCGAATGGAGCCATGCCAATACTTGCTTGATAACTGTTGTTGTAGGAAAACTCCATCAATGGTAAGAACTTGTCCCAACTTCCCTTGAAATCAAGGACACATAGTCTTAATAGATCTTCAAGAGTTTCAATAGTCCTCTCCGACTGTTCGTCCGTCTGAGGATGATATGCCGAGCTAAATTATAAGTTTATGCCCATAGCTTTTTGCAAACTAATCCAAAATCGTGAAGTGAATCTTGGGTCTCGATCAGAAACTATGGATACCGACATACCATGCAGTCTTACAATCTCGTTTATGTACATACGAGCAAGACGTTCAAGTGTATAAGTTTCTCGTATCGGTAAGAAATGAGCAGACTTGGTCAATCTATCAACAATGACCCAAATCGCATCTATGCCTTGAGAAACCTTGGGTTGACCGGTAACGAAATCCATGGTAATGTGCTCCCACTTCAATTCTGGAATTTCAAGTGGTTGCAATGGACCTTTTAGTACTTGATGCTTCACTTTAACTCATTGACAAGTTAGAAACCTTGAGATAAACAACGATATCTCTCTCTCCATATTGCTCCACCAAAATGTATGACGAAGATCATGATACATTTTGGTACTCCTAGGATGGATTGCAAACGGTGTGTTATGCGCCTCCATCATGATTTTATACTTTAAATCAGGGTCATTAGGAACACAAAGTCTGGAGTTGACTCGAAGTATTGCTTCTTCATCGATTCTTGCTTCCGGCATAACACCTTCTTTCACTTTCTTCCTCATACGCATCAGCTCCAGGTCTATAGCTTGAACAGCTTTAACTTTATCGATTAAAGTTGGTTCTACTCGTATATTCGCCATCATCACATAGGTCCCTGGAGTCTTTAACTCTATCTCCATCCTTTGCAAGTCACACAAAATGTGCCTTTGCGTTGACAATATCACACTCGTACTTGCATATGATCTTCTACTCAATGCGTCAGCTACCACGTTCGCTTTTCCAGGATGGTATTGGATGGTATGATCAGAATCATTCAACAGTTCAAGTCAACGTCGTTGTCGCATGTAGTGTTCCTTTTGAGTGAAGAAATATTTGAGGCTTTTATTATCCGTAAAGATCTCCACTTTCTCCCCATATAAGTAATGCCTCCAAATTTCAAGTGCAAAGACAACAGCTGCCAATTCTAGATCATGAGTAGGATAATTCCTCTCATATTCTTTGAGTTGTCGCGAGGCATAGGCTATAACTTTCCCATGTTGCATGAGAACACATCCCAACCCTTTGCCCGAAGCATCACTGTAGATGACAAATCCCTCTAAGCCAGATGGTATTGTCGTAGCAGTCTTTGAAATGAGTCTCCTCTTGAGTTCTTGAAAACTCTTCTCACATTCTTCGCTCCAACCGAACTTTGTATCTTTTCGAGTTAGCTGAGTTAATTGAGTAGCGATTCGGGAAAATCCTTCCACGAATCTCCAATAATAACCAGCTAAACCGAGAAAGCTACGTACTTTGGTCACTGATTTAGGTTGCTCCCAGCTTTGAATTGCTTCAATTTTTGCCGGGTCAACAGATATTCCATGACTTGATACTACGTACCCAAGGAATGCTACTTCCTCAAGCCAGAACTCGCATTTCTTTAACTTGGCATAAAGCTTGTATTCACAAAGCTTTTGGACTACCAGCCTCAAGTGTTGCTCGTGATCTTCACGGCTTTTGGAATAAATAAGGATGTCATTAACAAAGACAACCATAAAGTGATCTAAATATTCCTTGAATACTCGGTTCATCATATCCATGAAGGCAGCAGGAGCATTAGTCAATCCAAAGGACATGACTAGGAATTCATAATGCCCGTACCGAGTTCTGAAAGCCGTCTTTGGAATGTCATCGGTTCTAATCTTCAATTGGTGATATCCGGAATGAAGATCAATCTTTGAAAAGAATTTGGCTCCTTGCAACTGGTCAAACAGGTCATCAATACGTGGCAATGGGTACCTATTTTTGATGGTGACATGATTCAACTCCCGATAATCAATATAAAGTCGCATACTCCCATCTTTCTTCTTCACGAATAGAACAGGAGCACCCCAAGGAGAAGTACTAGGACGGATAAAGCAAATGTCTAATAATTCCTGCAGTTGAGTCTTTAACTCCTGAAGTTCAATAGGAGCCATTCGATATGGGGCTTTGGAAATGGGTTTTGTACCGGGTTCAAGGTCGATACAAAATTCAATTTCATGCTCTAGGGGTAGGCTAGGAAGTTCTTCAGGGAATACGTCAAGGAATTTATTAACAATAGAAATATCATTCAAATTAAACTGACGTATTTTTGTTTAGATCCGTGACATGAGCTAAGAATGCTTGACATCCGTTTTTCAATAAACGAATAGCTTTATGGATTGAGATGACCGTGATTGATTTTAATGGTTTGGTCGCTTGAATTCACATTATAGGTTGATTAGGAATATAAAAGCTAACAACCTTACGAAAATAATCAATTTTTGCATGATGAGTAGTTAACCAATCAATCCCTAGAATCACGTCATATGCAAGTATTTTCAATGAAATAAGATCGACAGGTAATGTGAGGGTACCGATTTAAACCAAACAAGACTTATAAACGGTGGATGTAATGAAGGTTTCTCCCAATGGAGTTTCCACAGATAAGTCAAAGTCTAATTTCTCCAGAGTCAAATTTAATCGTTGAGCACAAGTAGGAGAAATAAAAGAATGGGTAGAACCAGGGTATCAAATAAAATCATGACTTCGCTAGAGTTTATGATAAGCTTACCCGTGATGACCTCATTCGGGTTCCTTGCTTTCTCGGAGGTCACAACAAACGCTCTCCCTTGCACCACTGGCTTTGACTTTTTACGGGACGGTCTTTGGTGCCTCCATCCTAGCTGAACTTGTCTTGATGAACGACAAAATCGGGCTAAGTGACCTTCTCTTCCACAATTATAACATGCTTTGGACGACATCGCAGCAGTTTGGACTAATGTGTCCCTCCCTCCGCATTTGAAGCATATGATAGGTGGTCGTTCTCCTTCCTTAACAATGGGTCTTTGGTCTTTGACGTCTTTCCATCATTGTTGAATCTCCTCTTCTTGAAATGTCCATTCTTATTGTTTTGGCCCTGATTACCACCGAAGTGGTTACCATTTTTAGCCTGTTGATTCCCTCCACACTCGTTGTCACCGCTTCGATGATTGCTCTCATTGGTATTATCATTTTGCCAGCTGCTCTCTTTTGGTTGTGTTGGCTAGTTATCGCGCTCCACTAACTGAGCCCTATTTACAACATCTGAATACAAACACAGTTTATGAGAAATAAGATGTTGACGTATCTCCGGCTTCAAACCTCTTAAAAACATTTGCGTCATTCTCTCTTCATTATCTACCAAGTGGGACGCAAACCGGGACAACTCGGCAAACTTTGCTTCGTATTGTGATACGGTTATATTATTCTGTTCCAACTTGATGAACTCCACCTCCTTCATGTGACGAATACTTTCGGGAAAGTACTTGTCGTTGAATAGTTCTTGGAAATTCTCCCAAGACATTTTCAGTGTGGCAGGTTGAGTATGCTTTACCGACTCCCACCAATAATCTGCCTCTCCTCGCAACATAAAGGCGGCAAAGGGAACCTTTTGCTCCTCGGAGCATCCCAAGACATCAAATATCTTGGTGATCTACTTTATCCATGCTTCCGCCTTAAGTGGTTTTGGCTCTCCAATAAACTCCGGTGGTCCCAACTCCTTGAACTGTTTAGCGGTGACCGTCCAAGAGTTTCCAGTGTTTCCACCTATATTTTGGACAGGAGCCGCTCTGCTTTCATTGTTGCATGAATTGCATAAAGCCTCGAACATTCCATCATTCATCTTTGGTCGGTGTTGTTGTTTGCATGAGGATTGTCGCTTCTCGATGCACGTTATCTCGATTATTGATATGTGGTGAATCAACGGCCGCGCTTGTGCTCCATTGCTATTCTCAACATTCTCGGATGTCATTTTCAGACATCGCCACAAAACAAAAGGTTAATTGACATGTAACATGTTATCCTCGTATTTCGACCACCACCAATTAAATACCAAAAACACTTTGGTAGGTCATACTAGCGAAGAAATTCCCGTCTCTCCCTCCTAGTTCTATTCTCACATCTTAGCCGAGGATCATATCCTAAGCTTTGATACTAACCTGTGGCGCCCCAAAATCCAGATACATCACCTATTACGAGTCGCCAAATATATGGTATAAAATTCAAATACAACTTAATTATACAACAGTAGTGTAAAATACGACTAAACATATGCTGTGAGTTTTAATACAAATATTGTCATCTAGATAATATACAAACTCAATGGGGTCCAAATTACATTTATTATCACACTATTTCATAGAATAGTGAGGACAACTAATGCTATTATCTCGACCATCACTCTGTTCCCCGACTAGTCCCTGCTACGTTCTCATTTCCTAAAGAGAACAATGAAAGCAAAAGGTTGAGCTCTACTAGCCCAGTAAGAAATATTATGACTAAGATAATGTAGAATAAATTCAAGAATGCTCAGAAGAATATTTCCATTAAAAGATACTGAATGAAGCGCAAATATCAAGGATATTCCACTAATTTCATGGAGTATAGAAGTTAAAACTTTAACCAACTGAGAATAATTAAGAATGGAATAACAAAAGAAATCACCACGCATGCGGTACTTCGCATAGACAGGTTATTCCAACAGAATACTAAATAACGGAACCAGGTCAGGCAAAATTCGCACCGACAGGATGTTCCAACAGAATAATAAAGAATGGAATAACAACAGAAATCACCATGCATGCGGTACTTCACATAGATAGGTTATTCCAACAGAATACTAATAAGGACGGAATCAGGTACGTCGTAAAACACACAGACAGGATATTCCAAATGTAATAATAATAAAGAGCGGAAACCAGTCCCACAGAAAAGCGCACAAACAGGATATTCCAACAGAATAATAAAGACGGAATCAGGTCCGGCGTAAAACGCACACACAAGATATTCCAACAGAATAATAAAGACGGAATAATTGAAGAATGTCACCAAGTATAGGGTAGCCCGCGTATACAGGTTATTCCAACAGAATAATAAAGAATGGAATAACAGGAGTTCTCTTCATGAATACAAAAGAATAAGACCCCTTACCGTAAAAGAAACTGGATATAAGAGTATGGAAGAAACAGAATACTTTTCTTCTTTCTCTCTAGAGTTTCAGTGAATTCGTAAGAAAATAATGAAGGAATGAGCTTCTATTTATAGAAGAATGGACTGCATAGTAACTAATTCATGAACGGTCCAGATTGATTTACTTTAATCGAATGGTCCATAATTAAAGCAAAATCTTTTAAATAAAATATAATATATATAATAACACATGTTGAATTTTAACAAAAACCAAAACTGCCAACTTTTCATCTGAATTCTTCTCACTTATTTGCAACTTGCAAGATATATATATATATATATATATATATATAAACCCACTCACAAATTATATATATATTATAATCACACACATGCCAATTATATAATCCTCCACCCACTAACACAACACACCACTTGATAATAATTCCCCCACCAAAACCCACTACCACACACACACTCCTACACACACATACACAAAAGTCAATATATATATATATATATATATATATATATATACACTTTATAACTTTCTTCTGATAATTTTGAAAAATGGGTAAATAGGGATCCAAATAATAAGCAAAACTGAGTGACTTCTCACGTAAGCATCAATAATCAATACAGTGTGCTACTATAGAACTACGCGTATTACTGTACTATTAACACCGGGTGTTTCAACAGTTAACGGTAAAACTTCCGCCGTTATTTTCATAAAGTATTTTTGTTGTTTTCTCAATCCAACAATAATTCCGTTGTGGGGTCCACCAATGATTGTGCCGTTGTACGAATATTCCCTGTTAAAACGAATATTCCCCGACCAATTAAATATTATATAAAATTTATAAATATTACCCACAACTATAACATTATATCAAACTCATTCCATAATATTCAAAAATAATATTTATAGAAAATTCATCTTTATTTATAAAAGTTGGGGTCTTACAACATGTGATGTTGTAATATTAATCTAGTGTTATATTATTGTACCCTGTCATGAATACTACATTATTGAACCCTCATATTACATTGGTCAAGCCCATAACTCAAGATTCAAGGCTTGCAATGTAGGTAACTTGATTGTTCTTCATTTCTGGGAAACCCAGAAATTGAAGAACAATCCTGACATGATTTTTAATGACCAATAACTCTCTGATTTGTTGTAACTTGGTCATGATCTTAGTTTGTAGTTGTAGTATTACACTTATACTACAAACCTAACCCATTAGGCTGCCCAGAAACCTTGTGATCAAAGATATAGAACTGGTCAAACCTACCCACTTGCTAACTGACATGGGTTTCTTGGTTTGGGCTCAAGAACAACAATAACACCAATAGCGACGGATTTGTCTACTAAAACCCCTATAGCGACAATTAAATTAGAAAATTAATTATTTTATTTAATAAATAGATAAAAAAAAGTTTTTAATTATTAAAAATTCATAATTAATTTCTAAAAATTAGTTTTTAATTATTCTGAATATATTTCATAAATATTTAATATTTTTAGAATAATAATGGTAATTAATTTATTTAATTATAATACTCCCTCCTATTCATATTAAATGTCTTTTTAGAGTTAAGCACACTTATTAAGAAATAACACAAAATGTCTTTTGTATCCCTAATTAATTATTTCTCTCTCCACAATGGTCCATGGAATTGCATTTACTAAGCATATTAAATAGATGGGTAAATTAGAAAAAAATAGTGCAATATTACATAGGGATTCGAAAACGACACTTATATTGAATAAAATGAAACTCTCCAAAATGACACTTAATATGAATAGGAGGGAGTATTAAATAAATTATTTAAAAATAATTTTAATACTTGAAAAATTATATTATGGTATAAGAAAATATTTTAAGTTAGTTTTAATGGTTTTAATATTTTTGATGAATTTCATTAATTAATATTAATGATAATTAGTTTATTTAATAAATATATTAAATAAATTATGGAAAAATAGAATTAATGATTTAAAAATCATATAAAAATATTTTAAGTTATAAAATATAACTTTTGATATTTTGCCATGAAAATATGAATATTTTAATATTAATAGCAATTAACAGATAATGGATTTAAAGGTTTAAAAATCATATAAATATGATTTTAATGTATTAAAAATACTTTGATATATTATAAATGTATTATAATATTATGTTATAATTTTCATTAATATTTAGTATTAAATAAATATTAATGATAAATGAATTATGTGGTATTTAATTCATTTAAATGCATTATTAATTATTGAAAATTCGTGATAAATGATAATAATTATCTGAAAACTATTTCGAGCTTATGAAAATTATTTTTTCTGATAATAAAATTATCTAAGATAATTGTTAAGTGTTTAGGCAGAATTTAATTGAACTTAAACTCGATAATTATCCGATTAGGCAATCGGGATGGCAGAATTGTACTGAACTCGACTTAGAGTGTAAAAGTTTGGCTTGAGGATAGGTTTTATGTGTGTTATAGACTGATAGGGTTATGAGATAATGTGTTTAGGTAATCTTAAATATTGTGATTGTAAGACCCCAACTTTTATGAATAAAGAATAATTTTCTAGAATTATATTTTTGAATATTATGGTGTGGATTTGATATAATGTTATAGTTGTGGGTAATATTTACAAATTTTGCAAAGTAAGCAAGTGGTTATATAATATTCGATTGGTCGAGGAATATTCGTTTTAACAAAGAATATTTGTACGACGGCACAATCATTGGTGGACCCCACAAGGGAAGTATTGTCGTAGTTAGAAAATGACAGAATTTGTAAGACCCCAACTTATTATTAATGAAATTTAATTTTCTCTAATTTTGAAATAGTAAGGGTTGATTTGATTAATGTGGATAGTTAGGGGTTAAATACGCAAATATTTCAAAATAAGCAAGTGGTTATAAAATATTCATTGTTGTCGGGGAATATTCGGTTGGTCGAGGAATATTTCAGATCGCTTGGGAATATTAAATGCGCACGGTAGCGACCATGTGTGGGCCCCATAACGGAAAGCGATTGGATGAAGAAAAGCGATAAATATAAGTTGGTTAAAAATAACGGCGTAGTTATTACCGTTAACATTGGAATACCCGGTGGTTAAAATACGATGTACGCGTGGTTGACAATAGCACACCAGTATTGCGCACAAAGATTGTTGAATTATTGATCCTTACGTAAGAAGGCCTTTACTCAATAATTTTCACGATGAATTCTTATTCAATATTTTATTTTATTGATTCAATAATTCTTTGCGTTGATATTTTATATTATTGTTGTTCAATAATTGTCACCGCATTATTATCTCCATTATCGGATCAATAATTCATATTATTTAAATAATATTATTAGATAGCATTATTGGCAATGTCTAGAAAGTTACATCGAGGAGAGGTTTGGTCACCTAATTGCGGCCAAGAAGGAGAGATCCTTATTGGAAAGCCCCTCTTTCTGAGGAGCGGCTACCGGTTGTCATAATTGTGATTACGTAATATTATTTGTGAATAATTAATTATTGATTCATATGATAAAGAAATATTTATTTTATGTGGATATAAATGATGGATTTATTTATGTGGTTATAAATGAAGAAATTATTGTTGAGGTGTTTTATCAAGTATTTTATCGGATTGGAGGTATTAAAAATCAAATCGGGGTTTTGAGATATATTGCGGGGTTATAATTTTAATCCCACCGTTGGATTGTGGTAATTTTTGGGTATGTTATACATACATAAGTTGAGTATATGTCCACAAATTTTGAACCGTTAAAATGCACGAATGATTTGTTATGAATTTTAAGAGGTGTCCGATTAGGAAAGTAGGGTTATAATTGATTTTGGTGGAAAATTCTAGAATTGAGTGGGCCCCACTTGTGGTTGGTAAAAAATGTGCTGGATTTTATTTCAAATGTGTTGGGTGGCAATAGTAGCGAGGTAAAGCCATCGTGTAGCAGTCAAATCGCTTGGTAGGGCTAACATTTTCCTATAAATAGAGGGCTAAGTTAGAATTGAAAATCACACCGAAACAAAGTTTTCTCTTTCTCTCTCTCTATATTATTGAGCGTATTTTGTGAGTATTTAGATACTTTGAGAGTTCTTTAAGATCAAGTTTCATTCAAAGATCACTTAGATCTTTCCTTAGAAATAATCGATTCTTTGAGGTAAGGGATGTTATTTTCTTCTCAAATGATATTATTTCTTCAATATCATTATCTTTGAAATATTGGTTGGAACTTTTATCAAATTTGGAACTTTTTCATGTCGGGGTTACTATTCATGAGTTACTATTCACGAGTTACTATTCATGAGTTACTATTCACGAGTTACTATTCACAGTACTATTACATGAAGCGTGAAAATGTTTTTTGTGGAATTTCTATCTTTTGGTGTCTGAGTTACTATTCACGTATCTGAAGACTATTCACGATATCTGACACTATTCATCAAAAATAAAATTTCTTCTTTTCGTCAAAATATCTATTCGGATACTAGCTTTGATTGTATCCATGTTTTGATCATTCTTGAATTTTACACCTTGTGATTATTTTTGAGTTATTTTTGGACGTGGATAAAATAAAGTACGAATCCTTAATCCTTAATCCTTGTCATTTTGTTGTTTCTTTGGATTCGTTTCTTTAAAAATATTTTCATCATCCTCGGTCTTAAATGATGATATTATTGAATATCTTTGGCCTCGTGTAGCAAAGAGATGAATGATTTCTGAAGAATATCTTTGGCACTGTAGTGAAAAGATGAGCAGTGTTTAAATGAACATGACTAATCGATGAATATCTTTGGCTGTTGTGCAAAGATGAATATTTGATTCAGATGTTTATGGATTGTTGTTACAGGATAAAAGATGAGCGATGAACTTTTAAATTCATACATAGAAGATAGTAGTTTGCATTCTCTACTTAACTCTTCTAATGAATTATTATTTCATTGCGAATATTGATTTAAAATTTGTTGTCTATTGTATTCTATTAAATTTTTCCTGTTGAAGACTAACGGTAATTTGTTGTATATTATCTTAGTCATAATATTCTTTATTGAGCTAGTTGAGCTCACCTTTTCCTTTTTGTTCCATTTTTCTCGGGAGGCGAGAATATAAGCGATTTAGTCTGGGTATGGAATGAAGGTTTTAGAAAGGATTGTTTAGTAGTCCTCACCATTTTGTAAAATAATGTATCAATAAATGTGATGAGGATTTATTTGAGTATAGATATTGTCTAGAAGATAATATTTGTATTCAAACTCACAATTTTACTGTTGTAATAATAAAGTTGTAGTTGTTTCTGTACCATGTATTGACAACTCAGAATAGGTGATGTATACCTATTTTGGGGGCGTCATAGAATTATCTTTATATAAAAATAACGGCGAAAGTTTTACCGTTAAACTATTGAACTATCCGGTAGTAAAAGTACAGTAATACGCGTGGTTGCATAATAGCACACGGTATTGATTATTGATGCTTATGTGAGAAGTCACTTAGTTATACTCAACTATTGCTATAGTAATTGATGCATCATATCTCTCATATTATTGAATCAATTATTGTCATAGTATCATCTGCATAATATGTTATATTATTAGATCAATAATTGGGACGACAAAGTTATTTATATTATTATTTGCAATATTGACAATGTCTAGAAGTTCTGTCAAAGAGAGGTTTGGTCACCTAATTGCGCGCCAATAACGAGAAATCCTTATCGGAAAGCCCCCTCTTTCCTGAAAACGACCTGGTTGTTAAATATTGTGAATTATAATATTAATGATGAATAAGTTAGTGTTGATTAAAGATGAAATGGATAGTTCCATTCTTTATTATTCTCTTGGAATATCCTGTCTGTGTGAGTTACGCATGACCTGGTTCCATTCTTTATTATTCTGTTGGAATAACATGTCTATACAGATTACGCACACCTGATGAATTCTTCTTTTATTCCATTCTTTATTATTCTATTGGAATAACATGTCTATGTGGATTACCGCATGCATGGTGAATGATCCTTCATATTCATTCCTTATTAAATTATGGAAATGATCTGTCTACGTGGATTACCGCATAGTGGGAAAAAATCCATTTGCGGTTTCATATATTCTATTATACTTAGTTGGTTAAAGTTTTGGCTTCTATACTCCATGAAATTAGTGGAATATCCTTGATATTTGCACTTCATCCATTATCTTTTCATGGAAATATTCTTCTGAGCATTCTTGAATTTTACTCCACAAAGAAGTATCATGTTGACAATTTGGACATTATTGATTTCTGGATAAATTAAAATTATAAATCTTTAAAATTTATCCTTGAACTTGATTTATTGAATTCTTATATCATTGTCATCATCCTCATGTTTATAATATGTTGAAAGTCATATGTGGCATATAGTGCATAGATGGACTTGGTATGATTCTGACCATGGATTATTCGGTATAATCATGACCGTAATGTTACAAATGATGTGGTAAAAGTACTCATCGTTGGTAGAAAGTGCATTGATGGACGATTGTTGGCATGATCATGACCATTGATGAATACACGAATATCCTTGGCCCGTAGGTGCATGGATAATTTGTGGTTGTGATACTAATGAATATCCTTGGGTCGTGAGTGCGGGGATGATGTGGTTTATTTATTAAGTTGAGTCTCAGCGATAAAAGTGATGAAAAACCTTTTAAATCATAGAAGATAGTAGATTTTATTCTCTACTTGACTCTTCTAATGGATTCTTGTTCATTGAAGTTAAACTTGATGTTTGTTATATTTTATCGGTTTAACATCGTTGAAGGCTAACGATAAATTATTCTGCATTATCTTAGTCATAATATTTCTTCTTTGGGCTAGTTGAGCTCACCCTTTCTTTCTTTCATTCTCTTCAGGAAATGAGAACGTAGTCGGGACGGAGTGACGGTCCAGATGATAGCATTAGTAGTCCTCACTATTCTGTTAAATAGTGTGACAATAAATGTAATGAGGACTCCAATGAGTGTGGATATTGTCTAGATGATAATATTCTTATTAAAACTCTTAGATTATGCTATGTCGTATTTTACACGACTGTTGTATAATTAAGTTGTATTTAAATTTTATACCATGTATTTGGCGACTCAAGATGGGTGATGTATACCTATTTTGGGGGCGTCACAGTTGGTATCAAAGCTTAGGGATATGATCCCTAGCTAAGATGTGAGACTAGAACTAGGAGGGGAGAGACAGGGAATTCCTTCGCTAGAATGACCTACCTAAGTTTATTTGGTATTTAATTGGTCGATCAGAGTATAGGTATAATATGTTGCATGTCAATTAACCCTTGTTTTGTGGCAGTATTTGAAAATGACATCCGAGAATGTTGAGAATAGCAATGGCGCACAGGAGACCGTTGAGTCTCCACAGATCAATAATCAGGATAATGTGCATCAGGAAGGCGACAATCCTTATGCAAATAACAACACTGGCCAAATGATGAACGATGGAATGTTCAGAGGCTTTATGCAATTCATGCAACATCAGGCGAGAGCGGCTCCTATCCAAAATGTAGCTGGAAACACTAGAAACTCTCAGACGGTCACCGCTAAACAGTTCAAGGAGCTGGGACCAAAACCACTTAAGGCGGAAGCGTGGATAAAGCAGATCACGAAGATATTTGATGTCTTGGGATTCTCTGAGGAGAAAAAGGTTCCCTTTGCCACCTTTATGTTGCGAGGAGATGCATATTACTGGTGGGAATCGATAAAGCGTACTCAACCTGCCGCACTGAAGATGCTTTGGGAGAAGTTCCAAGAACTATTCAACGACAAGTACTTTCTCGAAAGTATTCGTCACATGAAAGAGGTAGAGTTCATCAAGTTGGAGCAGAACAATATGACCGTGTCACAGTACGAAGCTAAGTTTTCCGAGTTGTCCCGGTTTGCGTCTCACTTAGTTGATAATGAGGAGAGAATGACGTGGATGTTTCTAAGAGTTTTGAAACCCGAGATACGTTAATATCTAATTTCTCATTAACTGTGTTTGTATTCAGATGTTGTAAATAGGGCTCAGTTATTGGAGCGCGATAGCGAGTCAACCCAACCAAGAGAAAGCATCCAGCAAAATGCTAATACCAGTGGTGGCAGTCATAGAAGCGGTGACAACAAACGTGGAGCGAATCAATATGCCAGAAATGGTAACCACTTCGGTGGTAATCATGGCCAAGACAATAAGAATGGACATTTCAAGAAGAGGAGATTCAACAATGATGGAAAGACGTCAGCACCAACACCCGTTGTTAAGGAAGGAGAACGACCACCTATCATATGCTTCAATGCGGAGGGGAGGGACACATCAGTCCAAACTGTGCGCAGCAGTCCAAAACGTGTTACAATTGTGGAAGAGAAGGTCACCTTGCCTGATTTTGTCATGCACCAGAGTCAAGTCCAGCTGGGATGGAGGCATCAAAGGCCGTCCCAGACATGATAAAACCGGTAGTTCAAGGGAGAGCATTTGTTGTGACCTCCCAGAAAGCAAGGAACCTAAACGAGGTCATTACGGGTAAGCTTATCATAAACTCTAGCGAAGTCTAGACCTTATTTGATACTGGTTCTACCCATTCTTTTATTTCTCCTACTTGCGCTCAACATTTAAATTTGACTCTAGAGAAATTAGACTTTGACTTATCTGTTGAAACTCCGTTGGGAGAAACCTTCATTACATCTACTATTTATAAGTCTTGTTTGGTTCAAATTGGTAACCACACGTTACCTGTCGATCTTATCTCCTTAAAAATATTTACGTTTGACGTAATTCTAGGGATTGATTGGTTAACTACTCATCATGCAAAAATTGATTATTTTCGTAAGGTTGTTAGCTTTTATATTCCTAACCAACCTATTATGCGAATTCAAGCAACCAAACCATTAAAATCAATCAGTGTCATCTCAAGCCATAAAGCTATTCGTTTATTAAAAAATGGATGTCAAGCTTTCTTAGCTCATGTCACGGATTTAAACAAAAATACGTCAGATTTGAATGATATTTCTATTGTTAATAAATTTCCTGACATATTCCTTGAAGAACTTCCTGGCCTACTCCCAGAGCGTGAAGTTGAATTTTGTATCGACCTTGAACCCGGTACAAAACCCATTTCCAAAGCCCCATATCGAATGGCTCCTATTGAACTTCAGGAGTTAAAGACTCAATTGCAGGAATTATTAGACATTGGCTTTATCCGTCCTAGTACTTCTCCTTGGGGTGCTCCTGTTCTATTCGTGAAGAAGAAAGATGGGAGTATACGACTTTATATTGATTATCGGGAGTTGAATCATGTCACAATCAAAAATAGGTACCCGTTGCCTCGCATTGATGACCTATTTGACCAGTTACAAGGAGCCAAATTCTTTTCAAATATTGATCTTCGTTTCGGATATCATCAGTTGAAGATTAAAACTAATGACATTCCAAAGACTGCTTTCAGAACTCGGTATGGGCATTACGAATTCCTAGTCATGTCTTTTGGATTAACTAATGCTCCTGCTGCTTTCATGGATATGATGAACTGAGTATTTAAAGAATAATTGGATCACTTTCTGGTCGTCTTTATTGATGACATCCTCATATACTCCGAAACCCGTGAAGACCATGAGCAAGACTTGAGGCTGATACTCCAAAAGCTTCGTGAAAACAAGCTATATGCCAAGTTGAAGAAATGCGAGTTCTGGCTTGAGGAAGTTGCATTCCTTGGGCACGTGATATAAAATCATGGAATATCTGTTGACCCAGCGAAGATTGAAGCAATTCAAAGCTGGGAGCAACCACAATAAGTGATTGAAGTACGTAGCTTTCTCAGCTTAGCTGGTTATTATCAGAGATTCGTGGAAGGATTTTCTCGAATCGCTACTCCATTAACTCAACTGACTCGAAAAGATACAAAGTTCGGTTGGAGCGAGGAATGTGAGAAGAGTTTTCAAGAACTCAAGAAAAGACTCATTTCAGCACCTGTTCTGACAATACCATCTGACTCGGAGGGATTTGTCATCTACAGTGATGCTTCAGGCAAAGGGTTGGGATGTGTTCTCATGGAACATGGGAAAGTCATAGCCTATGCCTCACGATAACTCAAAGAATATGAGAGGAATTATCCTACTCATGATCTAGAGTTGGCAGTAGTCATTTTTGCACTAAAGATTTGGAGGCATTACCTGTATGGAGAGAAGGTGGAGATCTATACGGATCATAAAAGCCTTAAATATTTCTTCACCCAAAAGGAACTCAACATGCGACAACAACGTTGGCTTGAACTGTTAAAAGATTATGATCATACCATTCAATACCATCCCGGTAGTTTAGCGTAGTAGGCGGCGCATTGAGTAGAATATCATATGCGGTACGAAAAGCGATATTGTCAACGCAAAGGCCCATTTTGTATGACTTGTAAAGGATGGAGATAGAGTAAAAGACTCCAAGGACCCATGTGATGATGGCGAATATACGAGTAGAACTGACTTTAATTGATAAAGTTAAATCTGCTCAAGTTACTGACCTGGAGCTGATGCGCATGAGGAAGAAAGTGCAAGAGGGTGCTATGCCGGAAGCAAGAATTGATGAAGAAGGAATACTACGAGTCAACTCTAGACTTTGTGTTCCTAACGATCCTGATTTAAAGTATAAAATCATGATGGAGGCGCACAACACACCATTTACAATCCATCTTGGGAGTACCAAAATGTATCATGATCTTTGACATACATTTTAGTGGAGCAATATAAAGAGAGAGATAACAGAGTTTATCTGAAGGTGTTTAACTTTTCAACGAGTTAAGGCGGAGCATCAAGTACCAAAAGGTCCATTTCAACCACTTTAAATTCCAAAATGGAAGTGGGAGCACATTACCATGGATTTCGTTACTGGTCTTCCTAAAGTTTCTCAAGGCATAGATGCAATTTGTGTCATTGTTGATAGATTGACCAAGTCGGCTCATTTCCTACCTATACGAGAAACTTATACACTTGAACGTCTTGCTTATATGTACATAAACGAGATTGTAAGACTGCATGGTATTCTAGTATCCATAGTTTCTGATCGAGACCCAAGATTCACTTCAAGATTTTGGGTTAGTTTGCAAAAAGCTATAGGCACAAATTTACGATTTAGCTCGACATATCATCCTAAGACGGACGGGCAGTTGGAGAGGACTATTTAAACTCTTGAAGATCTATTAAGACTCTGTGTCCTTGACTTCAAGGGGAGTTGGGACAAGTTCTTACCATTGGTGTAGTTTTCATATAACAACAGTTATGAAACAAGTATTGGCATGGCTCCATTCGAGGCGTTGTATGGAATGAAATGTTGTTCTCCAGTATACTGGGATGAGATGGGTGAAGCAACGTTGTTGGGACCAGAGTTGGTACGTATGACTACGAAAAAGATTCAAACGATCCGACAACGTATAAAAACCTCACAAGATCGACAAAAGAGTTATTTTGATCTTCATCGAAAGGACGTGGAATTCAATATTGGAGATCATGTGTTGTTACGTGTTGCTCCATGGAAAGGAGTTACGAGATTTGGAAAGAGAGGAAAGCTTAATCCTCGATTCATTGGCCCATTTTTAATCCTCGATCGAGTAGGAACTGTGGCCTATAGACTCGCCTTACCGCCAAGTATGTCTCGTGTTCATAACGTTTTCACATATCTATGTTACGTAAATATGTGAAAGACCCGAACCATATTATTGAATTCGAACTAGAAAAGATAAAGGAAGATTTAACATATGAAGAGTTACATGTTAAAATCTTAGAGAAGAAGGATCATATTCTACGCTCCAAGGTTATACCTCAAGTCAAAGTTTTGTGGAGAAACCACGATGTGGAGGAAATGACCTGCGAGTTAGAATCTGAGATGAAGTCAAGATATCCTTACCTCTTCGATATACTAGGTACGTACCCTAATTTCGAGGACGAAATTTCATAAGAAGGGGAGGTTGTAAGACTCCAACTTTTATGAATAAAGAATAATTTTACGAAATTATATTTTTGAATATTATGGTGTGTATTTGATATAATGTTATAGTTGTGGGTAATATTTACAAATTTTGCAAAGTAAGCAAGTGGTTATATAATATTCGATTGGTCGGGGAATATTAGTTTTAACAGGGAATATTCGTACGACGACACAATCATTGGTGGACCCCACAACGAAAGTATTGTCGTAGTTAGAAAACAACAGAATTATATTTTTATAAAAATAACGGCGAAAGTTTTACCGTTAAACTGTTGAACTACCCAGTAGTAAAAGTACAGTAATACGCGTGGTTGCATAATAGCACACGGTATTGATTATTAATGCTTACGTGAGAAGTCATTTAGTTATACTCAATTATTGCTATAGTAATTGCTGCATCAATCTCTCATATTATTGATTCAATTATTGTCACAATATCATCTGCATAATATGTTATATTATTAAATCAATAATTAAGACGGCAAAGTTATTCATATTATTATTTGCAATATTGACATTGTCTAGAAGTTCTGTCAAGGAGAGGTTTGGCCACCTAATTGCGCGCCAATAAGGAAAAATCCTTATCGGAAAGCCACCTCTTTCCTGGGAACGACCTGGTTGTTAAATATTGTGAATTATAATATTAATGATGAATAAGTTAGTGTTGATTAAAGATGAAATGGATAGTTCCATTGTGTTGGAATTATTAGTGTTAGTGAAAATCGACATTTATTTCAATAAAAATTGATGTCTGGAGGTTATGTAGACCAATCGGGTAATTAACCGGTTAAATGAGCAATTAATTGATATTAATTCACATGATTATAACTATTTGTTCACATGTGTGTACTATTGATCACATTCTTGTACTATTAGGGGAGGTGGTGCAAGATTGATAATACTTGCATGATTAAGTTAAAAATGGAGGTATAGTTGAAGGTATTATACTGTAATTCATATTTTCACATGATTATAACTATTGATTCACATGATTGAACTATTGATTCACATTAATTACTATTAGGGGAGGTGGTGCAACTTTGATAATACTAGCAGGACTAAATTAAAAATGAAGGAAAAGAGGAAGGTATTATATTGTAATATTTTAAGCCCCAAAACATGCAATTATTGAAACTATATTTTTCTATAAATATAAGCTCATTCTTCCTTCATTTCTCACCAATTCACTAAATCTATAGAGCAATTATTATATAGAGAAATTATAGAGAGAAAGAAGAAGAGAAGTCTGCTACCTCACTATTCCAGTATCCAGTCTTCTTCTAAGGTAAGGGATATTATTTCTTTTGTATTCTTGACGAGAGTTATTTTCTTTCAATACTCGTAAGGGTTGTTATTCCATTCTTTATTATTCTGTTGGAATAACCTGTCTGTGCGGTCTATCGCATGCCTGGTGAATTCTGTTGTTATTCTATTCTTTATTATTCTGTTGGAATATCCATGCATGCGTAATTCGCATGACTGGTTCCATTCTTTATTATTCTGTTGGAATATCCTGTCTGTGCGGGTTACGCATGACCTGGTTCCATTCTTTATTATTTTGTTAGAATAACTTGTTTGTGCGGATTACGCACGCCTGATGAATACTTCTGTTATTCCATTCTTTATTATTCAGTTGGAATAACCTATCTATGTGGATTACCGCATGCATGGTGAATGATCCTTCTTATTCATTCCTTACTAAATTGTGGAAATGATCTGTCTACGTGGATTACCGCATGGCGGGTAAAAATCCATTTGCGATTTCATATATTCTATTATACTCAGTTAGGTAAAGTTTTGGTTTCTATACTCAATGAAATTAGTGGAATATCCTTGATATTTGTGCTTCATCCAGTATCTTTTAATGGAAATATTCTTCTGAGCATTCTTGAATTTTACTCCACAAAGAAGTATCATGTTGACAATTTGGACGTTATTGATTTCTGGATAAATTAAAATTATAAATCTTTAAAATTTATCCTTGAACTTGTTTTATTGAATTCTTATATCATTGTCATCATCCTCATGTTTATAATATGTTGAAAGTAATTTGTGGCCTGTAGTGCATAGATGGACTTGGTATGATTATGACCAGGGATTATTTGGTATAATCATTACCGTAATATTACAAATGATGTGGTAAAAGTTCTCATTGGCCGTAGTGCATTGATGGACAGTTGTTGGCATGATCATGACCATTGATGAATACACGAATATCCTTGGCCCGTAGTGTATGGATAATTTGTGGTCGTGATACTAATGAATATCCTTGGCCGTAGTGCAGGGATGATGTGGTTTATTTATTAAGCTGAGTCTCAGTGATAAAAGTGATGAAAACCCTTTTAAATCATAGAAGATAGTAGATTTTATTCTCTACTTGACTCTTCTATTGGATTCTTGTTCCGCTGCAGTTAAACGTGATGTTTGTTATATTTTATCAGTTTAACACTGTTGAAGGCTAACGATAAATGTGAGACCCCAGATTTTATGAATAAAGATTTAATTTGCTCCAAATATTTTTTTGAATATTATGGTGTGGATTTGAGATAGTGTTATAGTTTTGGGTAGTATTTATAAAATTTGAAAAGTATGCAAGTTGTTGTATAATATTCGATTGGTCGGGGAATATTCTTTTTGTCGGAGAATATTAAATACGACAAGACAATCATTAGTGGACCCCATAATGTAATTATTATCGGATTGAGAAAGCGATTAAAAATATTTTATGAAAATAATGGCAAAAGTTTTACCATTAATACTGTTGAACTACTCGGTAGTAAAAGTACAGTAATACACGTGGTTGCATAGTAGCACACAGTATTGATTATTGATGCTTACGTGATAAGTCACTAAGTTTTATTTTATTAGTATTATTAATGTAATAAAACAGAAAAGCTTTTTATATAAAACAGAATACTTTTATAAAGTTATTCATTTTATTAGATTGTAAATAGAATATATTATATTTTATTTTAAATATTTTATTTTAAATCTGGACCGTCCGTTTAAAGTAAATCAATATAGATCGTTCATGAATTAGTTACTATGCAGTCCATTCTTCTATATATAGAAGCTCATTCATTCATTATTTTTTACGAATTCACTGAAACTCTTGAGAGAGAAACTATAGAGAGAAAGAAGAAAAGTATTCTGCCACTTCCCTACTCCTACATCCAGTACTCTTCTTCTTAAGGTAGGGGATATTATTTGTTGTACTTGTAAGGGATATTATTTGTTGTACTCGTAAGGGGTATTATTTATTTTGTATTCATGAAGATAATTTTTGTTATTCCATTCTTTATTATTCTGTTGGAATAACATGTATACGCGGGTTACCCTATACTTGGTGAAATTCTTCGGTTATTCCATTCTTTATCATTATGTTGGAATAACTTTTGTTTATGCTAAATACCGCATACATGGTGAAATTCTTACATTATTCCATTCTTTATCATTATGTTGGAATAACTTTGTTTATCGCTAAGTACCGCATACATGGTGAAATTCTTACATTATTTCATTCTTTATTATTCTCGTAGGAATATCAGCCGGTGCGTATTACGCTCGACACGATTCCATTATTTATTATTACGTTGGAATATCACATACGTGCGTTTACGCATGACCTGGTTCCGTTCTTTATCATTCTGTTGGAACATCATGTATGTGTTTTATGCATGACCTGGTTTCGTTATTTATTATTCTGTTGGAATAACCTGTCTGTGCGGTCTATCGCATGCCTGGTGATTTCTTTTGTTATTCCATTCTTTATTATACTCAGTTGGTTAAAGTTTTGACTTCTATACTCCATGAAATTAATGGAATTTCCTTTATATTTGTGCTTCATCCAGTATCTTTTCATGGAAATATTCTTCTGATCATTCTTGAATTTTTACTCCACAAAGCAGTATCATGTTGACAATTTGGACGTTATTGGTTCCTGGATAAATTAATTCTTGAACTTGTTTTATTGAATTATTATGTCATTGTCATCATCCTCATGTTTATATTATGTTGAAAGTCATCTGTTACCTTTAGTGCATAGATGGACTTGGTATGATTATGACCAGAGATTATTCGGTATAATCATGACCGAAATGTTACAAATGATGTGAAAAAAATCCTCATTGGCCCGTAGTGCATTGATGGACAATTTTTTGTATGATTATGGTTATGGATTTTCTTCGGCCAAGGGTGCAAAGATGAATTATTTTATGGCATGATCAGGACCGTTGATGAAAACACGATTATCTTTTGCATGTAGTGCATGGATAATTCGTGGTCGTGATACTAAAGAATATCCTTGGCTTGTAGTGCAAGGATGATTTGATGATGTGGATTATTTACTAAGCTGAGTCTCAGCGATAAAAGTGATGAAAAACTTTTTAAATCATAGAAGATAGTAGATTTTATTCTCTACTTGATTCTTCTAATGGATTGCTTGTTCCACTGCAGTTAAACTTGATGTTTATTATATTGTATCAGTTTAACACTGTTGAAGGCTAACGATAATTTATTCTGCATGATCTTAGTCATAATATTTCTTACTGGGCTAGTTGAGCTCACCCTTTTGCTTTCATTGTTCTCTTCAGGAAATGAGAACGTAGCAGTGACTAGTCGGGGGAAACAGAGTGATGGTCCTAGATGGTGCATTAGTAGTCCTCACTATTCTGTGAAATAGTGTGATAATAAATGTAATGAGGACCCCATTGAGTTTGTATATTGTCTAGATGACAATATTTGTATTAAAACTCACAGCATATGTTTAGTCGTATTTTACACGACTGTTGTATAATTAAGTTGTATTTGAATTTTGTACCATGTATTTAGCGACTCAAAGCATAGGGATATGATCCATGGCTGAGATGTGAGACAAGAACTAGGAGGGGAGAGACGGGGAATTCCTTCGCTAGTATGACCTACCTAAGTTTATTTGGTATTTAATTGGTCATCGAGTATATAGAGATAATATGTGATATATTAATTAACCCTTGTTTTGTAGCAGTATTTGAAAATGGCATCTGAAAATGTTGAGATAAGCAATGGAGCACAGGAGACCGTTGAGTCTCCACAGATCAATAATCAGGACAATGTGCAACAGGATGACAATAATCCTCCTGTAAAAAACAACACTGATCAATTGACGAACGACGGTACGTTTAGGAGCTTTTTAGAATTCATGCAACATCAGGCGAAGGCAGCTCCTATTCATAATGCAGGAAGAAACAATGGCAACCCACGGTTGGTCACCGCTAAGAAATTCAAGGAGCTGGGACCATCGGAGTTTTTGGAAAAGCTAGAACCACTTAAGGCGGAGACGTGGTTAAAGAAGATCACCAAGATATTTAATGTCTTGGGATGCTCTGAGGAGCAAAAGGTTCCCTTTGCCACCTTTATATTGCGTGAAGAAGCAGATTACTGGTGGGAATCTGTAAAATGTTCCCAGCCTGACGCACTCAAGATGTCTTGGGAGAAGTTCCAAGAGCTTTTCAATGACAAGTACTTTCTCGAAAGCATTCGTCACATGAAGGAGGTGGAATTTATCAAGTTGGAGCAAAACAACATGACCGTGTCGCAGTACGAAGCCAAGTTTGCCGAGTTGTCCCAATTTGCGTCCCATTTGGTTAATAATGAGGAGAGAATGACGCGAATGTTTCTAAGAGATTTGAAACCTGAGATACGTCAATATCTTATCTCTCATAAACTGTGTTTGTATTAAGATGTTGTTAATAGGGCTCAGTTATTGGAGCACAATAATGAGTCAAGCCAACCAAAAGAGAGTAGCCGACAAAATGATAATACCGGTGATAACAGTCATCAAAGCGGTGACAATAAGCATGGAGGGAATCAACATGCCAGAAATGGTAACCACTTCGGTGGTAATCATGGTCAAAACAATAAGAATTGACATTTCAAGAAGAGAAGGTTCAGCAATAACGTGAAGACGTCGGCACCAGCACCCGTTTCAAAGGAAGAAGAACGACCACCGGTCATATGTTTCAAATGCAGACAGGAGGGACACATCCGTCCAAACTGTACGCAGCAATCCAAAATGTGTTTTAATTGTGGAAGAGAAGGTCACCTAGCTCAATTTTGTCGTATGGTGAAGTCAAGTCCAGCTAGGATAGTTATGCCAAATGATGTCCCAGACAAGCTAAAGCCGGTAGTTTAAGAGAGAGCATTTTTTCGTGACAAGGAACCTGAATAAAATTATCACGGGTATGTTAGTCATAAACTCTTGCGAAGTCTATATCGTGTTAGATACCGGTTCTACTCACTCTTTTATTTCACCTAGTTGTGTTCAATGTTTGAATTTAACTCCAAAGAAGTTAGATTTTGATTTATCTGTTGAAACTCAGTTCGGAGAAACCTTCATTACATCCACTATTTATAAATCTTGTTTAATTCAAATTGACACTTTCACATTACCTGTTAATCTTATCTCTTTGAAAATACTTGTCTTTGATGCGATTTTAGGAATCGATTAGTTAACTACTCATCATGGTTTTCGTAAGGTTGTTAGCTTTCATATTTCTAACCAACCTGTTATGCGAATTCAAGTAACCAAACCACTAAAGTCAATCATTGTCATATCAAGCCATAAGTAAAGAGCCCCGATCCTTTCGTTGTTGACTTCCTTGTGTGGAATGCACCGAAGCCAGACTTTCCGTAAGAGACATTGTGAATGATGATGGCAAGTTTATAGGTATCAATGTGACGTGTTAGCCAAGTCATGGATGAGAGTCATAGTTTTGAATGATATTTCTATTTTTAATAAATTTCCTGACGTATTCTCAAATAACTTCTTAGCCTACCCTAGAGTGTGAAATCGAATTTTGTATTGACCCCTGTACAAAACCCATTTCTAAAACCCTCAAATATTTCTTTACTTAAAACGAACGTAACATGCGCCAAAGACGTTGGCTCGGGCTGTTGAAGATTACGATCGTACCATGCAATATCATAGTGGAAGTGCGAACGTGGTAGCTGACGCGTTGAGTAGAAGATCGTATGCAAGTACGATGTTGTTAACACAAAGACCAATTTCGTATAACTTACAAATGATGAAGATAGAGTTATAGACTCTAGGGACCCACGTGAAGATAACAAATATACGATTAGAATCGACTTTAATCGATAAAGTTAAAGCCGCTCAAGCTACACACCCGGAGCTGATGAATGTGAAGAAGAAGGTTCAAGAGGGCATTATTCTAGAAGCAAGAATTGACGAAGAGAGGAAATCTCAACCCTCGATTTAATTGGCCCATTTGAAATCCTCGATGAAGTAGGAACTGTAGCCTATATAGACTCGTTTTACCGCCAGGAACTGTAGCCTATATAGACTCGTTTTACCGCCAAGTATGTTGCGTGTTCATAACTTTTTTTAACGTATCAAGGTTACGTAAATATGTGGACGACCCGAACCACATTATTAAATGAGAACTAAACGATATAATAGAAGATTTAACGTATGAGGAGATTGTTGCCTCTTTTTTAGTCTTAACAAAAGAGTTCTAACTCATGCAAGTATACATGCGTCAACAAGTAATACAGAGCAAGTAAAGTGTCGATCCCACAGAGAAATTTGTTTAACTAAGATTACTATTCATTAATTAAATCACTATATTTATATGCTCAGACTAATGATTAAACTTGGTTTGTGCTCGAATTGCAAATAACAACTAAAACAATAATAACGATGGAATAAATGATATTGGAACTAATGGGATCCTAACTTCATTTAATACTTCATCCAATCACCACTATCATGCATGACTCGTTCACATATCACAGAAAAGTAGCCAAGAGCACTAAAAGAGTATTAGCCATTTTTCAATGCACTAAGACCTACTTACGCAGCATCCACAGATGATAGACTCTATGTAATCATCAATATAACCAAAATCACTATATGTCTATGTGAAATTGCAACTATATTGATTTTAAGTTCAAGCCCTTATTCTAACTTATACGGTGAAACAGTATATGTCTATTTGGTTCACAAAATATATAAGCCATATAACACACCCCTATATACGTATACTATCATGATTATAATCCATATTTGCATGTTCATTGTCAATTCCATACAAATTCTGAAACGAATGGTGATCAAGCATTCATACATGTAAAACAATCATGATAGACATCTCATATGATATGCAAAACAAACCAGCATTTAAGCATACAATCAAACTACATATTAAAATCCGTTAGGATCCCATAATGGAGTTTAGTTCATGACTGAACCAAAAGCCATTATGGGATCAAATCTAAACATAACTAATAAACAAGCAATTGAAAGACGAAAGGTAGAAATAATCAAACCCAATTGCTGAATATAGATCAATAATCAAATCTTCATAAGATTCCAACAATAATAATAATAATCCACTCTGGTAGAAAATCCCAAGGAGGAGGAAAAAAGTAGAGTTGTGGCCTACTTCTACGTTGGAATCTCTCCCAGAGAATAAACCCTAATTATCACCTAAAGAATATAACTAAAACTGAATAAAAATGTTAAGTGATACCCCTGACACCAGTCAGGAATCATTTTAAATCAATAACAACCCTTAAAAATTGGAAATAAAATAAAACAAGTCGTCGACTTAGAATTCCTCCATCTTATTATATGTTATGCATGGCATGAGACTTGTAATAAGTTCTTATGTTGTTCACCACCTCTCGCGGTGCGCGCTCCTAGATTGTCCTTCCTTCCGCCACGTATAACTTGCGAGCAGTTCCAAGGTCCGTTTGGGTACTGTGCGCGGCGTGCGCATCCAAGCTCTTCTTGTCGCGCGGCCTGCAGTTGATGTCTTCTGATTCTGCTCCTTGGCCTGGTTCTTCAATGTTGCTGCTGCTACTAAAATGTCCTATGTTTATCCATGATTGTCCATCCATGTTCCACTCAATCCTATGTCATGCACATCCTATCTTTTGCCTCGCCTCAGGCATCCATTAGCCTCGTGCCCGATATCACCACCAAATTAGGCCAATTCCTGCACTTATTCACCAAAAGGATATTTAAGTATGCAAAATGCAAATTAACATGAAATGCAGCTAAAATAGACTAAAATGTACTTGAGATGGGCATAGTTCGCATGAATTGGTACCCCATAAGTAGGTGTAAAACCAACTTATCAAATACCCCCAAACTTGAACCGTTGCTTGCCCTCAAGCAATGCAAACTACTGAACAATGAAAATGCAGCTATATTACTATGCAACTACATTATGATGCAACTAATCTCACATTGTCTCAACTATCATAGAAATTCAGTCCAATTTGCCTCAGCGAATTTTTTTCTAGAATCAAGAATACAGATGCAAAGCAGGCATAATGTCATACACTTAGATAATTCAAAAATGCTGTAGAGATGTTGTGTTCTCCCAAAACTTGATTTAGGTACAGAATACTCATGCTATATTGCTCACAACAGAAAATTATAGCTTAAATCAAGACTTATGTATATATATGCAACCAAGACTATTCCAACATCTTAAAATAAACTAAGGTTCAACAATGGGCTTAACTGCTTTATTTCTACCCATGAGGGCGACTTTCGCACTTTCCAGCGGTGTTTATTGCCATATTTATTTATTTTTCTTTTTTTTTTCACTTGACTATGCATTATCTTACTCCATTAGGCACACTGCTACCCCTTAGCGAGCTTTCGAGAAACGATTCCCAGACCATGAAAGACCTTAGGGTGCTAGGTGTAGAGACAATCCCCTCGGATGTACTTACTCAAGTAGCTAGGGCCCCAAAATAAGACTAGCCATGTTATTTCTACTTTTCTTTCTTTCTTTCTTTCTTTTTATACACAGATACCCATGTTTTCCCAAAGTTTAAAAATCAATGTGTTATACAGTCTAGAAGTCACTTTTCACATATTTCTCTTTTTAACACTACATTTTTCTATCGAGCAATGCAAAATGTGCTTCTTATACCTACAAGTGCTTGTGAACACATTTGTGCAAACCGAAAGCATTTAAATAGCATTATGACTTTCATTGTATAAAACGTTATATCTCAGCTCATGTTATCCAAAATATTCAGAAATCATTTAAAAACTTCACTATCATCATTGGCTAGACAAAAAATTTCTATACGGTAAGAACTGTGAGGTATGCAACTATAACATGCAACTATATGCTAAAATGTAATCTACACATGCAACAACTATAAAAATCAACTAATCATGCAAAACTATATGCAAACTAAAAACACTACTACCCAATACCCCCAAACTTAAAATATTCAATGTCCCAATTGAATGAAGGTAAAGGGTACGAAAACTCCCCTAATTATTGGTGGTGCCACCCTCCTCGGGTGGTGAATCCGGTGGTGGATATGGTGGTGCGGTTCCAAAATGTGGCCATTCTTGTGTTGTTCCTTGTTGCGCAAACGCTTTGGCTAAAGCCCTTGTGAGTCCTGTCGCAAATGTGCCCAAATTATCGTACATGACATCGACCTTGCGCTCCAACCTTCAGAGCTTGCGATCGCCATGGGTGGCACGTGCGTGGACGGGCCCGCCTCGTCTATTTGCGGGGGTTGTTGTGACGGCTCTGGAAAAATGGGCTGAAGGATGAATCCTAGTCCGCATGGGTGCGGTATACCACCTGCCCAGTCCTCAAATTTTTCGATCATGGCATGAGTAATGTCCTGGCTTGGGTATTGCATCTACTTATTGCCCCAGTTGCATCCCTGATTGGCACAAAGCATGGCAGCCACGGATGCGTGTGGAATACTCCCAATCGTTCTTCCCCGTAGATAGCGTAGCATATTCTCGTGAATGATATGACCAATGTCGATGTACTTTCCGGTGATTATGCCCCACAAAAGACGTGCCCTCTCCGCTGTTATTTTGTGCTGATGGGCGGAAGGCATGAGCTTCGCACATATGAACAAGTTCCACGCTTTTGCATAGTAATTTAGCATTGCAGCTGGGAATATACGCGGTTGTGTCGTGCCAACTTTATATGTCCACTTTGTACCCGGCACACATAACTCTGCAATAATCAACTCCATGTCGGTCTCTAAATGAGCACCGGTTACCCAATTAGCAGCCCCCACTGGCGGTGCATCAGTCATTTTAAAAATTAATCGGATGGCACGGGGTCTGTAATCTACCTCGATGCCACAAACCAGAGATATCCCTCTCATAGTGACCTTGGAATTGGCATAGAATTCACAGACTACGATCATAGGAGGGCGTATTATTGAGTAGTCGTCGATCCACCCTGACCTCTCTCTCGAATCATGGCGCACAACTGGCCATCCTGCCCCTCCGGCTTGAATCCTCGCTCCTTGACGAACGTCTTCGCCACAATGTGGTAGTATTCTTATTGAGCTTCCAAATTGAGGAATTTGGTGTGATCCACAATGTCAGCCTCTTGACTACCCGAAGAGGATGAAGAAGACGACACAATAGACCGTGCTCGCTTAGGCCCCATTTGTATTTGATAGCGATTGCACAGATTATATGATGGGGAATGAAGAAAAGCTTGAAGAATTAAAAACCCTCAAAACTCGTTTCTGCAATCCCAAATAGGAACCCTAACTTTATAGCGCTCTTTGGAGAAGTTGAGGAGAAGAGATACGGACTTTGATTGAGGAGAGAATTGTGGCTAATTGATTGAGAGATGTACGGCAAAAACTTGTAACTGATATATAGATAGCGACGTGAGTTATGGAGAATGAGAGAATTTTGTGTCTATTATTATTCCAAATGAGAGTCCAAATGGTCCACAACTCTATTTAAAATGTTCAGATCTGTTTTAATCCGATTGTCACGCTTACCGCATGAGTTTATCTTGGGTTTTGGCCTTGGTATGAGACTTCCAGAATGAATTGTTGTCAAAATTTGCTTGACTCGCGGGCGCGCACTTTTTGTGCTAACTAGGTCGCGCGGGCGCGCGATGCTTATATCTACAATGCTAAAATTTAATTCCACCCTGCCTATCAGTGATGCTGTCCAATGATGGTTCCTACATAGACATTAATGCTCCTTGTTAATGCATGACTTAGTGGCCTCATAACGCTAACATCTTGCAAATATTCGCAATGTAATTCTTGCTACACACTTAAGCATGAACATCAAGTATCCTATTAAAATTTAATTCGATATAACTACTGAAATAACCCAAAATGAATAACTAAAAACAAATCAATGGAGATAATAATAATTGGTTGCCTCCCATCCAGCGCTAAGTTATAGTCAATTAGCTTGACTATCTCTGAGTTTCACGTCACAGATGGAATTGAGGTGCCTTCCTTCTTGTCCTCTACACCCTGAGGTTTAATGACTTCATCTTTCGTCAATGGCTCTTCCTTCAACTATAAATTTTTACCCGTTGCACATATCAATGGTCCATAATCCCTCAATTTTTGTACTTCATCCTGTAGGCACCAATCCACCGCGTCAACCAGGAAGCACTCTTCTTCATCCGTTGGTAAATTGATTGCTTTAAAGACGTTAAAGGTGATCTCTTAATCCTAGACACGCATAGTGAATTCACCTTTTTGCACATCTATTGACGTTCTGCCTGTGGCCAAGAATGGCCTCCCTAGTATTATTGGTATGCTTTTGTCCTCCTCGTAGTCTAGAATGATGAAGTCAGCTGGAAAAATAAACTTGTCCACCTTAACCAACACATCTTCAATAAGTCCCCGTGGATATGTGATGGATCTGTCAGCTAATTGTAATGCAATATTTGTTGGCTTTGGATCCGGCAATCCCAACTGGTTAAACACTGACCAGGGCATCAAATTTATTCTTGCCCCAAGATCACATAAACACTTACTGAAGTTCATCTTTCCAATTGTGCATGGAATTGTGAAGCTGCCTGGATCCTTCACCTTTGGAGGTAGTTTCTGTTGAAGCACTGCACTACATTCCTCTGTCAAGGCTACTGTCTCAAACTCATCTAATCTCCTCTTCCTTGACAATATACCCTTCATAAATTTGGCGTAGCCTGACATTTGTTCCAATGCCTCGGCGAATGGTATGTTGATCTACAGCTTTTTGAATACCTCCAGGAATTTGCTGAACTATTTATCTTCCCTTTTCTTATTTAATCTCTATGGATATGGAACTTGAATGTGAAGTGGTGGTACTGAACTCTTAAACGTCTCCTCTGGACCTGATCTGTCTTTCTCTTCCTGTTGACCCTCAGATTTCTCCAAATTTTCTTACTCAGTAGCTGGCTCCTCTGCCTCGCGCGGCCGCACAACTTCCTTAGTGCATTCTCGCGCGGGTGCGTGACTTGCAGTAACTAACCAATCTTTCCCAGATCTCAATGTTATCGCTTGACACTGTTCCTTCCCTTCTCTTCTTGGATTTGTCTCCGTATTACTTGGCAATGAACCCTGGGGCCTGTTAGTAAGCATATTCGCTATCTACCCCATTTGAGTTTCTAGATTCTTTATAGCCACTGCCTGTCTCTTGATCATAACTTATGTGTTTGCCGTGTATTTCATCATCATCTCCTCCACTTCTGATTTCTTTTCTTGCTGAGGTGCAAACCGAGTGTGATGTGATGTTGTTGTTGTTGTTGAGAAAATCCGTGAGAAAAGGGTGGTCTAGGATGAAGCTGTAATGCAATATGTTGGTTGTCTTCTGAAATTGATTATTTGGTTTAAACCGATTCTCTTTGATTCCTTGATTATTCGACCAACTAAAGTTTGGATGATTTACATTGTTGGGGTGGTATGTGTTCGAAATTGACCTTGGTCTTTTCTATAGTTTCTCACATATTGCATTGATTACGGTGATAGCACATTGATCCGTCGAGTGTGACCCCCTTACAAATCTCTCACATCTGAAGGCAACCGTCTTTACTTTTCCTTCCTCCAAAGTATCTATCTTCTTTGCCATGGCTGCCATCTGTGCTGACAACTGAGTAATAGCATCAACCTCCAACACACCTACAACTTTGGTTTGTGACATTCGAGATGTAGGTTTCTGAAAATCATTCGATGCCATTGTCTTGATAAGGTCGTAGGCTTCCTCATAGTTCTTTGCCCATAATTCCCCTCCTACAACTGCATCTACAATCGGTCTCGACTGCCATCCCAATCCATTATAAAACGTGTTGATTACCATCCAATCTGGCATACCGTGATGTGGGCACTTTCTCAGCATTTCTTTGTATCTCTCCCATGCTTTATATAATGACTCGCCCTGTTGTTGCTCAAACTGAGAGATAGATGTCCTCATCTTTGTAGTCTTAGCCATTGGGAAGAACTTAGCTAAGAACTTATGTGCTAAGTCCTCCCATGTAGTTATAGATCCTGCTGGCAGAGAATGAAGCCAACTTTTCGCTTTATCCCTCAATGAGAATGGGAACAACCTTAGTCTAATAGCATCTTCCGTCACACCATTGTATCTGAATGTATCAACAATTTTCGATGAAACTTAACAAGTGTTCATTCGGATCGTCTGTAACAGCACCCCCAAACTGAACTATATTCTGCACCATTTGAATAGTGCCAGTTTTTATCTCGAATGTATTTGTTGCTATCACTGGTCTGACTATGCTAGACTGTAGTCCATTAATATTGGGCATGGAATACTCCTTCAGAGCCCTATGCTCCTCTCTTTGTTCTTCTCCTTGTGCCTCGGCTGCCATGTTATCTGTCGTATTTTCCAACTGGACTTGTAAATTTCTACGAACACCCGCCTTCCAACCTCACCCGTTTATGTTATCCTGAACAGGTGTTAAATCGGGGTTGGTTGACCACGTGCGCATAAAAATTTATCCAAGTTCCTGAAACAAAAACAAAAACTAAAATGAGATAAGACTAGAATTGTCTAAGTTATACAATATAGCTTAAACTAAAGATAATAATTCTAAATTAAACGCCTTTCCCCGGCAATGGTGCCAAAAACTTGTTGCCTCTTTTTTAGTCTTAACAAAAGAGCTCTAACTCATCTGCAAGCATACACGCGTCAACAAGTGTCTGAGAAGCAAGTAAAGTGTCGATCCCACATAGAAATTTATTTAACTAAGATTACTATTCATTAATTAAATCACTATATTTATATGCTCAAACTAATGATTAAACTTGGTTTGTGCTAGAATTGCAAATAACAACTAAAACAGTAATAACGATGGAATAAATGATATTGGAACTAATGGGATCCTAACTTCATTTAATACTTCATTCAATCACCACTATCATGCATGACTCGTTCACATATCACAGAAAAGTAGCCAAGAGCACTAAAAGAGTATTAGCCATTTTTCAATTCACTAAGACCTACTTACACAACGTCCACAGATGATAGACTCTATGTAATCATCAATATAACAAAAATCACTATATGTCTTTGTGAAATTGTAACTATATTGATTTTAAGTTCAAGCCCTTATTCTAACTTATACGGTGAAACAGTATATGTCTATCTGATTCACGAAATACATAAACCATATAACACAACCCTATATACGTATACTATCATGATTACAATCCATATTTGCATGTTCATTGTCAATTCCATACAAATACTGAAACGAATGGTGATCAAGCATTCATACATGCAAAATAATCATGATAGACATCCCATATGATATGCAAAACAATCCAGCATTTAAGCATTCAATCAAACTACATATTAAAATCCGTTAGGATCCCATAATGGAGTTTAATTCATGACTGAACCAAAAGCCATTATAGGATCAAATCTAAACACGACTAATAAAGAAGCAATTGAAAGATGAAAGGTAGAAACAATCAAACCCAATTGTTGAATATAGATCAATAATCAAATCCTCATAAGATTCCAGTAAAAATAATAATAATAATAATAATAATAATAATAATCCACTCTGGTAGAAAATCCCAAGGAGGAGGAGAATAGTAGAGTTGTGGCCTCCTTCTACGTTGGAATCTCTCCTAGAGAATAAACCCTAATTACCACCTAAAGAATATAACTAAAACTGAATAAAAATGTCAAGTGATACCCCTGACACCAGTTAGGAATCGTTTTAAATCAATTACAACCCTTAAAAATTGGAAATAAAATAAAACAAATCAATGACTTAGGGCCTCATGGCAGCAGCTCCTCTCGACTTATTATGCTCATGGTAGTGAGACTTGCGATAGAGTTCTTATGTTCATTGTAGGCCTCTCACGCCATGGTGCATGTTCCCTAGCATTGTCCTTCTCGCGGCTGCGCAACTTGTAGTAGGTTCCAAGGTCTGGCTGGGTACTCGTGCGGGCACGCGCATCCAAGCTCTTTCTCAGTGTCGCGCTACTGCTGCGATTGATGTCTTCGATTTCGCTCCTTGGCTTGGTTTCGCAAATATTCTTGCTTTTTCCATCTTTGAAATGTCCTATGTCTATCCATGTTCCACTCAATCCTACGTCATGCACATCCTATCTTTTGCCTCACCTCATGCATCCATTAGCCTCGTGCCCGATATCACCACCAAATTAGGCCAATTCCTGCACTTATTCACCAAAAGGAGTTTTAAGTATGCAAAATGCAAATTAACATGAAATGTAGCTAAAATATACTAAAATGTACATGAGATGGGCATAGTTCGCATGAATTGGTACCCCATAAATAGGTGTAAAACCCACTTATCAGAGATACGTGTTAAAATCTTGGATCGTATTCAACACTCAAATGTTATACCTCAAGAATTAGAATCTGAAATGAAGTCAAGGTATCCTCACCTCTTCGGCATACCAGGTACGTACGTAAATTTCGAGGGAAAAATTTCATAAGGAGGGGAGATTGTGAGACCCCAGATTTTATGAATAAAGATTTAATTTTCTCGAAATATTTTTTTGAATATTATGGTGTGAATTTTAGATAGTGTTATAGTTGTGGGTAGTATTTATAAATTTTGAAAAGTATGCAAGTTGTTGTATAATATTCGATTGGTCAGAGAATATTCTTTTTGTTGGAGAATATCCGTACGACGGTACAATCATTGGTGAACCCCACAACGGAATTATTGTTGGATTGAGAAAATGACAAAAATATTTTATGAAAATAACGGCGAAAGTTTTACCGTTAATACTGTTGAACTACTTGGTAGTAAAAGTACAGTAATACGCGTGGTTGCATAGTAGCACACGGTATTGATTATTGATGCTTACGTGATAAGTCACTCAGTTTTGTTTTATTAGTATTATTAATGTAATAAAACAGAAAAGCTTTTTATATAAAACAGAATACTTTTATAAAGTTATTCATTTTATTAGATTATAAATAGAATAGATTATATTCTATTATGCATAGTATTTTGCATAGTAAAATTTTTTTATATAAAATGTAATACTTTTATAAAGTTATTCGTTTTATTAGACTATAAATAGAATATATTATATTTTATTATGCATAGTATTGCATAGTGCCTGCATAGTGTTTTGGATAGTAAAATCTTTTTATATAAAATAGAATACTTTTATAAAGTTATTCGTTTTATTAGATTATAAATAGAATATATTATATTTTATTTAAAAGATTTTGTTTTAAATCTGGACCGTCCATTTAAAGTAAATCAATCTGGATCGTTCATGAATTAGTTACTATGCAGTCCATTCTTCTATATAAAGAAGCTCATTCCTTCATTATTTTTTACGAATTCACTGAAACTCTTGAGAGAGAAACTATAGAGAGAAAGAAGAAAAGTATTCTGCCACTTCCCTACTCCTACATCCAGTACTCTTCTTCTTAAGGTAGGGGATATTATTTGTTGTACTTGTAGGGGATATTATTTGTTGTACTCGTAAGTGGTATTATTTCTTTTGTATTCATGAAGATAATTTATGTTATTCCATTCTTTATTATTCTGTTGGAATAACCTGTATACGCGGGTTACCCTATACTTGGTGAAATTCTTTTGTTATTCCATTCTTTATCATTATGTTGGAATAACCTATTTATGCGAAGTACCGCATACATGGTGAAATTCTTCTGTTATTCTATTCTTTATCATTATGTTGGAATAACCTGTTTATGCGAAGTACCGCATACATGGTGAAATTCTTCTATTATTCCATTCTTTATTATTCTGTAGGAATATCACATCGGTCGTATTACGCTCGACTGGTTTCATTATTTATTATTCTCGTTGGAATATCCACATAAAATGCGTATTACGTTGACACGGTTCCGATTCTTTATCATTACATTGGAACATCCACGTATGTGCTTTTACGCATTTGACTGGTTCCGTTATTTATTATTCTGTTGAAATAACACATGCGTGCGATTCTATCGCATGCTTGGTGATTTCTTTTGTTATTCCATTCTTTATTATACTCAGTTGGTTAAAGTGTTGACTTCTATACTCCATGAAATTAGTGGAATATTCTTGATATTTTTGCTTCATCCAGTATCTTTTCATGAAAATATTCTTCTGAGCATTCTTGAATTTTTACTCCACAAAGCAGTATCATGTTGACAATTTGGACGTTATTGGTTCCTGGATAAATTAATTCTTGAACTTGTTTTATTGAATTATTATGTCATTGTCATAATCCTTATGTTTATATTATGTTGAAAGTCATCTGTGGCCTGTAGTGCATAGATAGACTTGGTATGATTATGACCGGAGATTATTCGGTATAATCATAACCGAAATGTTGCATATGATGTGAAAAAAATCCTCATTGGCCCGTAGTGCATTGATGGAAATTTTTTTGTATAATTATGGCCATGGATTCTCTTCGGCCAAGGGTGCAAAGATGAATTGTTTTATGGCATGATCAGGACCGTTGATGAAAACACGATTATCTTTGGCTTGTAGTGCATGGATAATTCGTGGTTGTGATACTAAAGAATATCCTTGGCCTGTAGTGCATGGATGATTTGATGATGTGGATTATTTATTAAGCTGAGTCTCAGCGATAAAAGTGATGAAAAACTTTTTAAATCATAGAAGATAGTAGATTTTATTCTCTACTTGACTCTTCTAATGGATTGCTTGTTCCACTGCAGTTAAACTTGATGTTTGTTATATTGTATCAGTTTAACATTGTTGAAGGCTAATGATAATTTATTCTGCATTTTCTTAGTCATAATATTTCTTACTGGGCTAGTTAAGCTCACCCTTTTGCTTTCATTGTTCTCTTAAGGAAATGAGAACGTAGCAGGGACTAGTCGGGGGAAACAGAGTGATGGTCCTAGATGGTGCATTAGTAGTCCTCACTATTCTGTGAAATAGTGTGATAATAAATGTAATGAGGACCCCATTGAGTTTGTATATTGTCTAGATGATAATATTTGTATTAAAACTCACATCATATGTTTAGTCGTATTTTACACGACTGTTGTACAATTAAGTTGTATTTGAATTTTGTACCATGTATTTGGCGACTCAAGATGGGTGATGTATACCTATTTTGGGGGCGTCACAATAAATTATTCTGCATTATCTTAGTCATAATATTTCTTACTGGGCTAGTTGAGCTCACCCTTTCTTTCACTGTTCTATTCAGGAAATGAGAACGTAGCCAGGACTAGTCGGGGAACGGAGTGACGGTCCAGATGATAGCATTAGTAGTCCTCACTATTCTATTAAATAGTGTGACAATAAATGTAATGAGGACTCCATTGAGTGTGGATATTGTCCAGATGACAATATTCTTATTAAAACTCTAAGATTATGTTTTGTCGTATTTTACACGACTGTTGTATAATTAAGTTATATTTGAATTTTATACCATGTATTTGGCGACTCAAGATGGGTGATGTATACCTGTTTTGGGGGCGTCACAGTGATAATATTATTCTAACATAGAAATAAATATTATTAATATTAGGTCTTCAAACAAAGCTTATTAATTTGCGTAGCGGTAATCAACAGTTCATGCAAGTTTTCCTTAACTCAACTTTGAGTTGTATTATTCAATTATACATGTGGTTAATCATTGTTGATTGCCATGTCTAAGAATTATTAAATCGCACTCTATAAATACTGCATGTATTCATCAGGTATGAAAGGTTGATCACCTTCATTACCATTCGGTCCAGATATATATTGAAAGTAGTATGCACACAAGCCAATCATGTTTGATGATAAAGCATATACTTTGTAACAATCTTATTCATTTATTAATAAAAAGTAATAATTTATTAAAGGCTTTTAATTATCTACATGATGTTGTTTTATAATATGTGATAAACCCATAGTTTTAAGCAATGCTTTTAGAATAATGATGATGATCATTCTAATGAGATCTAAATTCTTAGAAAGCTTAAAACTAAAATAATTCCCAATCATTGGATTACTAAATTGGGGATTAGTGAATCCGGATAGATTGGTACATACGTTGCTTGCTCATTGGATGAGGATGATTAATCTCATGATCATTTGTGTGGAGACACTAGAGCAAGTATGTAGGTGCTTATTAGAGAATAAGTTCACTGAACGTGGCTCGCTAAGGAATACCTAATGGAGTTTTACTTGCCTGTCAATAGGAATTCCTGTAGTGATAGTAGTACAAGTGATCCTTGGACTTGAGATCATCATAGTATCTTGTGTATGATGAGTTATACTTTGACTTATTCCTTAAGACCCTTAGGGTATATCAAAGGGTATGCTTGGGTATAATAAGTTATGCATGGAGATAATGTATGATCAATAAAGAATCTACCACTTCTATTAAAAGAAGAGAAATGTCCTATGTTATTCGATAAATGACAACCCAAAGAGTCCTTGGGTAAGCGAGAATGAAATTAGAAAGGAGTTTCTAATTTGCATTATTTGAGTTGTGCATTTAAGAGTCGAAATACATATAATTAAATAAAATAAGACTTGGACAATAATTCCATGTCTTATATTTAATTGGGACATTGTATGGTGGAAGGATTGAATTGTACGGTAATTATTTACTCAAAGGTTCTTTTATGATTAATGTTGAAATCTATATTATCTGGAAAGTCGTTGATCGCTAGGGAGGCTTATCCTATTGTCAGAATAAATATTATTTATTTAAATAAATTAATTGTTTAATTTATTTATTTAAATAAGATTAGAATTGTTCTAATTGATTTATTCACAACCGGTTTAATATGGAGAACCTAAAGGGTCACACCATAAAAGGAAGAATAATTATTTAAGAAGTTAATGGCATAATCGTAATAATATGTTAAGTATATTTAATTTAATCTATGGTGATAGAATAAATTAAATAGCTTAATATTTATTATTTAATATTTTAGAAATATTAAATATAAATTAATAAGAGGAGTCTTATTAATATTATTACAATTATTATTATTTTAATTTCTAAAAGAGTTTAGGAATTAATTTAATATAAGTACTCTCATTTATTCCTAATAGGATTAGGAGGAAAAATTAATTAAAGGAGTTTAATTAATTATCCATAATAAGATTAGGGAGCCCCTTTAATTAAAAGGGTTTAATTAAATAATACATTATTTTAATAGGGTTACTTGATATCTTTATAAGAGGAGTCTTATATCAGATATCATGACGACGTGATAATTCCAATGGTTGGAGAGTACGGTCTTTTTCTATAGAGATAGAAAAACTAGGGTTTAGTCAACCACCCATTTTCTTGAATCTTTATTATTCCTTGGTGGATCACCTCTAGAGGCCAAACATTTGGGTGGCTAACGTTGATCAAAGGAAGAAACCAAACCCGGTGGATTCAAGTTGAACGCGAAAGGATTTGGAGGTGAACTTGTACCTGAGGAAGCTCGATCTTCAAGGGTATGATTTTATTCTTTATCTTTTCGTTTAATTAATAATTGTGCATAAAGGGTGATCCGGGTATATGGTTTATAAAAATTTTAAACTCTGATTTTTACACATTTCCGCACCTTATTTTTGCAATTTGATTGCGTTCTTGAATATTACAAACCTAACAGTGGCATCAGAGCCAAACCTTTATGAAAATTATTAATTGTTCAGATTTGATATGTGTTTAGAACAATTTAATTGGGCATAATTTTATTGTATAAAATTTATTTAAAAAAAAAAAAAAAACCGCGAATCCTTTTTGTTAGATTGTATCCGTGGTTATTCAAGGGAAACAAGTAACAAGGGACTTGCATGGATTTCAAGGATCTGCAGGTAATAAATAATATTATATATATATTATTTACGTTAGTGGCAGCCGGCAAGATCTTCATTTAAAATATCCTGGATACCTTATATATATATGATATTTAATAAGGCAATCAAGGAAGGTACGGATATTATATATATATATATATATATATATATATTATACGGTTAATATAATATATATATATATATATATTAATTATTTTATAATTAAAATAAAAGTTTATTTTAATTTTAAAATGAAAGATTTATTTTAATATTAAAATAAAAGGTTTATTTTAATTTTAAAATTAAATTTCATGCTAACTAATTAGAGTTGGAATTGGATTTCAAGATAACTAATTAGAGTTGAAATTGGATTCTATTTTTCTTAAATAAAGGAGTTTATTTTGATATGAAATTAGATTTCATATTATTCAAAATAAAAGGGTTTATTTGTGAATAGGAAAAAGAATCAGTCTTTCCTTAAATAAAGGAGTTTATTTAAATATGAAATAAGATTTCGTATTATTCAAAATAAAGGAGTTTATTTGTGAATAGGAAAGATAACTGTGTTTCCTTTAATAATTTTTTTATATATATATGGAATTGGATTCCATAATTAATTAAAATAAAGGAGTTTATTTTGATTAAAGATTTTGATTAAAATAAAATAGTTTATTTTATTCAAAATTGGATAAATTAAAATAAAATAGTTTTATTTTAATTTAAATTTGGATTAAAATAAAGGAGTTTATTTTGATTCAAAATTAGATTTTATACTAAGTAAATTTGCCCATTAAATGATATCAATATATATATATATATATATATATATATATATATTAAATGTTTATTATTCATAAGATGAATGTTATTTATTGATGCATATGATGATGTGTATGATAATAAATGGGATTGATTATGGACTATTGACCAATGCGATTGGATTTTATTTTAGTTGGATGCATGAATGTATGTGTGTTTTATTAAATGGGGTCTCACAGATTTCGTCTTCTCTAATTTTTCTAAATGTAAATTCTATCTCCCTCCTATGTACTTCCCCTTGATTGTTGATCAAGGTTTCTATTTATTTTATTTAGTTTTGTAATAGGAATAGTTAGAATTAATTTTGAAGAATTAGAGATCAAGGAGCAAGGAGTAAGGAGCGCTTGAAGACCCGTTTGTAATGGAGCAGGGTTTAAATGTAATAGTTATTTTAAATATTATTTCTTGCACCCTAGGGTTTGACCTTTTGGTTCACTTGGTGGCTCTAGTGAACCAAACTAGAATAAAAGTCCATAATCAATCAAGGAGTAGAATATAGTATTTTATATGTGCATGCTTATACTATATATATTATATATTATGCAAACATGCTTCGCATGTTCATTAATAATAGCGTATTATATATATATATATATATATATATATATATATATATATATATATATATATATATATATATATATATATATATATATATATATATATGCACGCTAAACAAGATGAGACAAATTAATAACAAACCCCTCAATTTTTTTTTATATTAAGTCCTAAGCGTTCAAAGATATTTGGAATATCGAACGTCAGCTTTCTAGCATGATAAAATTAATAGAGTATTAAATATTTAATATGAGTTTGTTGTGTCACCACAAGGCAAGTATTAAGTATTTAAGATGTTAATTTATCACATTTGATGCTTATAAAGAAAATTGAATAATATTGTTTTGTTGTGTCACCACAAGGATGATATTTTTCTTTTTGAATATATGGAGTGCTAGGTTGGACTTAACTTGGATAATTTTGATTTGGATGTGCCACCACTTGATCAAAATAATCTAAGAGGCAAAATACAAGGAGTTGCATAGTTGATGTAATTGACAAAAGTTGTCTACCTATTTATTTATATATAGTTTGTTGTGTCACCACAAGGCTATATACATTTGAAATGGGATCCTTATTCTCACTAGCGAGATCTTTAATTAGATTTTGCCGAACTATATATATTGAGGTAATATAGTTTGAAGAAAATAGTGGGAGATACCAATTTAAAACAAGACCTAAATTATTTTGGTAATTAATAAAAGAATGTATGTTAAAATGATGTTAATTACAAATTCATTTACGTAATTTTACAATGTCTAAAATTACTATCATCATGAAACATATTAGATGTTATTTAATGGGATCGAATTAAAGCGGATTGGTTAAGGAAATTGAGAATAGTTCTCATAGTTGAAAAGCTATCTTATGTCCTTAATATGCCTATCCCTGCGCAATGGTTGCAGACAATGCCTCGAGGAAGAGATTGCTACTTTTAGAAAGTGGCAAGATGATGCACTGATTGGCTCAACGCATCATGCTCGCATCCATGAAAGTAACGAGCTTCACACAAGATGAAACTATGGATGCTCCTACTATATTCCCGCACATCAAGTAGTTGATGGTGAGGAAAGTAGGACTGATAGATATCAGATATCTAAGGAGCTCTTCCGATCTAGAATGACCGAAGGCACTACAAGATGCTATACACATGTCCTAATGATGATCAATTTGATTGAACAGTTAGAACAACTGGTTTTGTCATGGATGGAGAGTTGAGCCAAGATTTGATCTTGCACTCACTCTCGGACTCCTTTCACAATTGTTGTGAATTTTTCATATAAACAAGCTAGATATCAGCTTCGTTGATTTAATTAACATATTGAAAATGTTGAGAGTCACTTTCCAACCAAGAAAGACCAAGTCTTACTAGTAGGGGCCAAAGGATCTTCTGAAAAGAAGAAAGATTCAAAGAAGGTAAATAGAAAGGCAAAATAAAGGATAATAAGAACAAAACTGATTTGGATAGCAAAGGAGTTTGCTTCCACTGCAATAAGCCTGGACACTGGAAAAGAAACTGCGAGAAGCATCTTGCAGAGGCTAACCAAAGAAGCTTAGTGAAGTTTCGGTTACAAATATTATTTTGTTCATGGTTGAAATAAATTTTTCTTAAAGTCAATGTTCTACTTGGGTATTGGATACCTGCTTTGGTTATCATAAATATAGATTTATGAAGGACCAAGCAGTAGAAAACTAAACAAATATAAGTAATCCTATGTGTGGGAAATGAAGCAAAGGTTGTTGCATTAGCCATAGAAACTTATAATTTAACAATGCCTACGGGCAAATCTATTAAGTCAATAAGTTGTTATTGTATTCCAGTTCTTGTTAAAAATATTATTTCCATTTTATTGTTGGACAATGAAATCTTTGGTATTATAATTAAGAACAATTGTTGTTCTATTTATAATAATAATGTTTTGTATAGAACTGGAATATTACTTAATAAATTTTGTATACTTGACTTACGTGGAAAATTATTTTATAAATTGAACAAAATAATATAAGAAAAGGAGATGATCATTCAAAGAGTTGAATATATGTATTTGCTGAAATACAAGTGTGAATTATTTGAAAGGTTCAAAGAATTCAGAAGTGAAATAAATTGGCAAAGTATTAAGATTCTTTGATTAGATCAAGGAAGAAATACTTGTGCAATAAGTTTCTAGATCATCTCAAATGGTTTTCTCATAATGGACACATCCTGATACGCAATAATTAATTGATGTATCTGAATGAAAAATCGTACCTTGTTGGACATGGTACGGTCCAAAATGATTTTATCGACATTCCAGTATCCTTCTGGGATAATGTCCTAGAAATGGCTGCATATCTACGAAAATGGTAACCTCAAAATCCGGCCCCAAGACTCCATAAAAGTTATGGATAGGGAGGATTCCCTGTCTTAAGTATGTTAAGATAAGGGGGTTGTTCAACTTATGTGAAAAGGTTTCGAAGGATAAGCTTGGGACAAGATTTGACAAGTACAATTTGTGGGACGTCCTAAAGTAAGTTTAGGGTATATGTTCTATAATCCTACTTAGCAAAAGGTGTTTGTTGCGAAAAACACTACCTTCTAAGATAAATGTGTTTATTATTGAAGGGGCTAGTGGGAGGATAATAGATCTTGAAGAGTTCAAGAACCACAAAACACTATAAGTCAAATAAGAGGAACCTGTAGATGGACCTATTGTACCACAACTGAATCGTAAATCTGGAATATTACCGAAGATACCTGGGAGGTATGGATTCATCATGGATGATGATGATGAGGTACGTATCATAGAAGATGATGATCCAGTTACATACGATGAGGTAAGAGTTATAGACACTCTCAAAATGGAACATTCATTTTGATGAAATAATCAAAAGAGTTTGATTTTATCAAAAACAAGAATGAACCTAGTGTGTACAAAAGGGTCAGTGGGAGCGTCGTGAAATTTCTAGTATTATATGTTGATATACTATGGATACGGAATGACATGCCAATGCTAGAATCAGTAAAGATAAAGTTGTCTAAACATTCCTCCACGAATGATTTGGGAAGAGTATCTTAATTGGGGATAAAATCTATATAGATAGATACAACAGGATGCTCGACTTAACCCAAGTAACGTATATTCATTTGATGCTAAAGTCGTTTAGCATGACAAACTCCAAGAGATGTCTCATGTCGATGAGCTATGGAGTGTATCTCTCTTAATAGTCCCCACAGACTCCTGAAAAGAGAGGTCGCATGAGTGACAATCATGCATACAATGAAATGTACGAGACCTGATGTTGATCAGTCATATTATGGAGAAGTTCACTATGAGTCAGTGAAAAACATCTTAAAGTGTTTAACCGGCACTAAGGATGTGATCATATTCATGGTGGGTCTTAATTAAAACTAGAGAGCTTAACAGACTCAAGTTTTTCAAAGCAGAACAAGGCGACGAGAAAAATCCACTTTAAGGTAAAGGGTTACCTCAAGCAGTGGTGCAATTGAATTGGAAAGGTTCCAAACAAAGAAAGAGTTCTTTGGTTTAGTGATAAAGACAAAGTATATAGCTATAAATGAAGCTGCAAGTTGATTGTTTGGATTGAAAGTTCATTACAGAACTAGGAATAGTTCCTAAGTCTCATCTTGGATCTAAACATGTGTTGTGGCACTTTCATTTGATTATTAGAATCATTGAAAGATGGGAAATCACTATAGAGATGGTGGACTCTCAAGAACAACATTACATATCCATCAACTAAAGCTTATCCAACATCGGGATAATCGTCACTTAGAGAAGAAGAGTATGAGTTACCATGACGATTGGCTTTAGTGCAAGTGGGAGATTGAAAGTAGTATGCACACAAGCCAATCATGTTTGATGATAAAGCATATACTTTGTAACAATCTTATTCATTTATTAATAAAAAGTATTAATTTATTAAAGGCTTTTAATTATCTACATGATGCTGTTTTATAATATGTGATAAACCCATAGTTTTAAGCAATGCTTTTAGAATAATGATGATGATCATTCTAATGAGATCTAAATTCTTAGAAAGCTTAAAACTAAAATAGTTCCCAATCATTGGATTACTAAATTGGGGATTAGTGAATCCGGATAGATTGGTACATACGTTGTTTGCTCATTGGATGAGGATGATTGATCTCATGATCATTTGTGTGGAGACACTAAAGTAAGTATGTAGGTGCTTATTAGAGAATAAGTTCAATGAGATTGGCTTGCTAAGGAATACCTAATGGAGTTTTACTTGCACCGTCAATAGGAATTCTGTGAAGTGATACTAGTACAAGTGATCCTTGGACTTGAGATCATCATAGTATCTTGTGTATGATGAGTTATACTTTGACTTATTCCTTAAGACCCTTAGGGTATATCAAAGGGTATGCTTGGGTATAATAAGTTATGCATGAAGATAATGTATGATCAATAAAGAATCTACCACTTCTATTAAAAGAAGAGAAATGTCCAATGTGATTCGATAAATGACAACCCAAAGAGTCCTTGGGTTAAGGCGAGAATGAAATTAGAAAGGAGTTTCTAATTTGCATTATTTGGAGTTGTGCATTTAAGAGTCGAAATACATATAATTAAATAAAATAAGACTTGACATTAATTCCATGTCTTATATTTAATTGGGGCATTGTATGGTGGAAGGATTGAATTGTACGGTAACTATTTACTCAAAGGTTCTTTTATGATTAATGTTGAAATCTATATTATCTGGAAAGTCGTTGATCGCTAGGGAGGCTTATCCCTATTGTAGAATAAATATTATTTATTTAAATAAATTAATTGTTTAATTTATTTATTTAAATAAGATTAGAATTGTTCTAATTGATTTATTCACAATAGGTTTAATATGGAGAACCTAAAGGGTCACACCATAAAAGGAAGAATAATTATTTAAGAAGTTAATGACATAATCGTAATAATATGTTAAGTATATTTAATTTAATCTATGGTGATAGAATAAATTAAATAGCTTAATATTTATTATTTAATATTTTAGAAATATTAAATATAAATTAATAAGAGGAGTCTTATTAATATTATTACAATTATCATTATTTTAATTTCTAAAAGAGTTTAGGAATTAATTTAATATAAGTACTCTCATTTATTCCTAATAGGATTAGGAGGGAAAATTAATTAAAGTAGTTTAATTAATTATCCCTAATAAGATTAGGGAGCCCCTTTAATTAAAAGGGTTTAATTAAATAATACCTTATTTTAATAGGGTTACTTGATATCTTTATAAGAGGAGTCTTATATCAGATATCATGATGACGTGATAATTCCAATGGTTGGAGAGTACGGTCTTTTTCTATAGAGATAGAAAAACTAGGGTTTAGCCAACCACCCATTTTCTTGAATCTTTATTATTCCTTGGTGGATCACCTCTAGAGGCCAAACATTTGGGTGGCTAACGTTGATCAAAGGAAGGAACCAAACCCGGTGGATTCAAGTTGAACGCGAAAGGATTTGGAGGTGAACTTGTACCTGAGGAAGCTCGATCTTCAAGGGTATGATTTTATTCTTTATCTTTTCGTTTAATTAATAATTGTGCATAAAGGGTGATCCGGGTATATGGTTTGTAAAAATTTTAAACTCTGATTTTTACACGTTTTCGCACCTTTATGCAATTTGATTGTGTTCTTGAATATTACAAACCTAACATATATATGTTCATGTTCAATGTTCGTTCAGCTATGTAAAATTTGTTCATGCTAGTTCGCAATTATATTGTAGAACTGTAGCCAGCTTTTGTTCAATTCTTTCAATCATGATATATCCTTAATTTATTGAACTTAAACTTGTTGGGCAAACTTGTTGCTCACCCTTCCTATATCATGATAAACATTACAGATAAGGCAAATACGTTCGGATATAGGAAAGGATAAACCAAGTTCAGCTTGAGATAATATGTGCAGCTAAAATGTAATAGTATAATATGATAATAATGTTATATGTTAGACAGGTTATGAATTATATATAAGTTAAGGTTACTCGACCTTAGGGAATAGTGTGTAATGTTTATTGTATAAACAATTTATGTTTATATCTTCCGCAAATAGTAATAGTGATAGAATGTTTATACCATATCCGTGGTGATTCAGGAACCGAATTTGGGGCTCTCACAGTAGTTGTGGTCAGTTAATCCCTTAGTGGGTTAACTGGCAAACTCCTCTTAGGGTCATGTTTGGCTAGCCTTAAAAGGCTCATTTTCATTTATTTTAATTAATCTTTTATAATATATTTAATGGTCACACATCTAATTAATCAATTAATTTTATTTAATTTAATTAAATAAAATAGCATAAAATCACATAAATTCACATAGTCGCATATTTAAAATTCTTATTTATTAATTTTGTCAAATCAGTAAATCTCTAATTTATTATTAAATTAATTAGAATAACATTATGCTTATTAATTAATTCATTTAATCAAATAAGCTCAATTAAATACATACTTTGAATATAAAAATTCTCCACATTAATTTAATCAATGTAACACATATAATTAAATTAATCTAGCATAATTTCATCAATTAATTATTTAACCCAATAATTAAATCATCGAAAAATATTTATTTAATTTAATAAATATTCCAATTAAATTACAAAAATCTCGTTTGTCACAACTTTTCCCCCAAAATCACGACTCAATAAATTCATCATGTTACATTCTCCCCCCTTACAAAGATTCTATCTCTAGAATTGCTTGCACATAAATTAAGCAAATAATTGTGGGTAATTCTTTATCATGTGTGCTCTTCAAATTCCCACGTAGCTTCTTGAGCATTGTTGTTCCTCCAAATTACCTTAACAGAAGGTATTACTTTATTTCTTAGAACTTTCTATTTCCTGTCAACAATCTGAACATGAATTTCATCATAGGATAAGTCTTTCTCAAAATGTAGGGGTTCATATTCAATCACATGCTTGTAATCGGGTTTGTAGGGCCGTAAATCTGAAATATGGAAGACGTTGTGGACATTCTCGAGCGCCGGAGATAAGGCTACCTCATACGTAACTTCTCCAATCATTCGCAGTACCTCAAAGGGTCCAATGAACCTTGGGCTTAATTTCCCCTTCTTTTCAAACTTGGTCTTTCCTTTCAAGGGAGAGACTTTCAAAAATACATAACTACCCGATTCAAACTCAACATTTTTACGATGTGGATCGGCGTATTTCTTCTGCCTATCTTGAGGTGCTACCAATCTTGTTCGGATCACTTCGACTATCTTTGTTGTCTGCTCTACCAGTTCTGGACCTAATAATTGTCTCTCGCCAACTTCATCCCAGTATAGCGGAGTTCTGTACTTTCTGTCGTACAATGCTTCATAAGGCGGCATGCCAATACTAGCGTGGTAAGTGTTGTTGTAGCCGAACTCTAGAAGCGGTAGATGATCATCCCAATTTCCTTTAAAGTTCATTATACAAGCTCTTAACATATCTTCTAATGTCTGAATCGTTCTTTCACTCCGCCCGTCTGTCCGAGGGTGATATGTCATACTCATTCTCAACTGTGTACCCATGCATTCCTGTAGTCATTTCTAGAAGTTCGATGTAAAGCGCGGATCCCTATCGGAAAAAATTGTCACTAGAACTCTTTGCCTCGAAACAATCTCTTTTACATATAATTTTGCCAACTTGTCTAAGTTGAATTTGATTCTGATCGGAACGAAGTGTGCAGATTTCGTCAGTCGGTCAACGATAACCCATACTACGTTGTAGCCTTTCTAAGTTGTCGAAAGGCCAACCAAGAAATCCATCGTAATATGGTCTCTGATGCTCTGCTTTCACTTTCTGGCATGTCAGACACTTGGTAACACACTCTGTAACATCTCTTTTCAAATTTGGCCACCAGAAATGTTGTCGAAGATCTTGGTACTACAAGGGTGAATCGAATACCGTGAACTATGAGCCTCGCTCAAAATATCTTCCTTAATCTTTGGTACTGGTGGTACCCAAACTCTGCTCTCAAATCTCAGTATTCTCTCGCTGTCTATTTTGAACCTCGGTTCGGTTCCTTCAGATATTTTCTTTTTCACCTTCTCACATTCTTCGTCCTGAAATTGAGCCTTTTTAACTTTATCCAGCAAGGTTGTACCAGCTAGCATCTGGAACAACTTCTCGTCAATCTCCATAGGATACTTCACTTCCAATTCCAGCTTCTCCATCGCTAAAATTAGCTCCTCCTAAGTGGTCAACATCATCAATTTCTCCTGACCCTTTCTACTTAAGGCGTCGGCAACCACATTTGTTTTACCCTGATGGTATAAATTTTGTAATCATAGTCCTTAATTAACTCTAGCCACCTTCTTTGGCGCATATTCAAGTCCTTCTGTGTAAATATATATTTCAGACTCTTGTCGTCTGTATATATTTCACACTTCTCCCCATAGAGATAGTGTCTCCAGATCTTCAAAGCAAATACCACTGCAGCTAATTCCAAGTCGTGGGTTGGATACCTCTTCTCATAGTCTTTCAATTGTCGTGACGCATACGAAATGACCATGCCATTTTGCATAAGCACACAACCCAGTCCCTTATGCGATGCATCACTATAAACCACAAAATTTCCTATGTCATCCGGAAGAGATAACACACGTGTTGTACTCAATCTCTTCTTAAGTTCTTAAAAGCTTTCCTCAATCTTCTCCGTCCAAACGAATTTTACAACTTTTCTCGTCAAATTCATCAGCGGGGTTGCGATCTTGTTCTGAATGAATCTTCTATAATAACTAGCCAATCTAAGAAAACTTCTTACTTCCGACGGCATCTTCGGCTAATCCCAGTTCATCACAGCTTCGACTTTAGAGGGGTCTAACAAAAAATTTTCCTTATCGATTACATGTCCAAGAAATTATACCCTTTCAATCCAGAATTCATACTTCAAAAATTTGGCATACAACTTCTCTCTTCTCAACGCCTCTAACGTTACTTTCAAATGCTCTATGTGTTCTTCCTTGGTTTTTGAATATACCAAAATGTCATCGATAAAGACCACTACAAATTTATCCAAAAATGGGTTGAATACTCTGTTCATGAGGTCCTTAAATGTTGCAGGCGCATTCGTTAGACCAAATGACATCACCAGAAATTCATAGTGACCATATCGAGTCCTAAATGTTATCTTCGGCACATCCTCTTGCCTCACTTTCAGTTGATGATAACCACTTCTCAAGTCTATCTTTAAAAAGTATCTTGATCCCTTCAATTGATCAAACAGATTGTTGATCCTCGGTAATGGATATCTATTCTTAATGGTGACCTTATTCAGTTCTTTATAGTCGATGCAAAGCTGCATCGTCCCGTCCTTCTTCTTCATAAATAACACCGGCGCTCCCCACAAAGATACACTCGGTTGGATGTACTTCTTGTCCAATAGCTCTTGTAGTTGCACCATCAATTCTTTCATTTCTACCAGAGCCATCCGGTACGGTGCCTTCGATATTGGGGTCCTTCCTGGCGCCAAATTGATCACAAACTCAACCTCTCTATCTGGTGGATGTCCTGGCAGATCATCCAAAAATACGTCTATGAAGTCCCTCACGACGGGTATATCTTCCACTTTCGGGTTCTCTTTACGATTGTTGGCTATGTAGGCTAAATATCCTATACAGCCTTGTCTTAACAACTTCATGGCCTGCATCATCATCAGACAACTCGCTTGTCTAGGTGACTTGCAGCCATAAAACATAACCTTTGATGGAGTAATAAGGTTAATACATTTCTTCTGGCAATCAATTACAGCCCCGTAATAGAATAACCAATCCATTCCCAGAATGACGTCAAATTCCCCAAGTCTAATCCGGATAAGATCTACGTTCATAATGTTACCCTTAATATCCACCCTACAATTCTTGTGTACGTATTTAATAGGGATTGATAATTGGGTTTTATACATACTTATTGGATATAAATTCACGAGAACTATGCCCATTTTGAGTACATTTCAGTATGTATTTTTAGTTGCATTTCGTGTTATTTTGCATTGCATGTACTGAGAACTCATTTGGTATAAAAGTGCAGGAAATAGCATAGTTTGGCATTGGTAGATGGTATGAGACTAATGGAAGCATGACGCAAGGAACAAGTGGAGATAAGCAACTGAGCGTTGATGAAGGAAGAAGGATTAGAAGTTGAACACAAAAGCAGTAGCAGTAGCAGATTCAAGAATGAAAATTATAGAGTCGCATACATCATATAATTTGGAACACGCCTACCGCGCCATCAACCGGACATAGCTCATTTTGCACGCGCTACCTTGCGCCGTATTTGTTTAAAGGATCGCTATGACCGTGCGTCGCGTCATTGACTCTGATTCTTTGACTTCATTTTATTTTTGAAATTTTAAGTTTTTGAGTTGGTATAAACTACTCTGGTTGGTACCAGACGCGATCATCTATTATTTTTATCAGTTTTCCATAATAAAGAACTAGGGTTCTACGCTTTAACCGAATTCCAACGAGGATCAAAGCATAGACTTAATATTTTATATTTCTACTTTAGAATTCAATCATTGATGGCGAATTACTTTTCTGTTGCTGGAGATTATTAAGGATTTGAACAGAACTCTTGGAGTATAATCAGCAATTGGGTTTGATCGATTCTATCTTCTCTCAATTATTTTTATTTATTTTCCATGTGTTGCTCTAATCCAATAATGGCTTTCGGTTCAGCGATGAACTAAACTCCATTATGGGATTCTAACGAATTTTAATATGAAGTCTAATTGATGGCTTGATTGATGGATTGTTAGTGTATCATCATGAATTTCTATTATGGTTGATTTGATTGCATGAATGCTTGATCACCAGTCATTTTATGTACTTGTATGGAATTGAAAAATAACATGCGAGTATGGTTGTAATCATAATAGCATGCGTGTATGGGGCTGAATTGCTTAGCTTTATACTTCGTGAATCAGATAGACATATACTGTTTCACCGTGTGAGTTACATAAGGGCTTATGCTTAAATTCAATATGGCGGAAATTTCATATAGAAATATAGTGATTTTGGTTTTATTGATGATTACATGATTTCTATTGTATGTGGATATTATGTAAGTAGGTCATAATTTATTGAAAAATGGTTATGTCTACATTCGTGCACTTGGCTAATTTTCTGTGGTACGTGAATAATCTTGCATGATGATGATAATTAGATGAACTATTAAATGAAGTTAGGATCCCATTATTTCCAGATTTGATTTATCATTTTATTATTCTTCTTTTATTTATTATTTAGTTTATAATCATTCAAAATCATATTGTTCGTTTAAGCAAATAAAAATAGTGATATAGTTGATGCATAATAGTTTAATTTAGAAACCTTTCTCCGTGGATCGATACTTTACTTACTCTGTATTACTTGTTGACCCATGTATGCTTGCGTGAGTTAGAGTCCTTTTATAAGAATTAGAAAGGAGGTAACAAGTTTATGGCGCCGTTACCGGGGAAAGGCGTTTAATTTTATTTATTATTATCATCAATTTTAAGCTAAATTGTAGGACTTAGACAATTCTAATCTTGTCTCTTTTCTATTTTTGTTTCTTGTTTCAGGCACTCATATATAGTATATGCGCACTCGATCCTCCAATTTTGAGTTAACACCTTTACAGAACAACATCAACGGTAGGGGTTGGAAATCAAGAGCACGTAGAAATATACAAGCAGAGTTAGAAACCGTAACATCTACTATGGCCCCCGAAGAGCAAAGGGAGGACCAAAGGGCTTTAAGTGATTATTCGATGCAGAATATCAATGGATTGTAATCAAGTATAGTCAGACCATCGATAGTAGCTAACACCTTCGAGATTAAGTCGGGCACTATTCAAATGGTGCAGAATTCGGTATAGTTTGGGGGTGCTGCTACAGATGATCCTAATGAACACCTGTTGAGTTTTATCGAAATATATGATACCTTTAAATACAACGGGGTGACAGAGGATGCTATCAGACTTAGACTGTTTCCATTTTCACTGCGAGATAAAGCAAGAAGTTGGCTTCACTCTTTACCTCTAGGATCTATCACCACATCGGAGGACTTAGCACATAAATTCTTAGCCAAGTTTTTCCTAATGGCTAAGATTGCGAAGATGAGGATAAAAATTTCCCAATTTGAGCAACAACAGGGTGAATCTTTATATAAAGTCAGGGAGAGATATAAGGAATTGCTAAGGAAGTGTCTACACCATGGCATGCCAGATTGGATGGTTATCAACACATTCTATAATGTATTGGGATGGCAGTCAAGACCGATTATAGATGCAGCTGTAGGAGGAGCGTTATGGGCAAAGAGTTATGAGGAAGCTTATAACCTTATCGAGACAATGGCAGCGAATGATTTTCAAAACCCTACATCTAGGATGTTGTAACAACCCGATATTTTCTATATAAATAAATAAGAAATTTTGCGAATAAATTTGTTTTTATTTTGAGGATGAGGATTTGTACAAGATAATGTGTATATGTATTTATGTGGTAAATAAAAATATATTTATTACATGATTATTTACAAGTAAATTAATTTAGAATTATTGATTATTAAAAAGTATATTTTTATAATAATTAATTTTATAGTAGAAATGTTTTTATTAACAATTTTCCATGAAAATATAATCATATATTATTTAAATAATATATGGAGTAATTTGTAGAATAATTATAATAATTATTTATTATATGAATTTTAGTACGACTTATTAAGTTAATTATTTTACCTTAATTATTAAGGTTAAATATGAAGAATAAATCGGATATGGAATCCAAACCCTAATCTTGGATTATTATCAAGAAATAAGAATAATAATATAATATTAATTATATTTTTATTTTTCAGTGATATAGATATGTACTGTATGTACGTATTGATGATAGTTGGTCAATTACGGTGTATTATGACCAAACCCTAGTAATAATGTTAAACCCTAATTTGAGATCCAATTTAGAGTACACGATTGTTATATAAATGTGTTATATAATTTATGTTGTGGATTAATTAGGTAAACCCTAATTAAAAATCTAGAAACCCTAATCTTTAGAAAACCCTAATTATAAAATTCTAAATTAGAAACCCTAATTAATATTTCAAAAACCCTAATTTTTGAAATGAGAAAACCCTAACTTGAAACTCAATCATGAGTTCGAGATTATTATATATCTGTGTTATGTGATTTCATGATTAATTAGGTTAACCCTAATTAACATTTAGAGATATTAATTTCTAGAAACCCTAATTTCTAAAATTAATAACCCTAATTAGAAATTATAAAAACTAATTACTAATTTTAAACTCTAATTGCTAAAGTAGCAAAGTTAATTATAATTAGTGATTTTAAACACTAATGTTCCTGTATAAGGTAATTAGAAAATTAATCACAATTAAGAAAACTCTAATTTTAAAATTTTAGAAACTAAAAGTTATTTAATTTTTATGTAATTTTATTTTTTTGTGCAAACCCCAATTGCTAAATCCTACATTAAATTTGTGCTAAACCTTAGGGTTAAACCCTAAAGGTTTGCATGATTACAAGATTGCCCATAGAATTCCATACAAAAAGACTAAAATACCCCTCTTGGGATATTTTTAATATGTAACTTGCGTATCTATGCAAATATGGAGTGGGTGACCTAATCTTACTAACTCCATTGACTTTAAATGACAGCACTCAGCTCTAGATATCAGCCATTCATTAATCCAACTTCTATAAATAGATTGGAGGAGAGAGAAATGGCATTAGTTAGCCTATTTCTGTTCCAACACTCCATCATTTTCTCTCAACCTAAACCCACGAATTTCTAAGGTATATTAGTCCCCAAGAACAGCCCCACAAACTTCCCTAACCAAATCAGTAGCCTTGAATCATCAATTGATCAAAGAAGGTATAAACCCTAGCCATGATTTCTGTCCATAGATCTGTTGTTAGATGTTGTTTTTTTGTGTTAAACATGTTAGATATAGTGTCTAAGGATGATCTGGGTTGCTAGATTTTATATCCATAACATCTAGAGGCTCAGATTTAAAGATTTATAAAATCTGTAAAATTTTTGTTTTGGTTTCTGACAACGAATGTCAGGCCTTGTATCTCTGTGATCTTTAACGATTTTTGTGTTTTGAAAGTTTATAGTTGTAGTCTGCTATAAGATCTGTGCTCTGGATAGAGAAGCAGGCCTAGATAAGTTTTAGATTGCACGTTATTCGTGGTCAAACCACGTTGACCAGCATTGACTGGTGGAAATATGGGCAGCCATGAACTTGCCCAGAAAGCTCGACATGACAAGTTCATGGGCCCGAGATCTTCGTTGTTAGTTTTTTGGTTTCTTTTGTTGTAATAAGTTTGTTGTTTGTTGTTTATGCTATATATTTTAAGTTATAGAACATCTAAATGAATAACAGGATTCATGTAGTGTACGGTCAAACCATGTAAGAAGATCACGATTTCTGTTTTCTGGGTAACCCAGAAAATGTATGATCGTTATTTCTGACATGGGTTGACCGATTAATATTTGACGAGTTAATTGTTGTTATGGTGATTATATTTGATCTATTTCTTCATGTGCATGTTGGTTACCTACTGCAAAGATTAAATCACAGAAACAATACGGGGATCATAAGTTATGGGAGACCAAAGTGAAGCAATGAATCTGTTCTTGGTTTTGGGTAACCTGAAATGAAGAAACGACTCCGATGACTTGTTCATGAGCACGGATCTTGCAATTATGTTATGTTATGAACTTGTTGGTGGTTGGATCTTGTAGTCTCAAGACACGAGTACTACAAGCTCGACTAAAGAGCATGCCCGTAATCGCATGGATTTATAAACTATTGTTGGTCAACTATTTACCTCGTCAACTGACATGGGTTTCGGGTTTGGCAAGAAACGTTTTAAGAACACCTATAGCGACAGTTTCATCGCTTTAGGGCCCTTTAGCGACAGACAGTATATATTGTTTCCTGAAAATTAATTATTTAATTAAATAAATAGAAAAAAAATAGTTAAAAATGATTTTAATACTTGAAAAATCATTTAAAATTATATTATGATATAAGAAATTATTTTAAGTTATTTTTAATGACTTTTAATATTTTGTGATGAAATTCATTAATAAATTAATATTAATGATAATTAAGTTATTTACTAAATGAATTAAATAAATTAATTAAAAATGATTTTATTATATTAAAAATTATTTTAAATAATAATAAGGTATTTAAAAATATTTTAAGTTATAAAATATAACTTTTAATATTTAAAGATAAATTTAATTAATTAATTATTATTAATGATATTAAAGTTATTTAATAATTATATTAAATGATTTAGTTTAAAATGATTTTAAGATTATAATAATCATTTTAATTAAAAATAAAGTGTTTAAAGATATTTTAAGTTATAAAATATAACTTTTTATATTTAAAGGATAATTTCATTAATAATTTAATATTAATAGTTATTAATTTATTATTAATGATATTAAATTTATTTAATAATTATATTAAATAAATAGTTTAAAAAATGATTTTATTAATTTAAAAATCATTTAACAAGGATATAAATGGATTAAAAATATTTTAAGTTATAATTAATGACTTTTAATATTTTGATAAACAAGACATTAATACTTTAATATTAATGGTAATTATTTAAGAATGATTTTAAATGTTTTAAAAATCATTTAAGGGTAATATTAATACTTTAAAAGTATTTATTATAAATAACTTTAACATTTTAGAAATGATTTCATTAATAGTTTAATATTAATTAAATATTAATGATAATAGGATTGTTTAATACTTAAATCATTTAATAATGATTCTGATGTTTGAAAATTCATGATAAATTATAATAAATGTTTTAAAATTATTATAAGTCATTTAAAAATAATATGGTGATACTAAGTTACTGTGATGAGTCTTAGACTTGATAATTACCCGATAAAGTCAGCTTAATTAATCGATATATTTTAAATTGATCTGGACTTAGATAATTTAATTAGATATATGATTATTTGTGATTCAATGATTGTTAAACATGGGTAATAATGTGATTAGGTTATGTGCTGACTGCGAATGCAGTACTATGTGTTATGGTATATTGTTCTAATCGAACGAATGATCTGATTAATGATAGGTCGTGATATAAACGATAAAACTAAGTTGTGAAGCTCGTAGCGGGCGTGATCGATCAAAAAGTATCTTACCTTTGCATTTTCCTTATGCAACGGACATGAGTAAGAATGTTTCTAAACTATATTATTACTGTACAGATTATTAACCCTATATTATATATTCTCATTGATTATCAACATGTTAGTATATGGTAATTCAGATATATATATTCTGTTCGTTAATTTCTATAAATGGTTATATAAGTGTCCTCACTTGGATAATCATTGTATTTAATCACATGTTGATATAACATTGTCAATTACCCGTATACATATATGTTGAATTATAGATTATTATTGAACAAGATAAAAACTTTTGATTTGGAACCCAGACAAGTATGAACATCCCTACACGGGAAAACTTTTATGCGCTCAAGGTGGACAGAGTGAACGATACCCTCGTTCTTGCATGTAGTATTGATCAAGGCAGGGCATAACGGGCTGTTCACCCCCCGTGCCCGTAAGTTAGACGGTTTGCAGATGAATTGCTGTTTAACCTCTTTGAAAATTTAAAACAATGTTCATAGCATGTCACCTAAACCCTATTTATAGCCAGTACATAGTTTCAAAAAATTTGGTATAGAATTGATATATTATTATCATTGGTAAAGATTACTTCACAACTGTTGAATCGTTGTAGAAGGGTAGTATAAAGAAAACATTTAAATTCTTTCAGCTTATATATAATTGTTATTACTTGTTGGGCACTCAAATGCTCATCCTTGCTTAATTTAAATATTTTCAACTAAGTGTGAAGAACCAGAAAGCTCATGTAGAAACAAAGGAAAAGGAAAGCTAACCAAATAAGATTTATGGTAGTCTATGTAACAGTTAACTTTATTAAGACAAGTATGATATATATTATCTATCACGGGTTGTAATGAATGTTTAAAGGTTACGTACTTGGGATTCAGACTCTGATAATATGTAAATTAAGTTGATCTTTATATTATTGTTATTATTATTAGTATTATTACGCTTTCATAGAAATGGTATCGTAAAAGCACCGAAGTTCGGGTTTCAAGTACCCAGTTGGGGGCTCTCTGAGGTTGGTATCGAGCTTAGGGTTAAAAACCTTAGGTGGGCTAGACCTTAGGCTATAACCTTAGAATGCAGAGGAAACGTTAAAAATATAAATAACTCATATAGAGTTTAAAAAGAGATGAATTGAATAAATTTATCGTCAAATAAAATAAAAGATAACTTATATAAAACTCTTATTTGCTGTGTGTATAAACTATATGCTAATCAGAATAATTTATATGTGTAGATGTTTGGTGGAAAAGGCTTGTTATATGCATATAGCATGAAGAAGGGTCAAACCCATACACCCGAGCTGATATCGAAGCCAATAGCTAAAATAGAGGCTCACGATGCAAACAACTCAGACGATCTGGTTATCATAGAAAATGTAGTACCAGATCCGGAGATGGTGGAGCTAACAGATAGTGATTCAGACACTAAAGTTGAAGTTGATCAAGCATCAACGGAGGTGCAGGATCTGAGGAACAAGGTTTCTTCTTTGGAAAGGCTATGGGAAATAGAAAAGCTATTAAATAGTCAATTGCGTCAAGCTTTAATAGAAACAATGGAAGAACAAGATAAGCTTAAAATCCAAATTGATCAGATGGGAGCCACAAGCGACCACAGTAATGCGACTCGAGCAAGAAGGGGAAAAGAAAGATAGAAGACCATGACTTAGGAAAATTCAATAAGAAGAAAGGGAAAAGAATATGTTATCTGTGCGGTTATGAAGGACATACTACTCCGTATTGTCCCAACTACAAACTAGGAGTATGTTTTATCTGTGGGATAGATGATCATCAGGCGAAAAGTTGTCCAAGAAAAAGGTGTAATAAATAAGTAGTATCGATTATGAGATGTAGGTGTGTTTAATGTAATATATAGGATATGTATGTCTGTGTAAGTTTATGTTCTCAACTTTTATAATGATCAAGCTTGTAAATCCTGACTTTTGTGGTCATAAAGGGATAACTGATGTTTAAAGCATTATGTGCTATGTTATATAAATATTCGTTAAATGAATATGAATCTAAGTTTGAGTAATGAAACAAGTTTAATATATTAAACTTATATGATAAGGTTTAGAATGTAAATTAAATTTATGATTTTATTTAACCAGATAATGCCGTCAAGACGACGAACTCGCAATTAAAGGGCAGAAGAATCTGTCAACAACGTTGAGGGACAACAACAAGCAGACCCAATGCAACACTTTACAAACATGGTAGCACAAGCTATACAACAAGGAATACCAGTCGTTGGGAACCAGCCAGATAATCGCTTTAGCGAACTTCAAAGACTTTAAGGCTGTAGGATCACCGGAATTCAAAGGTACGACTGACCCTGTTGAAGCCCAAACTTGGGTCAAAGAGATTGAGAAGGCGTTCGTAATAGCTAGGGTAGCTGAGGGGCAAAAGAGCGCTTTTGCCACCTACATGATGAAGGGTGAGGCAAATTTTTGGTAGGAAGCGAACCAGGCGAGGGCATGAGAAGGTATAGTTACATGGGATAGGTTCAAAACACTATTTTTTAAAATTTATTTTTCACCTAGTATGCAGGCGAGGATGGAGGTTAAATTTTTAGAATTGAAGCAGGAGAATATGACGGTGTCAGAATACGCCGCCAAATTTAAATAGTTAGCTAGGTTTGCTCCGCATCAAGTTGATACGGAGGCTAGGAAAGCTAGAAGGTTTGAGCTGGGATTAAAACCCTGGCTCTATAACAAGGTGGTGGTGTTGCAGATTCCTACATTTGCAGTACTCATGGAGAAGGCGATTATTGCTGAGGAGGGGAGTGAGGCTATGAGCCTCTACAATAGGTAGATGAAGAATAAGGGTAAGACCGAAGGAGTTGGGAAGGTAGAAATTAATAGTGGGAGCAGGAGTGGAGATAGAAAGAGGAAGGTGAGCAGTTTTGGAAGTTTACAAGTGAAGCAAGAAGGTATAAAGAAACAGAATGTGCCGTGCAAGAATTGTGGAAAGAACCACTCAGGGGAGTGTCTGAAAGGGAAATTTGTTTGCTATATGTGCGGGCAGGAGGGCCGTATCTCTCCCAACTGCCCCAATCCTAGGATGAACAGTGGATGTTTTCTGTGCAGATCAACTGAGCACAAGGTGAAAGATTATCCGAAGAGGAGGACAGAAGCAAGAAGTGTGAACACGGGCACTGGAAGCGGAACTTTAGCAATCACGGGACCGACTTCGTCAAACAAACCAACAAAATCAACGGCAAGGGTCTACAACATGACTGTCCAGGACACGATGGCAGCTGGCAGTGGAACTCCAGGTATTATTCATACAACTTTTATTTTATTATACATGATTTTCCTATATATAGTAAATTATTATATAAAGAAATTTTGAGGGAGGAATTTGAGTTCTTTTAGAATTCAAATTTCCGGTTAATCAGAAAGACAAGCTTTATGTGAATAGTTAAAGATCAGTTCGATCAAATTATGATCGAGATCTACTAGCAATGATTGTGTATGCTATGTACCCGTGTATGTATAGGTTTTAAAACGGTGATTTCGAGGACATAATCTTTATAAGGGAGGGTGAATGTAACAACCCGATATTTTCTATATAAATAAATTAGAAATTTTGCGTATAAATTTGTTTTTATTTTAAGGATGAGGATTTGTACAAGATAGTGTGTATATGTATTTATGTGGTAAATAAAAATATATTTATTACATGATTATTTACAAGTAAATTTAATTTAAAATTATTGATTATTAAAAAGTATATTTTTATAATAATTAATTTTATAGTATAAACGTTTTTATTAACTATTTTCCATGAAAATATAATCATATATTATTTAAATAATATATGGAGTAGTTTGTAGAATAATTATAATAATTATTTATTATATGAATTTTAGTACTGACTTATTAAGTTAATTATTTTACCTTAATTATTAAGGTTAAATATGAAGAATAAGTCGGATATGGAATCCAAACCCTAATTTTGGATTATTATCAAGAAATGAGAATAATAATATAATATTAATTATATTTTTATTTTTTCAGTGCTATAAATATGTATTGTATGTACGTATTGATGTTGGTTGGTCAATTACGGTGTATTATGACCAAACCCTAGTAATAATGTTAAACCCTAATTTGAGATCCAATTTAGAGTACATGATTGTTATATAAATGTGTTATATAATTTATGTTGTGGATTAATTAGGTAAACCCTAATTAAAAATCTAAAAACCCTAATCTTTAAAAAACCCTAATTATAAAATTCTAAATTAGAAACCCTAATTAATATTTTGAAAACCCTAATTTTTGAAATGAGAAAACCCTAACTTGAAACTCAATCATGAGTTCGAGATTATTATATAAACTGTGTTATGTGATTTCATGATTAATTAGGTTAACCCTAATTAACATTTAGAGATATTAATTTCTAGAAACCCTAATTTCTAAAATTAGTAACCCTAATTAGAAATTATAAAAACTAATTACTAATTTTAAACTCTAATTGCTAAAGTATCAAAGTTAATTATAATTAGTGATTTTAAACACTAATGTTCCTGTATAAGGTAAATAGAAAATTAAGCATAATTAAGAAAACTATAATTTCAAAATTTTAGAAACTAAAAGTTATTTAATTTTTATGTAATTTTATTTTTTTGTGCAAACCCCAATTGCTAAATCCTACATTAAATTTGTGCTAAACCTTAGGGTTAAACCCTAAGGGTTTGCATGATTACAAGATTGCCATTAAAATTCCATGTGAAAAGACTAAAATACCCCTCTTGGGATATTTTTAATATATAACTTGTGTATCTATGCAAATATGGAGTGGGTGACCTAATCTTACTAACTCGATTGACTTCAAATGACAGCACTCAGCTCTAGATATCAGCCATTCATTAATCCAACTTCTATAAATAGATTGGAGGAGAGAGAAATGGCATTAGTTAGCCTATTTTTGTTCCAACACTCCATCATTTTCTCTCAACCTAAACCCATGAATTTCTAAGGTATATTAGTCCCCAAGAACAGCCCCATGAACTTCCCTAACCAAATCAGTAGCCTTGAATCATCAATTGATCAAAGAAGGTATAAACCCTAGCCATGATTTCTGTCCATAGATCTGTTGTTAGATGTTGTTTTTTTGTGTTAAACATGTTAGATATAGTGTCTAAGGATGATCTGGGTTGCTAGATGTTAGATCCATAACATCTAGAGGCTCGGATTTGAAGATTTACAAAATCTGGAAAATTTTTGTTTTGGTTTCTGACAACAAATGTCAGGCCTTGTATCTATGTGATCTTTAATGATTTTTGTGTTTTAAAAGTTTATAGTTGTAGTCTGCTATGAGATCTGTGCTCTATCAAGAAGCAGACCTAGATAAGTTTTAGATTGCACGTTATTTGTGGTTAAACCACGTTGACCGACATTGACTGGTGGAAATCTGGGCAGCAATGGGAAAACTTTTATGCGCCCAAGGCAGACAGAGTGAACGATACCCTCGTTCTTGCATGTAGTATTGATCAATGCAGGGCATAACGGGTTGATCACCCCCCGTGCCCGTAAGTTATGACGGTTTGTAGATGAATTGTTGTTTAACCTATTTGAAAATTTAAAACAATGTTCATAGCATGTCACCTAAACCCTATTTATAGTCAGTACGTAGTTTCAAAAAATTTGGTATATAATTGATATATTATTATCATTTGTAAAGATTACTTCACAACTGTTGAATCGTTGTAGAAGGGTAGTATAAAGAAAACATTTAAATTCTTTCAGCTTATATATATAATTGCTATTACTTGCTGGGCACTCAAATGCTCATCCTTGCTTAATTTAAATGTTTTCAGCTAAGTGTGAAGAACTAGAAAGCTCATGCAGAAACAAAGGAAAAGGAAAGCTAACCAAATAAGATTTGTGGTAGTCTATGTAACAGTTAGCTTTATTAAGACAAGTATGATATATATTATCTATCACGGGTTGTAATGAATGTTTAAAGGTTACGTACTTGGGATTCAGACTCTGATGATATGCAAATTAAGTTGATCTTTATATTATTGTTATTATTATTAGTATTATTCCACTCATAGAAATGGTGTCGTAAAGCACCGAGTTCGGGTTTCAAGTACCCGGATTTGGGGGCTCTACAGATGCCACAGCCCAAAGTTGCAAGTTTGTTGGAAGTGGATGCTATGACTCAGTTGTCAGCACATATGGCATCCATGTCGAAGAAAATTGATTCATTAACAGAGAATAAGGTGAAGACAGTTGCCTTTGTGTGCAGAATTTGTGCAGGGTCACATGCAACGGATCAATGTGCTATCAGTTCAGAGTCAATTCAATATGTGAGCAGTTATAGGAAGAATCAAGGACAATTTCACAACACATACAACCCCAACAATCGTAACCATCCATATTTTAGTTGGTCAAATAATCAAGGAAATCAACAAAATCAGTTTCAGCCGAATCACTAATTTCAGTCACAGCCAGCTCAGCCTCAGTTTACACCAAGACCACCTTTTCCACCTGGATTTTCTCAACAACATCACACTCCATCTGCACCTCAGCAAGAAAAGAAATCTAAAATAGAGGAGATGATGATGAAGTATATGGCGAACACAGAGGTGATGATTAAAAGCCAAGCAGTGGCTATTAAAAATTTGGAAAAGAAAATGGGGCAAATGGCGAGCATGCTTAACAACAGGTCCCAAGGTTCATTGCCAAGTACTACGGAGGCAAATCCACAAAGAGAAGGGAAGGAACAATGTCAAGCGATCACATTAAGGTTTGGGAAAAAGGTGGCAGAAAATGAGCAGGGTGCGACCGTGTCAGGTTTACATAGGGAGGACGCGCGACCGCGCGAGGCGGAAACTATGTCTGAACAGAAAGACAATAAGGAAGGTTCTGAGTTCTAGCGAGAAGAGGATAACAAAGCAGGTTCAGTCGAGAAACCCGTGAGTAAAACACCACCAGTTCACCCTCCAGTTCCATATCCACAGAGATTGAATAAGCAGAGGGAAGATAAGCAGTTCAACAAGTTCTTAGAGGTTTTGAAAAAACTGTATATTAATATATCTTTTGCTGAGGCATTGGAACAGATGTCGAGTTATGCAAAATTCATGAAGGGTATATTGTCAAGGAAGAGGAGATTAGAAGAGTTTGAGATAGTGGCCTTGATAGAGGAATGTAGTGCAGTACTTCAACGCAAATTACCTCCAGAGCTGAAGGATCCAAGCAGTTTCACAATTCCATGCACAATCGGAAAGATGAGCTTCAGCAAGTGTTTGTGTGATCTTGGGCAAGTATAAATTTAATGCCCTTGTCAGTGTTTAATCAGTTGGGATTGTCGGCTCCAAGGCCGATAAATATTTCTCTACAGCTAGCTGACAGATCCATCACGTATCCACGGGGAATAGTTGAAGATGTATTGGTAAAAGTGGATAAATATATATTTCCGGCTGACTTCATCATCTTGGACTATGAAGAAGATAAGAGTATACCAATCATACTGGGGAGACCATTCTTAGCCACATGAAGGACTTTGATAGACGTGTAGAAAGGGGAACTCACTATGCGTGTTCATGATCAGGAGGTTACCTTTAACGTATTCAAGGCGATGAAGTTTCCGACAAATGAAGAAGAATGGGTTGATTTGATGGATCAAGTCTTAAATGATGAAGTAGAGAATTTGATGGGTCATGAACCGTTGAGAAGTGTTATTGCTGAAAATTCAGAACTAGAGGATGAGGAATTTGAAGAACTTGTGCAATTTCTTGATACTACTCCACAATTCAGAAAATTCAAAATTCCTGTTGAGCCATTGAAGAAAGCTGGAGAAACGTCAGTAAAATTGAAGTTATCTCTTGAAACACCTCCAGATCTTGAATTAAAACCACTTCCAGATCATTTGAGGTATGGATTTTTAAATAAAGATTCAAAGCTACTTATGATTATTTCTTCTGCATTAACATCTTTTCAAGAAGAAAAACTACTACGAGTCCTTAGAGAGTTCAAATCGGCTATTGGATGGCCTATAGCAGACATAAAAGGGATCAGCCCTTCTTTTTGCATGCATAAGATCCTATTGGAAGATGAAAGTAAGCCGTCGGTGGAACAACAAAGAAGACTTAATTCGATAATGAAAGAAGTGGTCAAGAAAGAAGTATTGAAATGGCTAAATGCAGGCATAATCTATCCAATTTTAGACTGTTCATGGGTGAGCCCAATGCAATGTGTACCGAAAAAGGGTGGTATGACCATGGTTTCAAATGAGAATAATGAGTTGATTCCAACACGAATAGTGATGGGGTGGAGAGTCTGCATGGACTATCGCAGGCTTAACAAAGCTACGAGGAAAGATCATTTCCCATTGCCTTTTATCGATCAGATGTTGGATACACTGGCAGGACATGAGTATTATTGCCTTCTAGACGGTTATTTAGGCTACAACCAAATTGTGATAGCTCTAGAGGACTAGGAAAAGACAACCTTTACATGTCCATACGACACTTTTGCATTCAGAAGGATGTCTTTCGGGTTGTGCAATGCTCTAGCCACTTTCCAAAGATGCATGATGGTTATTTTTTTGAATATGGTGGAACAGAATGTGGATGTATTCATGGACGATTTCTCGGTATTTGGGGATTCTTTTGATTTATGCCTTGAGAATTTGGTGATGGTCTTGAGAAGGTGTGTGGAAACGAATTTAGTACTGAACTGGGAGAAGTGCCATTTTATGGTACACAAAGGAATAATTCTGGGACACAAGGTTTCAAAGAAGGGACTCAAGGTGGACATGGCTAAACTAAAAACTATTGAGAACTTGCCACCACCTACTTCAGTTAAAGGTGTTCACAGTTTTCTTGGACATGCAGGCTTCTACCGCAGATTCATCAAGGACTTCTCCAAGATAATTAAACCACTATACAGTTTATTGGAGAAGGATGCATAATTTAAATTTGACGAGGCTTGCATGTCGGCATTTGAGCACTTGAAGGGGAAATTAACTTCATCACCAGTTATTACTGCACCAGATTCGAATTCGCCGTTTAAGTTGATGTGTGATGCTAGTGATTACGTTGTGGGGGTTGTTTTGGGTCAGAGAAAGGAGAAATTTTTTCATGTGATCTATTATGCCAGCAAGACCCTTACTGATGCGCAGCTGAATTACACCACCACAGAGAAAGAGTTATTGGTAGTGGTTTATGCCTTTGATAAATTTTGAGCATATCTGATTGGTACAAAGGTGATAGTGTACACGGATCACGCGACAATTAGACTCTTGGTGGCAAAGAAGGATGAAAAACCCCATTTGATCAGGTGGATATTATTGTTGCAGGAGTTTGATCTAGAGATCAAGGACAGAAAGGGAACTGAGAACCAAGTGGTGGACCACTTATCTCGACTAGAGAATCCGGAAAGGGAGGCAGATGACAAAGTTGTAATTAATGAATCATTTCTAGATGAACAGTTGTTTGTGGTGAAAGGGGAAGTGCCATGGTTTACAGACTACGCGAACTACTTGGTGAGTAAGATGGTACCTTCTGATTTGGTTGGTTATCAAAAGAAGAAGATCATGCATGATGTGAATTGGTTTATATGGGATGAGCCATATTTGTTCAAACAATGTGCTGATCAGATGATAAGAGGGTGTATCCCATATAGTGAGGTCGAGGGGATTCTGTAGGATTGTCATGCTTCTGTGTATGGGGGTCACTATGGTGGAGAGTTAACATCAGCTAGAGTGCTACAAGCAGGATTTTACTGGCCAACAATTTTCAAGGATGCATATAGTTTCGTCCAGAGATGTGATAGATGTCAGAGAGTCGGGAATATTTCAAAAAGAAATGAAATGCCATTGAACACAATCCTAGAAGTGGAAATTTTTGATGTGTGGGGGATAGATTTTATGGGTCCTTTTGTTTCTTCATGTAGAAATCTTTATATCTTGCTTGCAGTGGATTATATATCAAAATGGGTAGAAGTGGTAGCTCTTGCAACAAATGATGCCAAAGTAGTCCTCAGGTTTTTACAAATAAGTATCTTCATGAGGTTAAGGACACCTAGGGCCATCATTAGTGATGAAGGCGGTCATTTCTGCAACAGGCAGTTTACAGCGTTGTTGGCTAAATATGGGGTGAACCATCGCATTACTACAGCTTATCACCCGCAAACGAATGGCCAAACAGAAGTGTCAAATCGAGAAGTTAAAAGAATTCTGGAAAAAGTTGTGAATCCCACTAGGAAGGATTAGTCTTTAAAGCTTGATGATTTTGTTTGAGCATATAGGACTGCGTACAAGACTCTGTTGGGTATGTCAACTTTTCAGCTAGTTTATGGCAAAGCCTGTCATCTTCCTATAGAGCTAGAGCATAAGGCATATTGGGCGATTCGGAAGCTAACTTTTGATTTAAAAGCTATTGGAGAGAAACGCCTACTCCAACTCAATGAGTTGGATGAATTCTTATTACAGGCATATGAAAATTCAAAGTTGTACAAAGAAAAGGTGAAGAAATGGCATGATCGAAAGATCATAGAGAGAACATTTGATCCGGGACAAAGAGTTTTGCTTTTCAATTCCAGACTTAAACTTTTTCCTGGAAAGCTCAAGTCAAGGTGGTCAAGGCCGTTCACCGTGAAAACAGTTTTCCCGCATGGTGCAGTAGAAGTATTTGATAAGTTTCCAGACAAGCCTTTTAAAGTGAATGGACAGTGATTGAAGCATTACTTTGGTGGCGAGGTGGACAGATAAAAAGTCACCTCAATTCTCTCTTCGACATGAGATTCAGAGACAATCAAGCTAATTGACTATAACTTAGCGCTAGATGGGAGGCAACCCATTGTTTCTATCTCTTCTATTTATTTATTCAGTTTAGGTTGTTTTTATTAGTGCATTTTCATTTGTAGTTGTGATAGTTTGATAGCTTTGCATAAATATATTAGTAGCTGAATGTCATATGATTCTATTTGTGCATAGCAAATAAATTATGGTGTTAAGATAGACACACATGCTTATTTAGTAATTCATGTTTTGACAGTGTTTATTGGTGATATTGTATGTGTATTGGAGTGAATGCATTACTGTCTTAAAGTATTGGGAATGAAAACCGCCGGTCTAAGAATCGAGAGCGCGCATGACAGTCACTGAAAATGATTTAGAAACCGCTAGCTACACAGCTGCTGCAAGCAATGTTTGTGCGTAAATAGCACTTTCGCTACCGCACCACGTATTCATTGAAAACACGCGCGGTCGCGTCAGGCACCGGACATTGATTTTTTTTAAGTTTTAAAACAGGTGTTATGACTCATTTCTTCTATCATTTGAAAGCACACAAGAGGTGTTTTCCCTTGTTCTCTCCATACCGCACGACTTATCATCTTCAAGCCGTTACCATTTGCTCTACTACCCATGATTCTACCCACGTTCAACCTCTACTCAACATCTATAGTGGGATTGATAAATCTAGGGTTTCAAAGTGGTTGTGCGAAATTAGTTTGGGGGTTATTCAGTCATCAGCTATTATTCTCTGTCAGGCAAGTCTTCTTCTTCGTTATCAATCTTTAATGGATCCTAAGCGTGCACGATCTCGCACCCCTGAATCATCATCATCAAGCAGTCAAGATGAGGACATTGCGGATCATAGTAAGTTTCTCACTCTGGGGGCACAAACAGAGTACTATCACATAGTGATAAAGACTTTCATAAAAGAACGAGGCTTCAAGCCTGGGAAGCAAGATGGGCAACTTTGGAATATAATTATAGAAAGAGGATGGGGAGGATTCTGTGCAACTCATATGCCTGCTCCTATGGGTATTGTGTTAGAATTTTATGCTAATGTTGAAGATACGATGAATGGGGCATCAATGGTTCGAGGAGTTGAAGTTGAGTATACACCTCAGGCAATCAGGGCAGTTTTCAGAATACTCAACAATCCACCGACTAGAAATGATAATTGGGTCGAGTCTGCCCGTTTTGAGATGGATTTGGCATAAGTTATCACTGACTTATGCGTTCCAAGAATGCAATCGACTTGTAGGGTAGGAACTAATGAGCCTCAGACTTTCCCAGCCTCGACCCTGAATCGCTATACAAAGGCATGAAATTTGTTCATCTGTGCAAAGCTTGTACCTTCAACGTATCAGCATGAAATCACCACTGAAAGTGCTGTCATTTTGTGGGGAATAATCACAGGAAAATACATCGATGTAGGCTATCTTATTAATCAGAACATATTACGTTACATGAGGGGGAACACTATGGGGAGTATCCCACATGCGTCTGTGATTGTGAGTCTGTGTGCACAGCAAGGAGTCCAGTGGGATGATGAACAGATACAAATGCCTAGTAAAGATATCACTCATGCGACGATTACTAAGTTTGAAGACTGGGCAGGAGGAGAACCACATCCAAGGGGAAAGGGATTCATCATTCAACCCGCATCCTCGGTGACGCCACCACAGCCTACACATGAAACTAAAGTTGGAACGTCGGCTCAAGCAACGGCTGCTAATAGGGATAGACAGCTCCGAAGGTTGGAGCGGAAGGTCGATGCAATGTACGACAACTTTGCAGCGTTTGCTACGGGTCTGATGAGGTCGCTCGCTGAGGCATTTGCACAACAGGGGACTACGCTTGAGTGGCCACAGTTTTGGACCGTCGTGCCATTTCCACCACCGGATTCACCACCCGAAGAGGGTGGTGCAGCTGAGCAGTAGGGGAGTTTCTCTAACCCTTTACCTTCATTCATTGAGACAATGAATATTTGAAGTTTGGGGGTATTGGGTAGTAGGGTAGTTGCATATAGTGTTTACATGATTAGTTTAAATTTTGCATGTTTTATGTGTTAGACAATAATTGCATAAAAATTTTCTATTTTTAATCATTATTAGTATTTGTGTTAGTATGTGTTTAGTTGCATTTGATGTTTAGTGCATGCCTCATAAATTCTAGCTTTATTGAAGTGATGTCTAGCATATAATGAAAGTGAATTTTGATGGATTGTTGAGTATTTAATGGATATCTTAAGCTTACCTATAATGATTTACATGATATGATCTTGATGCTGTTTAGATGATTTCGGTTTGCACTGCCATGTTCACAACTTCTTGTAGGCATAAGAATTATGTGTGCATTGCTCAATAGGAAATATGGTTTTAAAAAGAGAATTATGTGGAAAATGGATTTGGACTATGAAAAACATTGATAATCAAACGTTGGGGACACATCGGTATGCTTTTATATATATATATATATATATATATATATATAAGAGTAAAAGAAAAAGAAAAAGCTATCTTGAAACCTTCTTGAGCTGAATTATTGACTCTTTGGAAGGGGCGAGATGGAGCGTAAAACGCACTAGTTGTATAAAAGAGAAAAATAGCAATAAACACCGCGGGAAAGAGCAAAAATTGCCCTCGTGAGTAGTAATAAAGAAGTTAAGCCCATTGTTGAACCTTAGTTTGTTTTGATATGTTGGAACAGTTTTTGTTGCATAAGTATACATGAATCTTGATTTAGACTGTAATTTTCTATTTTGAGCAGTGTACCATGTGTATTCTTGCTTTAATCAAGTTTTGGTGAACACAACACACACACACATCATCTTTATAGCATGTATGGATTGCTTGAGTGTATGATATTATGTATATGGCTTAGTTGATGTTTCATTCTGGAATCCGAATAATTCACTGAGGCATGTTGGACTGAAATTCTGTTATAGTTGGAAGAATGTGAGACTTGTTTGCATCATGATCTAGTTGCATAGCATTATAGTTGCATTTTCAGTGTTTATGTAGTATGCATTACTTAAGGGCAAACAATAGTTCAAGTTTGGGGGTATTTGATAAGTGGGTTTTATACCTACTTATTGGATATAAATTCACGAGTAGGGGTGTAAACGGTATTAAACGGATACGGATACAGGTATATCCGTATCCGTATCTAAAAAACCAATTCGCTATCCGTATCCGTATCCGGTATCCGACGGATTTTAAAAATATTATCCGATCCGGTATTAGGAAAAATATTGAATACGATAATATCCATTACTGAGTTTATTTTATCCGAATAGACAAATAATTCGGATATCTGAATATCCGAATTCGTTTATCAGTAACCTAATATAAAATTCATTCAAAATATTTACGAAAAAAAATTTAAAGTTTAAATCATACATATTAATTAAACACAATTTAATATTTAAACCATACATATTAATTTTAAATTAATTCAGACCTAACACATTTTAACAATAAAATTATATTGTCCATTGCTCCCGCCTCTCGACCGTTGATCTCAGAATTCTAAATTATAGTTTTAATTTAGAGCTTTGTCAAATTTAATTAAAGTATAGTTCATTAATGAATGAATGCTCTACTTATTGATGTTTAGATATCCATTAATAAGTAGATGTCCCTTTTATGTTTGTTAAGTAATATTGAATTATGGATGAATATTTATAATTTATATATGTAAGTTATTAAATATTGAATATAAGTTATTAATTTATATATGTGTGTGTGTATATATATAACTTATATAAATGAATGCTAGTGATTAATTAATTAATGTAAGTTATTAACACACACACACACAAATATATATATATATATATATATATATATATATATATATATATAAGTTATTAACTAATTAATGTAAGTTATTAATATATATATATATATATATATATATTAATAACTTATATAAATGAATGTAAATTATTAATATATATATGTGTATAGAGTTAGGATCCGGTCAGGGATCCGGACTTATAAAATACGGACCATTTTTTTATTTTTTTTTTACTTTTTTTTTGAAACAACTAAAAAAAAATTATGGAATCGAATTTTTATATCTGATGTTTTGGGTGTGATTTGGATTCCTATACTAAAAAAACATGCATGCATAGTTTATGCAGGCATCGTACATACATTTTTTGGTATAGGTATCCAAAACACACCCAAAACACTTTATTATGTAAAAATTCCAGTTCCATAATTATTTTTTTTAAGTTGTTTCAAAAAAAAAAAAAAAAAAAAAAATAGGGTCCGTATTTTAGGAACTGTCCGGGAGTCCGGACAGGATCCTGTGTGTATGTGTATATATATATATATATATAAATATATATTAATAGCTTATATAAATGAATATAAGTGATTAATTAATAAATGTAAGTTATTAATATATATATGTGTATATATATATATATATATATATATATATAAGTTATTCGGATTCCGGATATCCGTATCCATGGGATATATTTACTTGATGATGTTAATCGAATACTGAATACTTTATATCCGTATTCGTATCCGTTTATTTACGGATACCTATAAACCGAATATGGATATATCCGTTTTTTTCCGAATGCGAATAATATCCGTTTTTTTTTAATACGGATGCGGACGAATAAAAATTTTCCGGTTACCATTTACAGCCCTATTCACGAGAACTATGCCCATCTCGAGTACATTTCAGTGTGTTTTTTTTAGTTGTATTTTGTGTTATTTTGCATTGCATGTACTGAGAACTCCTTTGGTATAAAAGTGCAGGAAATGGCATAGTTCAACGTTGGTAGATGGCATGAGACTAATGGAAGCATGACGCAAGGAACAAGTGGAGATAAGCAACTGAGCCTTGATGAAGGAAGAAGGATTAGCAATTGAACACGTAAGCGATGCAGTGAGAGACTCAAGAATGCAGATTGAGGAGTCGTGAGGCCGCCTTGTTGTATAATTTGGAACGCGCTACCATGCCATCAATAGGATGAGAGCTCATTTTGTACACGCAGCGCTACTTTGCACTATGTTTACAAAGGGATCGCGCGACGTGGTCGCGTCAAGGCCATCGATGCGATTCTTGACTTTATTTTATTTTTGAAATTTTAAGTGTTTGAGTTGGTATAAACTACTCTGGTTGGTACCAGACGCGATCATCTATTGTTTTTATTAGTTTTCCATAATAGAGAACTAGGGTTCTACGCTTTGACCGAATTCCAACGAGGATCGAAGCATAGACTTAATATTTTATATTTTTACTTTAGAATTCAATCATTGATGGCGAATTACTTTTATGTTGCTGGAGATTATTGAGGATTTGAACAAAACTCTTGGAATATAATCAACAATTAGGTTTGATCGATTCTATCTTCTCTCAATTGTTTTTATTTATTTTCCATGTGTTGCTCTAATCCCATAATGGCATTCAGTTCAGCGATGAACTAAACTCCATTATGGGATTCTAACAGATTTTAATATGAAGTCTAATTGATGGCTTGATTGCTGGATTGTTAGTGTATCATCAGGAATTTCTATTATGGTTGATTTGATTGCATGAATGCTTGATCACTATTTATTTTATGTACTTGTATGGAATTGAAAAATAACATGCGAGTATGGTTGTAATCATAATAGCATGCGTGTATAGGGCTGAATTTCTTAGCTTTATACTTCGTGAATCATATAGACATATATTGTTTCACCGTGTGAGTTACATTAGGGCTTATGCTTAAATTCAATATAGCGGAAATTTCATATAGAAATATAGTGATTTTGGTTTTATTGATGATTACATGATTTCTATTGTATGTGGATATTATGTAAGTAGGTCATAATTTATTGAAAAATGGTTATGTCTACATTCGTGCACTTGGCTAATTTTCTATGGTACGTGAATAATCTTGCATGATGATGATAATTAGATGAACTATTAAATGAAGTTAGGATCCCATTATTTCCAGATTTGATTTATCATTTTATTATTCTTCTTTTATTTATTATTTAGTTTATAATCATTCAAAATCATATTGTTCGTTTAAGCATATAGAAATAGTGATACAGTTGATACATAATAGTTTAATTTAGAAACCTTTCTCTGTGGATCGATACTTTACTTACTCTGTATTACTTGTTGACCCATTTATGCTTGTATGAGTTAGAGCCCTTTTATAAGAATTAGAAATGAGGCAACATGGATTACTTCTCTATTCGCAATTTTTATGTTCATAGGGTATTCTAACTCATCCTTAGGCAATTCTAAGTTCTTAACAAAGTCATCTAATATAAATGAACAAGTAGTACCCGAATCAAATAGTACATAAGCATTAACTTTATTGATCAGAATGATACTTGACACCACATCGTGAGACTGCACAACATCCTGCACTGTCATATTGAAGGTCCTGGCGGTCAGTCGGCTGGTTGTGGTTGGTCCCGTGATAGTTAAAGCACTTCCACCGCTGTTTCCCATGTTACCACCTGATCCTGCTCCTCCAGACCCCTTCTTGGGATAGTCCCTTGCCAGATGGTCCTTTGAGCCACAAGTGAAGCATGTGCCCTTCTTTGGGTTAGGACAGTTAGGTGCTATGTGGCCTTCGTGACCACAATTATAGCACACCCGTTTTCCTTTCATACAAACTTCCAGGCGAGCTTTCCCACAGGTCGGGCATGCTTCGATTCTCTTCTTCTGACCTCCTTGCTGATTTCTAGTTAATGAGTTGTCAGTCCACCTCCTCTATGTTACTGCCACAAGCTTTGTTATTTCCTTTACTTTCAGTCTTCTTCTTTTTTTTTATCTTGGTTATACTTGGTTACCGCATCACTTCCACCTTCGGCGAGTATGGCCTTCTCCACCACCCGAGCAAAAGTGTTCAATTGAAACATTAACACTTTGCTATACAACCAGGGCTTCAGTCCCAGTTCGAATCGCCTAGACTTTCTCTAATCATTATGCACTTGATACGTGGAAAACCTAACAACTCGTTGAATTTCTCCGCATAGTCTGGTATGGACATATTCCCCTGTTTCAACTCTAGAAACTGGACCTCCATTTGGTTCTGCGAACTGGTCGGAAAATACATCTCGAAAAACATCTCTTTGAACCTCTCCCAAGTAATCACACGTTCACCTCCTCGGACCTTATTTGCTTACCACCAATAACTGGCTTCGGATTTTAGCATGAACGTTGCGTAGGCGGTTTTCTGGTCCCCTTAGACTCTGGCGACGTTAAAAACTTTTTCCATCTCCATAACCTAAGTTTGAGCCTCTATTGGGTTCATGGAGCCTTTAAACGCTAGCGGTCCCACTACCTTGAAGTCCTTGAATGTAGTATTTGGTGGAGCTTGTGGTTGATTGTTAATCGCTCCTGTCACTAAATTCACCAACTGTTGAACGGGGTTAGCATTGGCGTCGTTATTGTTATTATTCGTTGACCCTTCTTGGGCTGGTCGACGATTTGGTCATCTTCTTGGCGGCATTTTTTTGTTAAGAAATATGCTTATTAGATCTTTATTCAATTCTCTAAATATTTAAGGCTTAACTCAAACATTTTAACATAATCACTTAACACATTTTCTCAAATAACTCTAATACATTAATTTAATCAAAAGTTTTAACAAAATACGATAGCATCACTGCTATTTACATTAACTATCCTGAGATAAAGAATCTACAGGATTTAAAACATCAAAATATTCCTCTGTTTATAAACACATCGAAATTTACATTTCTAACTACCAGATAGGTTTTCACACAATTAAACTATTCCTATCACTGCCTGTTAAGGTGTTGGATAGCTCTGCTACGCTCTTCTTCCATAATGCGGGACATCATCATGCGATCTAGCATGTACGATGGTAGTCCTTCGAACTGAATTTGGTATCTCATAACCCGATCCTGGGCCTCATCAATTATATTTTTAAGCGTAGAGTGCGTTTCCTCAAGCTTGGCCTTCTTCGCCTGACAGTTCGCTTCTGCAAGATCTGCACGTCGTGATTCCCTTACCCATGCCTCCTCTGCTATGGTCAGCCTTGCTGATTTCTCTTTCAATTCATTCTTCAACGCCTCTATTTCCTCTGACTTCTGCTCAGTTTGGCCCTTCTCGTGAACCAAATCCCACTCTACATTTCCTAGACGTGTGTGAAGAGCCTCAACCTCTCCATCCCTCTGCTCGACGCTAAGTTGTTGAATAACCGTCCGCTCCCTCAACTCCTAAACAGTTTCTCGTAACTCTATGTTACGATCATATAGCTCATCGTACATTCTTCAATTCCTACAGGATTTGGTGTTCACTGTCCAAATATCATGTATCTATCTACCCATAATAAATATTAAAAAAACATAAATAGATAGAAATAAATCCTCTCCTTATGGAGTTACAACATCTGAATGTAAATACATTAATCTCAGGTCACACTAACCTTAAATCTCAAATGCGGAAACATAAACAAATATTAAGTCTTACATAACTTAAACATAAGTTTGAAACATAACATAACAAATAAACAATAAATCTTCATCCCTTAACCTTGCCCTTGCCTTTGCTAGTAGAAGGCTCGTCAGACCTTTCGTTCTTAACTGCAATGTTATTATTACGCAAGAGTGAGCACGATTGCCCACAAGTATAATAATATAACAATAAAATAATAACATGCGAATAAATCAAAGACTTCTGAAATAAGAAAACTCGGCTTTTGAATCAAGAATGAATAACAAGAATCAAAAGAACTTCTGAGGGTCATAAGACCTTGAACTACGTCCTAAGTTATCAAGTGTTTATACTTAAAACCTTTAATAGTCATAAGACTATGGACTTTTCTTCTCGTACTTAGGGGGATCAACCCTTAATATCATATTGTGTACAATATCTTAACGCTAAAGCATAATTAATCCCCTATAACAGGGTTGTTCATCTCAGTATGACATTAGAGTCCGCACCAAAGGAAGTTTGGTTTGGATAAGCTCAATAATGGTTCAGAAATTTAGAACGTTCATCAACTATGGACTAGTCGAATCAATAAGGGTTCATTAGTCTTATAAGATTCAACAAATAATTGATATTCAATTTGAATAATAAAGTTCAAGATGTATACAATCGAATAAGTATTGTATAACAGGAATTATGCTTTTTAAGAATGATAGCATCTAATATGAAATCTTGACTTGAACAATAATAAACAAGATAGAATAAGGAACTTGCTTTATGTAAAGAAACAAGGTTTAGGAACTTGCCTCGTGCGTAGGCTAAACGATTACTACTTCCATTCACCACAAGTCCTACACACATACCATATGTATTCACGACATTCATTAGTTACATTTTCACTTCATTATTTAATATAACTCCACTTTATTTAACAAATCATTACCCTTCTAATTTAATTACTTAATTAAATTAGAATATTTTCATTCCCTTATTATTATAACACTTGAATAAATTATTTCATAATAATTTCCATCGAATATTTATTTTATTCCATAAATATTTCAACTAAAATATTTATTTTATTAGATAAATATTTTAATAAAAATTTCCATCGAATATTTATTTCATTCCATAAATATCTCGATTAAAATATTTATTTTATTTTATAAATATTTTAATAATGATTTCCACCTAATATTTATTCCATAAATAGTTCAATTAAAATATTTATTTTATTTTATAAATATTTTAATAATAATTTCCATCGAATATTTATTTTATTTTATAAATATTATAATAATAATTTCCATCGATTATTAATTTTATTCCATAAATATTTCAATTAAAATATTTTATTTTATTTTATAAATATTTTAATTAATAAATTATTTTATTTTATTTTTATTTTTATTACGCCCGCCGGGAGCGGGGTTACCCAGACTCAGTTTCTACAGTTCACGAACACATAACAAAGCAAATTTAGGCCAAAAAATCTCACACAAGTTCAACCGTGTGTTCTCGTGAAGAATACAGAATAGGCCCAAAACATCTAATTTCTTGTCCATTCATTAATTTAAGCATACCCATATACTATTATTCATATATGATCATTATCTAACCTTTCTAACATGATTTTAACAACTTAATTCATACAATCACTTGAATCAAATCCCATAATTTCATTGTTCTTATGAAAAACTTCATTTTTAACATTATTAACGAAATCAACTATTACGTACTCATTTTTCGACCAAATCAGTCCATTTATGTTTCATTTTTTTTGTTTTTACATGTATAAACGTAATCATTCACTAATTTACCGATTAATATGCAATTTAAACATAAATATTTGTACTTATAAGCCATATTCATATATTTTCTATTTAAACTATAAAACTCCAATTTGAACATGATTTCATGGATTAATTATTCTAAAACACATATAGATCATATATAATTGAACTATACATGTTAATACACATATATAACATCATAAATTTAACAATTGGCCATGAAAATTAAAGTATAGAGAGTTAAATGCCAGTTTTTCATGAAAACTTTAAGAATGTAAACTAAAAGCTTAGATTAAGGGATTATCCTTGATTTCTCTACTTCAGTACTTAAAGATGACAAGACTCTTCTCCAAATTTCTAACTCTTTCTTCTTCAATCTCACGATTCTCTCAAATCTCTGTCATTTCTCTCATTGTTATAGAGTTTTCCAGACTTAAACAATGAACTGAAGAATGCATATTAATTATAAATAAACTGACGTAGTTGTGGTCAGTTATCCCTTAGTGGGTTAACTGGCACCCTCCTCTTAGGACCATGTTTGGCTAGCCTTAAAAGGCTCATTTTCATTTATTTTAATTAATCTCTTATAATATAGTTAATTGTAAGACCCCAAATTTTGTTAATAAAGATTATTTTTCTCAAAATATTTTTTTAAGTATTATGGTGTGCATTTGATATAATGTTATAGTTGTGGGTAATATTTATAAATTTTACAAAGTACGCAAGTTGTTATATTATATTCGATTGGTTGGGGAATATTCATTTTAACAGGGAATATTCGTACGACGGCACAATCATTGGTGGACCCCACAGCGGAATTATTGTCGGAGTTAAAAAACGATAGAAATATCTTTTTATAAAAGTAACGGCGGAAGTATTATCGTTAACTGTTGAAATACTCAGTGATGAAAAGTATAGTAATACGCGTGGTTGCATAGTAGCACACGGTAAGTGAATGAGAGATCACAAGGAGAAAGCAAGCTAGACGCACCACAAATCTGAAGTGTCTTGATATTCAGAAGGGGACCAGAGCAAGGGATTAGGCCATCGGTCGAAGCAAATAGAAGTATTGAAGCACTGTAAAATAGAAGGAAGAGGTGTACTACATTGGAGATCCAATCAACACTCTTCAAGATCGTAGTGTTAACTCTACCAATCAATGAGCAACACTCAACAAGACACTACGATCAGGTCCTCGAAGACGTGCATTAGAATCGTAGAGTTCGAACACCCGAAGACTGAAGCATTGGCAACGGTTCAATCTGAAGGTTGGTATTCGGACAAAAGCTTATTGAGAGCATCGATGCAAAAGGACAACCTCTGATCGAGAAATCAGAAGGAGATAATAAAGTCTTCAACCTGCCCAAGACAGTAAAGTGATAACTTTCGACGGGTAGGTGAAACGAGAGATCGCAATGTCAGATAAAGTATGACATGTCACATCAGCAGTCTACCTCAAGCAACTCGAGATCTGTGAAGATATTTGAATAGCCTTCAACGGCTACTTTCCAACGGAAGGATTGGGAAGGAGTATAAATCTGGAAGAGCTTCAAAGATCGAGGGTTGCTAGAGTTGCCAAAGTTTGGAGAGATGGTGGACTGATCTAAACCATGTGAGATAGTGAGTCTGAAGGTTCACTCTACGATCCACCAAGAACACTTAGAAGATAGAAAAAGAAAGGAGTAGAAGTGTGAGTTCTACTATGTAGAAGTGAGAGTTCAATTACATGAAGAGTGTTCCGAGCTGCCGAGAGAAAGAAGAGCATCATGTCATCTTGATGTCCATCATGGGAAGACTCTAAATACAATAAAGAAGAGCCTACAGTCATCTTAGGAAGTCCATCATGAGAAGGCATCAAGTAGCAAGAAGGGAGATCACAAATGCCATCTTGGTGTCAAGCATGAGAAAGCTTCTAAGTACCTAACAGAAGAGCTTAAAGTCATCTTAGAAGCCAATCATGTGCAGCCATCAAGTATCAAGGAGAATGATCTTCAAGGCAGCTCATCAAGTGGTCATCCAAACTGGTTAAGCAACTGAAGAAGCTGAGCATCATGCAACACTCAGCTGTACTTCAAGGATGATCAAGCCAAGCTACTAAGTATAGAAGATGTTCAGAGCATGAAGACATCTTAGCAGCTCAGCACCGACTCCAACAACAACAAACAAACAACTCAATGACCAGTATTCGAGGGTCCTTATGTCGGAGGGACTAAATGAAGTAGGGCCAGAAGGGTCCTTGTTCGGAAGGACTAAACGAAGTTCCAAGCCTGCTGGGTTTGAAGAGTTCCTAGGGAACTAGAGGAGTTCCAAGACTACTGGCCTTGAAGAGTTCTTGGTGAACTAAAGTCCCACGGCTGCTGGCCTTGAAGGAATCTTAGTGATTTAGGGTCTTTGCCCTTCCTTAGTGGAAATCTCGCTAGTTAAAAGCGGTAAGAGTGGATTAGGAGCTTGAGTCTCCGAACCACTTAAAACCCTTGTATCTTTTACATTATGTCATTTACATTATGTACTATAAAGCGCTATAATCATGCTATGTATGTTTTAACTGCTTACAACTAAACTTACTCTACGAACAATGTATGTATGATTATGAATATATCAATAAAGGGGATCTTTTAATTATTCCGATGTGCTTGAAAAGATTCTTATGTTTGTCATATGCTAATTTAATAGCTATACAAAATAAACCTGAAAAGTACTTGAAATACAAATGATCTATTCAACCCCCACCTTCTAGATCTATTGTGCCCTCTGGGAACTAACAAAACATTTGCCAATTCATAGGCTCAATAGAACTTAATGATATGTTCTATTAACATTACAACATTTGCCAATTCATAGGCTCAATAGAACTGAATGACTTGTTCTATTAACATTCTTAAATATATTACTGAGGGTCATATGTATAAGTAATCTTTCAACTTTAACTTTAACAGTCATATGACTATAAGGACTCCACGTACTTAGGGGGATCAATCCTTCGTACAATGTATTGTGAACAACCATTTCAACGCTAAGCGTAAACCACTAAACAAAGGGTTGTTCATCTCAGTATTTAGAGTACAAGTCCGCACCAAAGAAAGTTTTGTTTGGATAAGCTTTCAAGGGTAATTGAAGTTTAATGATCATCAACTAGGGAAATAGTTGAATCCACAATGCTTGATAATACAACAGTTGTTTAATAACAACACAACTTAGAATATTTGAGAATCATAACTGAACTGATTCTACATATCTAACTCATGCTTGAAATAACTATAGAGCATAAGTATTCAATAGAATGAATAAAATAGTTAACCTTTGCTTGAACAGTAAAATAAGCTAGGTTCAAGTTTTATAATATTAGAAATAAAATTTCTGAACTTTAAGAAACTTTCTTAATTGTGAACAAGTTAGAATGAATCAATCAATTGAGAATTTCCAATAACACTAGAGTTTGAGTTTACTCAAGTGGATTTTAAGAACAATTTACATATTCAATAACAGTTGAGATAAAAACTTGCTCAATCAAAATTATGCATTTATAATAATAGAACTAACTCAACGAAAATGTAGAGTTAGAAAACTTGCACAATGAAATAAACGAACTAGCTCAACGAAAGTGTAGAGTTAGAAAACTTGCCTTGAGCGTAAGCTATAAAATTAAACTCACGATCACCTACATATAATTTTAGAACCACAATACCTATTAGACATGCTAACATATCATAACATGTTCATTACCATTCACATTTTAGAAACTCTAAGTGTTTTACTTCGCAACAGTTGTCTAACTTTCATTATGTATACTAAATTACCACATAACGCATTTTCGATTTACTAATTATTTTTGCAACTTTGATCATACTAACCACAACTCCCTATGTTATGTTAACCTTAACATTACACATTTAACATGCTAACACAATTTCAGACCATGTTAGGATGATTCCCCAAGTATCTTTGTCATAGCGAAGTCGAATCTCAAACAGGTACGTATGATCTGCAAGGCCATACAAAACTTTGGGACCGAACGCAGTGCACCGGTGTTGAAGACAGGCAGCACGCAGAGAAGGCTATGAACAGTAGTCGACTTTAGCCTAACAAACACAAATTTCACCCAATAAACAGTAATATTAACACGTAAAATAAATATACAACTATCATAAACATGATTGCTCACATTTACAACCAATTAGAACAATTCAACACTAACTAAAATCATTTTAATTTCTCCAATTTCAAGTTTTCATACAAAAACTCCATTTTCGAGTTCTTTCACAAAATTGAACACTGTATTTTCAATTCTTGTCCAATTTACATCATTCAAGTTATGTTATGCTTGTTTCTTAATGAACTATAATATACAAGCGTCAATTTACAGTTTAATATAAGAATTGACCATCTAAATTGGTACTTACCTAAGCTATACAAAGAATACATACACTGTCAAATTTTCTTCCTACTGTCAAACGAATTTAGCATGCGATTTTCTTGATTGACATAAACTCTAGCATCATAAGCATGTATAATCACAATAACTAATTTGCATAACAAAAATTCGGAAGAAAATAATTCACAAAACATGCAATTTTATTTTGTCGTAAAACTCATATATACACACATATATATATATATAATACTAATGTTGTGTAAAAATACCTTGAAGTTGCTTGCAATCCTTGTTAACTCACTAAAATTGCTTGAAATTTCTTAACTCTCTCTCAATCTTCTCTGAAGCTCTCAAACTCTCTCTTCTCAAAGCTTTAGCAAACTAGTTTATGCGTAAAAGAAAACTAAACTGATATGCGTACTAATATAATACAAAATTGATAACTAAATACTACTAATTACAAAATCAGTTACTAATGTATATAATATAAATATTATATTTATTATCTTAATTTTATTATTTATATTATTTATTCTATTTATTTTATTTAATAAAACTAAAAATCTCAAAAGTCATAAGGCTTATTTGGCAAACCCTTTAAATATTAAAGAATTAATATATTAAGCCTTGTTTGTTAAAACTAAATTAAACTACTTTAATTTATTTTAATAACTCCTTACAATATAGTTATTTGTCACACTATATTTAATCAAGCTCTCATATTTAATTTTAATTAATGCAAATCACAATTAATTAAATAAATCCTTTAGTCACATAACACCTTACAAATAATTAATCATTAAATTGAAATATCAATATAATAATAATTTCCTTATTTCATTAATTATTTATTTAACAAATAATTCTCCAAATAATATTAAATCAATTAAACAAATATTCATTTACCGATAATCACATCCATTAAATATTTATATAACTCAATAAATATTTAATATTACATTTAAAATTCTGGAATGTTACATCATTCCCTCCTTAAAAGGATTATGTCCTCAGAATCACAATTTAAACAATCAAATCGTCACATTCTTCCCTACTTAAAAAGATTTTGTCCCTAGAATCGAAGACATAGTTTAAACAAATAACTCAGGGTAACTTTTCATCATTTCAGCTTCGATTTCCACGTTGCCTCTTCGACATTGTGGTTTCTCCATATCACCTTCGCAGAAGGTATCACTTTATTTCTGAGCACTTGTTCTTTCCTGTCGACTATCTGGATAGGAACTTCTTCATAAGAAAAATCTTTATCAAATTGCAATGGTTCGTACTCGATCACGTGCCTATAATTGGGTTTATACGGTCGTAATACCGAAATGTGAAAAACATTATGAATGTTTTCCAATTATGGAGGTAGAGCTACCTCATAAGCCACTTCCCCCACTCTTTATAGTATCTCAAACGGTCTAATAAATCCTGGGCTGAGCTTTCCTTTCTTGCCAAAACGAATTTTCCCCTTCCAAGGAAAAACTTTTAGGAAAACGAAATTTCATACTTCAAATTCGCGATTGTGCCTATGTTGATCGGCATACTTTTTCTGTCGGTCTTAGGCTGCTACCAATCTTGTCTTGATGAGTTTGACAAGTTCAGTAGTTTGTTGTACCAGTTCGGGTCCTAACAGCCGGCGCTCACCGACTTCATCCCAGCACAGTGGAGTTCTACACTTTTCTGCCGTACAATGCCTCGTAAAGTGGCAAGCCGATGCTCGCGTGGTAACTGTTGTTGTAGGAAAATTCTACCAATGGTAAATGTTCATCTCAGCTTCCTTTGAAATCCATGATGCATGCTCTCAGCATATCTTCCAACGTTTGGATTGTTCGTTCGCTTTTCCCGTCGGTTTGCGGATGATATGCTGTATTCATCGCAACAATGTTCCCATACATTCTTGTAGTCTCTTCCAGAAGTTTAATGTGAACCTTGGATCACTATCTGACACAATTGACACTGGAACTCCATGTCTTGACACAATCTCTTTAACGTACAGTTTCGCTAGTTGATCAAGAATAAATCTAATCTTTATTGGCAAAAAGTGTACAGATTTTGTCAATCTGTCCACTATTACCAAAATCGCATCGTATCCTTTCTGAGTCGTTGGAAGTCCTACCACAAAATCCATTGTGATGTGCTCCCACTTCCATTCTGGTATTTCCAACGGTTGAAGTTACCCGCTTGGTCGTTGATGTTCATCATTCACTTTCTGACATGTCAAGCATTTTGCAACGAATTTTGCAACGTCTCTTTTCATATTCGTCCACCAAAAATTTCGCCGCAAATCTTGATACATCTTTGTACTTCCTGGATAAATCGAATATCTTTTGTTTTGTGCTTCGGTCAAGATTTCGTCTTTAAGCTCTGGTACTGCTGGAACCCAAATTCTTTCCTCGAATCGTAGTAGTCCTTCGGTATCGATCTTTTATTTTACATCACTACCGTCAATCACTTTCTCTTTGATTATTTCGCATTCTTTATCTTGTAGTTGAGCATTCTTCACTTTGTCCACCAAAGTTAGACTTACATCTATCTGGAATAGTCGTTCATCAGATTCCTTTGGAAATTAGATTTCTAACTCTAGCTTTGTCATTGCTGAAATAAGCTCCTCCTGAGTAGTTATCAACATCAACTTCTCCCGACCTTTCCTGCTCAAAGCATCTGCAACCACATTCGCTATGCCCGGGTGATAAAAGATCTCACAATCGTAATCCTTTATCAATTCCATCCATCTCATTTGTCTCATATTCAGGTCCTTCTGTGTGAAAATATACTTCAGACTTTTATGATTTGTGTAGATTTCATATTTCTCTCCATAGAGATAGTGTCTCCATATCTTGAGAGCAAACACTACTGCAGCCAATTCCAAATCATGAGACGGATAACCTTTCTCATAATCCTTCAGTTGCCTTGATGCATATGCAACTACTTTGCCGTTCTGCATAAGAACACCTCCCAACCCTTTATGTGAGGCATCACTATACACCACAAAGTTACCTGTATTATCTGGTAATGACAACACAGGTGCCATACTTAATTTCTTCTTCAAATCCTGGAAACTTTCTTTACATTTCTCCATTCAAACAAATTTCACGGTTTTCTGGTCAAATTTGTTAATGGAGTGGCTATCTTAGAAAATCTTGAATAAATCGTCTGTAATAATCGGCCACCCCAAGAAACTCCTCACTTCGGCGGTGTTCTTGGTTGTTCCCAATTGATTCTGCCTTCCACTTTTGATGGATCCACGGAAATCCATCTTTGTCAATCACGTGCCCAAGAAATTGCACACGATCTAGCCAAAATTTGCACTTAGAGAATTTTGCGTACAACTTTTCCTTTCTTAGTGTTTCCAATGTCAAACGTAAGTGTTCCACGTGTTCTTCTTGAGTTTTGGAATACACCAGAATGTCGTCGATGAATACCACTACAAACTTGTCTAAGAATGGTTTAAACACCCTATTCATCAAATCCATGAATGCAGCAGGTGCATTGGTTAAACCAAAAGGCATCACCAGAAACTCGTAATGTAAAATCGCAGTTCTCGAATGTAGATTCAAGATATATCCTCCTTCCTCACTTTCAACTGGTGATACCCACTTCTCAAATCTATTTTCGAAAAGTATTTAGCACCCTTCAACTGGTCAAACAAGTCATCTATTCTTGGTAATGGATATTTGTTCTTAATAGTTACTTTGTTTAATTCTCTATAATCAATGTAAAGACGCATTGACCCATCCTTCTTCTTCACGAATAATATTGGCGCTCCCCACGGTGATACGCTTTGTTGAATATACTTCTTGTCTAATAATTCTTGCAACTGTACCATCAGTTCCTTCATTTCTACTGGAGTCATTCTGTACGGGGCCTTCGATATCGGTGTTGTCCCCGGCACTAAGTCGATCACGAACTCAATTTCTCTGTCAGGTGGAAGTCCTGTCAAATCCTCTGGAAACACATCCTCAAATTCCCTCACCACGGGTATCTCTTCCATTTTCATATTCTTTTTATGAGTATCGACTATGTAAGCTAAATAGCCCACACAGCCTTGACTCAACAATTTCTTGGCCTGCATAATCGTCAGACATTTCATTTGTCTAGGCGATTTGCTACGATAGAATACTACCTTTGACGGAGTCATAAGGTTTACACATTTCTTTTGGCAATCAATTACCGCTCCATATTTGAACAGCCAATCCATTCCCAAAATAATATCAAACTCTCCAAGTTTAATCGGAATCAAATATACCATCAAGATATTCTCCTTAATGTTCACCCTACAGTTCTTGTATACGAATCTAACAGGGATTATCTCTTTATTCGCAATTTCTATGTTCAAAGGGAAATTCAGTTCTTCTCTAGGCAATTCTAACCTCTTAGCAAATTCATCAGAGATAAACGAGCAAGTAGCACCTAAATCAAGTAATACATAACCATCAATATCATTGATTGGGAGAATTCCTGACACCACATCTTTTGATTGCATATCATTTTGTACAGTCATGTTGAAGGTTCTAGTTGTGGGTTTGTTTGATGTTGTACCTCCATTGTTACCTCCATTGCTTCTGGTTGTCACTCCATCCTTCTTCTTTGGGCATTCATGAGCAAAATGATCCTTGGATCCACACGTGAAGCACATGTTCTTCTTAGGTTGAGTGCAATTTGGGGCGATGCGACCCTCCTAGCCACAATTGAAGCATACTCATTTCCCCATCAAGCACGCACCCTTGTGAAACTTCCCGCATATAGCACATGCTTCAAACTTCTTGCTTTGCTGGTTACCCTACTAGTTTCCAGCATCCACGTTTCCATTCCACTTCCTCTTCAAGTTGTTGTTATTATTATTGTTGTTGTTGTTGTTTCCACCACTACCACCTCCATTCTTAATTTCCACCTCGTTCTTCTTCTTCTTCTGTTCCTGATTAAACTTTGTCACTGCCTCGCCTCCACCTTCAACGAGTATTGATTTCTCCATCACTGCTGCGAAAGTCTTCAACTGGAACAGGGAAACCCTACTGTACAACCAATGCTTCAATCCCTGTTCAAACCTCTTCGCCTTGCGTTCATCCGTGCTGACTTGATAAGGCGCAAACCTCGCCAACTCATTGAATTTAGCGGCATACTCGGATACCGTCATCGTTCCCTGCTTCAGTTCTAGAAATTGCACTTCCAGCTGACCCTTCGAACTCTTGGGAAAATAGGTCTCGAAGAATATCTCCTTAAACCTATCCAAGGTCATCATCACTGTTCCTTCTCGAGTTTTATTGGCCTGCCACCCATAACTAGCTTCTGCTTTCAACATGATTGTTGAGAAAGCAGTCTTCTAGTCATCTCCTACCCTAGCAACATCGAACACCTTTTCTATCTCCATAATTCAAGTCTGTGCCTCGACTGGATTCACTGACCCACAAAATTCAGGTGGTCCAACCGCCTTGAACTCCTTAAACGTTGTTCCTTGGTTCTGTGGTTGATTCTGCAATGCTCCTGTCAGTAACGTCACTAATTGTTGAACTGGGTTAGCATTAACATTGTCGTTATAGTTGGTTCCTTTGGTGGTTCTCTGTCGTGGTGGTTAACGTCTGGGAGGCATTTTCTGTTTAAAAATACACCCAATTAGATTATTACTCAACTCTTTTAAGTAATTTCTACTTAACTTGCTTCCATAAAATAAATAACCACAAATCACATAACACTTTGAATAAAATAACAACTTTTATTTATTCATAACCTCTTTGAAAACATAAAACAATAGCATTACTGCTATTTACATTACTTCCTGAACTACAAAAGTTTTAGGACAACATCATCCTCGTATCCCATAGGTTTCATAACACTTGGGATTTACAATTTATTTAACATTTTATTCATCGTACAACAACTACGATGTTTTACTAAGATACTGCTTAGCCTTACTACGTTCTTCCTCCATGACTTGGAACATTGTTCTGCGATCTAATACGTACGATGGCAGCGTCTCGAACTGAATAGGATATCCCATGACCCGATCCTGAGCTCGATTAACCACGGTGTTGAATACTCTATTCATCTCTTCCATCTTCATTCTCTTTGCTTGTGCGTCTTTTACTGTTATCCCAGCTCGTTGAAATATTACCTCATATGCGTCCTCAGCTCTTATCCTCTTCGTAGCTTCTTCCCTTAGCTTATTCTTCAATTCAGCGACCTCCTCGATCAATTGTTCTTTCTCTCCTTCAGTCTTTTCTAGCTTTTCCTCGACATTAGTCTGTCGTTCCTCACGATCTTGGATCACATCGTCTTTCTGTGTCATTGCAGTCTGTTGTTCAGCTACCATCTCTTGCAATTCCTCGTCTGTATCCTGAAGTTCCATGTTATGGTCGTAAACTTCATCGTACATTCGAGCAGCTATTGAGGTTAGTGGAGTCTCCTCCTCCTCGTCCTCATCATCCTCATCCTCCCGTGGCAACTCAACAGGATCCTCTGCATCCGTCTCCACATCATCATCCTCATCTTCAACCACTGTGACCAACGGGGCTGACTCCTGTGGCAGTAGTTGTTCCCAAATAACCTAAATGTCTCGAGGCTCCTCCTCTATAGGCATCTGAGGTCTATCCTCCCTAGCCTGACTGGATTCTCCAACATTAGTCATCCTGACAACAAAATTGTATGTTTCAATTATTAATCATTACTACTCGAGACTCACGAGCACATAAGTATAAACACATAATCACATAAGTGTTTTATTATTTCTTCCTTTAAACTCGATAGGAGTTAATCACCACTATCTTTTCAAAGGTTACTTCCTAAGGCTTTTTCCCACCTAAGGTTCATAACCTAAAGCTTTGATACCAACTTGTGACACCCCCAAATCTAGGTACTTCGTTACCTCAAGATTTGGTGTTCACGTAATCAAAACATTCATATATAACTCCCCAATCATAATAAATTTGAATAATAAAAACCTGCCCATACAGGATTACTTTAATAAAAATATTATCTCCCAGGTTCTCTAACCTTTAATACAATCATTCAAGTGCTGAAATAAAATTATTACATCACATCATTATTAAAAGTCTATCATCATAACGATAAAACAAAATTACAAGTCTTCATTACTTGTACATTTTTCCCCTTCCTTTGCTGAAGAAGTTTTGTCAAAAAAAAAAACTTTGAGACAGGAGAGTTTTGAGAGAGACTGTCAAGGGTTGGAGAGAAAGTTCTGAGTTTTAACAAGTGGTGGTCAAGCAAGTGAAGGTATGTTATATAAAACTTAAAACATATTACTAAAGATAATTTTATTGAATATCATGTGTGTATGTTATAAAGTTTTACAAAAATTATATGGAAATCATGTTTTTATAATTATGTATGATATTATGTGTATTTGTAACTGTAATTGTTATATTAGCACATGTATGTATATATGAGAAGTATGCTAGCATTCACAGAGAAAGAAGAATTGGTTTTAAAGTGAAAACGTGTATGAACTTGAGTTGTACAAAATCAAAGGTTATAGATACAATTGTATGCTAGTTGTGAAATTGAAAGTCGGGTATGTTAATTGGATATGAACTACAGAGAATTGAAGTTTAAAAGTAATCAAATTGGTGGTTAGTAGGATTTACAGTATACACTGTGTTTAACAAATGTCAAACATGGAGTTTTAATTTTAGAACATTGTTTTTATGGATTTAGTCTTTCTAAATTTGTTGTTCAGTAGTTTTAAGTTAATATATATATATGCTTGGTGAGGTTATGTGTAAATTACATCAGTTATATGTATATAATTAGTTCTTTAGAATTTCTTAAATGTAATCGAAAATGGTCTTTCGTGTTTCTGATTCAGAAGTTTTGGCGCCTCAAATACCAAAATTTGCTCCCCAGTGCCAGAAATTCGCGCCCCAACGCCAATGTCACGCTGCAGCGCCACTATATGACTTAGTTCTCACGTCGCGGCGCTGGAACAGAAGTCTGAGTCGGATAGTTTTGGCCTCCTGTAGTAAAATGCCCATAACGTTCTCATACGAACTCCGATTGAGGTGATTCAAGATGATCCGGAACGAGGACGAGTAGACCTACAAATTTTATTCTTTAAGTTTTTCAATTTGAGGTCTGTAACAGTAGTAAAAATGGTCATCTTTAGGACTATTGTGTTTTCGGGGGCAATCGGAGGGCGTCGGGCATGCACATATGCATGTGTAGTGCTCCTGACCATAAAAGATGATGTCCTAAGTTATAAAACATGAATGTTAGTAAATATAATGATGCTTAACATTAATAAATGATGTATTAGATAAGTTATTGAAGCATAGTAAGCATACACAAGAGTGGTAAATCGGGCGTGTGACGAATGAACGTCAAAACGTCGTGCCAAGTGTTAACGAACTTAAAAAGTGTTTCAATTCAATTGAAATGAATATTATAGGATATGAAATGGGTTTAACATAAAACCAATAAGTAGTCCTTGCAAGACTTAAGCACTTGAATGAACTTCGAGTTTTACTAAGAAGAAATATAGTGAGTCATAAGTCAAAAAGTTAACACAATCTAATTGAACATTTTGTGCTAATTAATAGGAAAAATTATGAGATGTGGAGTAGAGTCTACATTACAATTACTATGTATTGTTATGTGACTAATAGTTGATGTGTATGATTATATAATTGTGTAGGGCACGTGAAGTGCAGATAACTGTAAGCTGTTAAACTGTTATTGGTAAACAACGATCAAGGCAAGTCTTTCTACGTGGACTTGATGAACTGTTTTAAATTGCATGATATGTTATGAATGTTGAAATCATGAAATGTTAAAGTCGATATATGACTGCATTGTTTTGCCTAAGTAATGATGATTGAGTAAGGAACTCAATCTTTATATTTGCTATGTGAATTAAAAGCATGTATGCCATGTTATTTTAATGAGATGTATATCGAGCATGTTATTTTGTGCTATGTGATGCATGAAAACTGTTAGACTTTGATGTGTTGTCGAGCTCACTCTTGCAAATAACCACTTTTACAGGTCAAGATTTTAAGGTAAAGATATGTGCTAAGTGAGTTATAGAGATCTATATTCACGAAAATTACTTATGTTTTATGAGAAATGTATTTCATATTTTGAACGTAACAAGTTGTTGAATTGTAAGTTGAGTTATCTAATGTATATGGATATTTAGTTATGATGTAAGACTTTGTATAGTCATTTTGTTGTAACGATTCATGATATAAGATTGAATCAAAGAGATGTAATGTAAAGGTTGCGATTCAGGGCAAGAAAGAAGGAAATGTATAAACGTTTTAAATATTCCTCAATTTTAGTGTTTTTAATATCGAATAATGATGTAAAATAAGAAATTTAATGTATGGTTAACGACCGAAGTCGAGATTTAAATGGTGTGAATTTTGGGGTCGTTACAAGTTGGTATCAGAGCCGTAGGTTATAAACCTTAGGTAGGAGTACCGTAGGCTATAACCTTAGAGAAGAGAGGTGAAGATAATGAATGAATAAGCTCAAATAGAGTTTGAACAATAAGGGATTAAAACTTGCGTGAAAGGATTCAAAGAAGAATCTCGCAGAGTTATAAGGATTATGAATGTGGGGTTACCCAACTCCAATAATAAGGATGTAAGGTGATAATAAATAGACAATGTTTATAAAAAGAGAATGATAAAGAAGTTAAGAATAAAGAGTAAGGCGCAATTGTACTCTTTAGTAGTTGATGTATGGTATCTGGGCTAAACGATTCCTTCATAGAGCGGAGGTATAAACGAACTAGTAACTCGGAACCTATATTGTTGGTTGTTTGTGGGAAACCACTTAGCGTATCATATTGAAACTGTTAGAGACTCGATGTGTACCAAGTGTAGAAATGGATACGTATGATGAGATTTTAGAACTTGAATGAAATTTTGAGCGATGTAAATGAAGTTAGAATTCTTAAGGGAAGAATTGTTATATAAACAAGAAAATTCAAAGAAGAATCTTGAAGAGATATAAAGATAAGAAATGGGAGTTTCCTAACCCCAATAGCCAAGATAACGAATAATGTCATAAATGATGAAAAAGGAAAAGAAAGAGGATCGTAAAACAAAACGATCACGAGTTAAGATAAAAACTTTAAGAGAGATGATTATAGAATAAGATCACGATGTGATCAGTTTAAGTTATGAATGAACGGTGGTATGTAATGTTTTAATGATTATAGCTTAATGCTATGAAGATGGTGAACTATAAAATAGTACGAGATAACTCATGAGGAGTTGTAGATGATGTGATATGAGGAATTCATATCGAGCAAAGAGAAAGTTAAGAGCAAGATAGAATTAGAAGGGATTTCAATTGAGGACTCCTGTGATGGCTAAGTGGTACAAATCTTTGTATGGGCGAGGGTTTTGTGCTTGCACTCAGTTTATCATATTGATAATCATTGGAATGTTTGTGTCGCGCTATTTGCTATATGCCTATTGAGAAGGTGATTCTTCTCTCATGTGTATAACAAATAGGTAGAGTATAGTTAGAGAATATTATAAGGTTAAGTGCGAGTTCTTCAAACTCATACTTATGGTAGGTTCATGACTCATAATTATATGGTATGTTTTTGAACCCCTCAGCGAATGGACGCATATGGTCTGACTAGGATAAGTTCTTAAAACTCATATAATTGTGGAAAGTTCCTGAACTCATAACGTGTGGTAAGTTTGACGAACTGGGCATAGATAAATGTAAATGGAGTATTGAGGATGATAAGAATAGATAGACCTATTAAGCAATGGATCATTATAGAAAGTGGAGTTGATGGTGGAAGCATAAGTATTCTAAATCTACTAGTTATGCTAGACTTTCGAAATTTATTGACTTCGTGCTGATGTTTACACTTTTATTTTCATGAAAAACAATGGATCACATGATGGAACCAATGAGTTTTAACAACAATACTGTTATTCGTATGTCTATGCTAATTGCTTCGGCTAGACAAAAATGATTTGCAATATATCAAAATGTATTTTATATCATTAATGCATCATGTAACCTGGTGCAAAGATGATAAAAATGATGGAGTCATCAATGCAGTATTACCTAGTGTTGGATGTGATCTAAGGATCGTTAGCCCACTATGGTATGATGTAGTATGATAAAATCACCAAATGACGAAATCCTCAACGGATTATAAATACAGTGCGGTATCATGACGTCATAAAAAGATTTTTGAGATTTCTTTAAGATATGAGAATACATATGTATGTATGTATGTATATGTATATTTCGGTTGATGTCCGAATTATTATAGAGGTCTATGCTATTTGATTTAGCTAGACAAATATTGAAAGATGTTTATGAAATTCAAGAGTTTCTTGAGAAGTTATGCCAAACCAAATTGTTTTGGTGCAGATTCAGATGTTGAAAAGTTGAGATGAACAACCCTATTATTTAGGGGTTGCGCTTAGTTTATACTTTGCGCTGAAATGTTTGAGCACAATACATGTAGAGCCTCCAAATCCGGGTACTTGAAACCCGAACTCGGTGCTTTACGATACCATTTCTATGAGCGGAATAGTACTAATAATAATAACAATAATATAAAGTTCAAACTTAATTTACATAATTATCAGAGTCTAAATCCCAAGTACGTAACCATTAAACATTCATCACAACCCATGATAGATAATATATATCTTATTTGTCTTAATAAAGTTAACTATTACATAACATAGCATTGCGTTCATTCAACAACCTTTCCCTTTCCCTTATTCTTAGTAGAGCTCTCTGGTCATTCACACTTAGCTGAAAACATTTAAATTAAGCAAGGATGAGCATTTGAGTGCCCAACAAGTAATAACAATTATATATATAAGCTGAAAAAAATTTAAATGTTTTCTTTATACTACCCTTCTACAACGATTCAACAGTTGTGAAGTAATCTGTACCAATGATAATAGTATATCAATTCTATACCAAATCTTTGAAACTACGTACTGACTATAAATAGGGTTTAGGTGACATGTTATGAACATTATTTTCAATTTTCAAATAGGTTAAATGTAAATTCATCAGCAAACCATCATAACTTACAGCACGCAGGGGTGATCACCGTTATGCCCTACATTGATCAATACTACATGCAAGAAACGAGGGTATCGTTCACTCGTCATCACTTGGGTGCATAAAAGTTTTCCCGTGTAGGGATGTTCATACTTATCTGGATTCCAAATTAAAGGTTTTATCTTGTTCAACAATAATCTATAATTCAACATATATGTATACGGGTAATTGACAAAGGTATATCAACATGTGATTAAATATAATGATTATCCAAGTGGGGACACTTGTATAACCATTTATTAAAATTAACGAAACAAATATATATACGAATTATCATATACTAACATGTTGATAATCAATGGGCGATATAATATAAGGTTAATAATCACATACAATAATAATATAGTTTAGAAACATTCTTACTCATGTCCATTGCATAAAAAAAATGCAAAGGTAAGATACTTGCCTGATGCGCTGCTTACAGTTCACAACTTAGTTCTATCGTTTAAATCACGACGTATCATTAATCAGATCATTCGTTCGATTAGAACAATATACTATAACACATAGTACTGCATTTCGCATTCGCAGACATAACCTAATCACATTGTCACATATATTTAACAACCACTGAATCACAAATAATCACATATCTAATTAAATTATCTAAGTCCAGATCAATTTTTGAAACATGTCGGTGTACCGACAACTTTATCGGGTAATTATTGAGTCTAAGACTTTGTCCTGTAACTTAATATTAGTCATATTATTTTTAAATGACTTAATATAATTTTAAAATATTTATTATAATTTATCATGAATTTTCAAACATCGGAATCAGTATTAAATGATTTAAATATTAAACAATTCTAATATCATTAATATGTAATTAATATTAAACTATTAATGAAATCATTTTCAAAATGTTAAAGTTATTTATAATAACTCAAAATACTTTTAAAGTATTAATATTACCCTTAAAATGATTTTAAAACATTTAAAATCATTTTAAATAATTACCATTAATATTAAAGTATTAATTCTCTATTTATCAAAATATTAAAAGTCTTTAATCATTACTTAAAATATTTTTAATTCATTTATTTCCTTTTTAAATGATTTTTAAATTAACAAAACCATTTTAAAACTATTTATTTAATATAATTATTAAATAAATTTAATATCATTAATAATAAATTAATTATTATTAATATTAAATTATTAATTAATGAACTTATCCTTTAAATATTAAAAGTTATATTTTATAACTTAAAATATCTTTAAACACTTTATTTTCATTTAAAATGATTATTATAATATTAAAATCATTTTAAACTAAATTATTTAATATAATTATTAAATAACTTTAATATCATTAATAATAATTAATTAACAAAATTTATCTTTAAATATTAAAAGTTATATTTTATAACTTAAAATATTTTGAAATACCTTATTATTATTTAAAATGATTATTAATATAATAAAATCATTTTTAATTTATTTATTTAATTCATATTGTAAATAACTTAATATTCATTAATAATAAATAATTAATGAAATTTGCTTTAAAATATTAAAAGTTTTATTTTATAACTTAAAATATTTTTAAATAACTTATTATCATTTAAAATGTTTTTAATATAATAAAATCATTTCTAATTAATTTATTTAATGCATTTAATAAATAAATTAATTATCAATAATATTTAAATAAATACTAATATTTATGAAAAATATTTCAAATTATTAATATTTAATTTTTATAATTTGAAACTAATTTTTATAATTTTTAGAAATTAAATACTATTTGTAAATAATTTTCAGAATTAAAATAATTAATTTTATTAAAAGTGTAAGTAGAAGATCTACTTTTATAGCTTGACAGGTAACTGTCGCTATAGGCATTCTTCGTGTTCTTGGCCAAACCCAGAACATTCATGCTAGTTTTCGAGTTGCTTAGTTTGACCAAACTTAATTTAGTGTGTGTTGTGTTTCTGGGTCTGTTTGTTTGTCAGATCATGTAGTACAAATACAATACTACACGATCCAATAATAAACATCACCATAACTTGCATAAACAACGAGATCTGAGCCCTTAGAGTGGCTGTCAGAACTGTTCTTCATTTTTGGGTTACCTAGAAATGAAGAACAGTTCGTGATGCCTACTTTGGGCTTCCACAACTTGTTTTACATGAAATATTTTTGTGATCTAAAGGTTCCAGGTTGTAGCTAGCATGGAAGAGAGTAAATCTATTACATAAAAGACAAATAACATGGACAGAATCAAACGTTACGACTCGGTCAAACCATGTTAGTCGACATGTTCATATGTTTTCTAGGATACCCAGAAAACAGAGAACATGCTCGACCTTGCTAGTTTGACCGTCCATCAAATCCAACCCGTTTACGAAATAAGTGATATTAAGGCATGATGATGTAGTCTAACAAACATACTACAACTTAGATGCAAGAACCATAACGATACATCAAACCACTGTCAGATCCAAGCCCTTGAAGAACTTGTCAGAGCTTTCTGGGCTCATTCTGGGTTACCTAGAAATGACCCGGTCAATGCCGGTCAACGACCTTTGACCGGTTATAACTTACAATCTACAACTGATCTAGGTCTGATTCTTGATCCAGAGTAAAGATCTCATAACAAACTACAATATTCAACACTTAAAACACAAAAATCAAACACGTACAGAGATCTACACGACTTGACATTCGTTGTCAGACGCCTCTTTTAAAAATTTCCAGATTTTGAAGAACATCAAATCTGAGCCTCTAGATATTATGGATCTAACTTCTAGCAATCCAGATCATCATTAGACACCTTATATAACATATTTAACACAAAAAAACAACATCAAACACCAGATTTTTGGACAGAAATCATGCTAGGGTTTTATACTTCTTATTAACTAATCTTGATTTCTGGCTTCTAATTTGTTATGGCTGATCATGGGGATGTTATTTGGGGACTGATATGCTAATAATTTTGGAGGTTAGAGAGAGAGAGAGAGAGAGAGCTTAGGTTGAGAGTTTGGAGAAAAATGAGCTAAATGGTGACTTTTCTCTCTCTTGATCTATATATACTAGTGTATGATGCATGTATGGCTGATGTATATTGCTTGTTGCTGGAGTTTTGGGTCTCAATTGTCAAATAAGTTGGTCACCCACCCATCTTATTGTCAAAACCTAGTTTGTAGCTTTAAAAATACAAAGGGGCAAAATGGTCATTTCACATGAAATTTTAAGGGCAATTTTGTAATCATGCAAACCCTTAGTGTTTGACCCTTAGGGTTTAACCCTAAGATTTAGTACATAATATTTGTAGGATTTAGCAATTAGGGTTTGCACAAAATAAAAAATTAATTAAATTTTAGTTTCTAAAATTTTAAAATTAGGGTTTCATAATTATGATTAATTTTCTAATTACTTTATACAGGAACATTAGGGTTTAAAATCACTAATTATAATTAACTTTGCTAATTTAGAAATTAGGGTGTATACTTTTGGTAATTAGGGTTTCCAATTACTAAATTAGGGTTCTAGTTCAAGAATTAGGGTTTAACAATTTAGGGTTTCTATAATTAACAATTTTAATTTTAATACTTGTTAATTAATCATCTTATCACAATTACTGTGACACCCCCAAAATTAGGTATACATCACCCATCTTGGGTCGCCACTTACATGGTATGTAATTTAAATACAACTTATTAACATAACTGCTGTGGGTATAATACGACATAAACTTTGAGTTTAAATACAAATATCGCTCTACTAGATATTATACAAACTCAAAAAAAAAAGTCCTCATTACAATTATTATCACACTATTTCACGAATAGTGAGGACTACTAATGCTATCTTCGAGGACCATCACTCGCTTCCGACTCGTCTCCGTCCCGGCTATATTCTCATTTCACAAGAGAACAAGGTGAAAAGAAAGGGTGAGCTCAACTAGCCCCAAAGAAGAAATATTATGACTAAGATAATGCGTAATAAATTATCAATAGTCTTCAACAATGTTAAACCGATAAAATACAATAGACAACCGGTTTAACTGCTGTATGGATAAGCAATCCATTAAAAGAGTCAAGTAGAAAATAAAGTCTACTATCTTTTAGGTTTTAAAAGGTTTTTCATCATCGTTAGTATTTGAGACTCAAACTTTAATAAATATTCCACATCATCGAATCACCCCGCACTACTACCAAGGATATTCTTTAGTATCACGACCACAATTATTCATGCACTATGGGCCAAGAATATTTGTGTATTCATTAATGGTCATGATCATGCCAACAATCATCCACCAATGCACTACTTACCATCGAGGATTTTTATCACATCATTTGTAACATTACTACCATGATTACAACGAATAGTCTCGGTCATAATCATACCAAGTCCATCTATGCACTACAAGCCACAGATGACTTTCAACATAATATAAACATGAGGATGATGACAATGATATAAGAATTCAATAAAACAAGTTCAAGAATTATTTTATCCAGAATTATTAACGCCCAAATTATCAACATGATCTTTGTTTTGTAGAGTAAAATTCAAGAATGATCGGAAGAATATTTCCATGAAAGAGATCTTTGGATGAAACGCAAATATCAAGGATATTCCACTAATTTCATGGAGTATAGAAGTCAAAGTTTTAACCAATTTGGGTATAATAAAGAATAGAATAACAAAAGAAATCACCATGCATGCGATAGACCGCACTTGACAGCAAAAGTTATTCCAACAGTAATAATAAATAACGGAATCAGTCCCACAGAAACGATAGAGCAGGATGTTCCAACAGAATAATAAAGAATGGAACCAGTCGGCAGAAAAACACGCAGGTATGGGATGTTCCAATGGACTAATAATAAAGATTTTAACCAGTCCGGTGTAAAACACATGCATGTGATGTTCCAATGTAATAATAATAAAGAGCGGAACCAGTCAGGTGTAAAACACATGAGCATGTGATGTTCCAATGAATAATAATAAAAGCGGAACCGAAGTCGGTGTAAAACACATGTAACAGGATGTTCCAATGTATAATAGAAGAATGTCACCAAGTATAGGGTAAATGGCATTAAAAGTTATTCCAACGTAATAATAAGTAATGGAATAACAGCAGTTCTCTTCATGAATAAGAAAGAATAACACCCTTACTTTTGGTAGGAGATTGAATATCGCAAAGAAGCAGTAGTAACAAAATACTCTTCTTCTTCTCTCTTATTCTCTCTATACTTTCTCTCTATAGCTTGAATGAATTCGTGTAAAATAATGAAGCCCTAGCCTCTATTTATAGAAGATTTCTAGCTTAGCAAGACTTAGTGTGAAAAGGCAAGTGGCTTGACGACTAATGATGTGAAAAGAAAAGTGGTTTGGCGCTTTGTAATGTGAAACGACAAGTGGTTCGGCCTTTGTAATGTGAAACGACAAGTGGTTCGACGTCGGTAAAGGTAATTACTATTAATGAAGGTAATTACTATCGACGAAGGTAAATACTATTCACAAGGGTAATTACTATCGACGAAGGTAAATACTATTCACAAGGGTAATTACTATCGACGAAGGTAATTTATTATCGACGAAGGTAAATACTATATTGTGAAGAGACTCTTAGATGATGACATATGAGCCCCCCATAAAATAATCAAACTTACCACAAATCATTTTATTTTTCATCAACACATATTTAATCTTTCAACAATTATTAATCATTTATGACTTGTCGTCTCAATTATTGTTTTAATACTATAACATATTATATGATGATGATAACGTGACAATAATTGAATCAATAATATAAGAGATATGATGCAAAGAATAATTGAGCATAGCCGAGTGACTTCTCACGTAAACATCAATAATCAATACCGTGTGCTACTATGCAACCACAGCAGACATCGCATTACTTTACCCATTGGGTAGTTCAACAGTTTTAACGGTAATACCTCCGCCGTTATTTTTATAAAATATTTTTGTCGTTTTTCAATCCGGCTAATAATTACATTAATGGGGTCCACTAATGATTGAGTCAGTTATTTAATATTCCCTAACAAAAGAATATTCCCCAACCAAACGAATATTTTATAACAACTTGCATACTTTGCAAAAATTTATAAATATTACCCACAACTATAACATTATATCAAATTTATTCCATAATATTCAAAAATAATATTTATAGAAAAATTCATCTTTATTTATAAAAGCTGGGGTCTTACAATTACCAACAATCTCGAACTCTAATTTGAATTTCAAATTAGGGTTTCTCATTTCCAAAAATTAGGTTTTAGAAATATTAATTGGGTTTTCTACAAATTTGGTTTTTAGACTTTAATTAGGGTTTACCTAATTAATACATTTAATACACGACATAAATTATATAACATGGTTATATAACAATCTTGTACTCTAAATTGGATCTCAAATTAGGGTTTAATAAAGATTACTAGGATTTAGTCAAAAATAATCAGAATTGACTAACCATTATCAATACTGGATATACAAAGACATATTCATAAAGACTTTGAAAAATCAAAATATAATTAATATTATATTATTATTCTCATACCTTGATAATAATCCAAAATTGGGATTGGATTCCATATCTCGATTTATTCTTTCATATTTAACCTTAATAATTAAGGTAAAATAATTAACTTAATAATCAATACTAAAATTCATATAATAAAATAATTATTATAATTATTCTAAAATCCTCCATATATTATTTAAATAATATATGATTATATTTTCATGGAAAATAGTTAATAAAAACATTTTCACTATAAAATTAATTATTATAAAATATACTTTTTAATAATCAATAATTCTAAAATAAATTTACTTGTAAATAATCATGTAATAAATATATTTTTATTTACCACATAAATACATATACACATTATATTGTACAAATCCACATCCTTAAAATAAAAAAAAAAATTTATACGCCAAATTTCTTATTTATTTATATAGAAAATATCGGGTTGTTACAATACATGTACGAAGGATTGACCCCCTAAGTACCTTGGAGTCCTTATAGTCGTATGACTGATAAAGTTAAAGTTGAAAGATTACTTATAACTGTGGACATGGTTCGTGGTCATTAGACCCTCAGTTGAATGCTTGCACTCTAAATTCTGAGATGAACAACTCTTTTATTAGAGGTTACGCTTAGTTTATACTTTCATATTTGAAATGTTTGTGCACAATACATAAGACGAAGGGCTTAACACCCTAAGTAATCGAAAGCGTAATACATATAGTCATTATAAAACACTACGTTCATACTAACGAATGCTGACAATAAGTTTGCCACCTAGTGTACGAGTGGAGGGTGTTTTCAGTCTTTGTGATTGATAAACATTCTGCCGAAGAGGGTTTAAAGTGTGAAGAACCCCGGGGGGGGGGGGGGTGAAGCACTATTAAACCTAAAGAATATAGTTCAAGGTCTTGTGACCCTCAGCATGATTTGGAATCTTTTAAATTCCTGAGTTATTCATACTACTTCCCAATTATTGAACAATTGTGGAAGATTCTTGTTATTCTACAAGATGGAAGGGAAAAAGAAAAGTATTCCTTAGAAATAAGTAAGTCGTAGAATGCGACACTGAATGATGAATATGTTGAATAAGTGAGAAAAAGAGATTTTGAAGTGAGAAGGATGTGAGTTATCAAAGAATAATGTGAAACTTTTAATAAAAAAGTTAATAGTTGTAGAATGATCTTTGTGGAAAGAAAGTGGTTATAGAAACCAATGAATGAATGAAGTAGTGATGTAAAAGTCTACTTTGATAGATTAAATGAATAAAGATTAATAAATAAAATTTCGAGGACGAAATTCTTAGAAGAAAGGGTGAATGTAATATCCCGAGTGTTGATGATAATGATCCTTAGAAAAAGAAATGAATGGGTTAAAAGATATATAATACTCAGAATATAATTGAGTTCAAGTGAAAGTTATGAAATGAAACCTAGAATTTGTTAAAGTAAAGAATGTAGTAGGAAATATAAAACCTATATTTAGATAAAATGATGAAAGATTACTCTGAGTTATTTGTTTAATTTCTGTTTTCGATTCTGAGGACAGAATCTTTGTAAGTAGGGAAGATTGTAACGAATGAATGGTTTGAGTTTTGATTCTGAGGACAGAATCCTTGTATGGAGGGAATGATGTAACAATCTAGATTTTTAATTAAATATTTAAATATTTATTGAATTATATAAATATTTAATGGTTGTGTTTTTCGATTGAATATGTATTTGTTTAATTGATTTGAATATTTATTTGTTTAATAAATAATTAATGAGTTAAGGAAAGTAATTATTTTGAAATAGTAATCTAATTTAATTTAATAATTAAGTTAGAGAGTTTATAATGATTAAATAAATTATTATATTATGCAATGAATTGTTATTAGAATTAATTAAATTAAGTATGAAAACTTAATTAATTAGAAGTGTGACAAATAACTATATTATAGTGGTTATTAAAATAAATTAAAGTAGTTTTAATTTATTTTGCTAAACAAGGCTTAAATATATTAAGTCTTTAAATTTAAATAATTTTGCAAAACACAAATTTCTATGGCTTTTGGATTTTTAAATTTGATTTATTAGTAATATAAATTAAATTAAACAAAATATAAATATAATATATATATTATTTTGGTGGCGATAATTTATTAGTATATTAAGTATAGCGTCGGTTTAGACGTTTTAAAAATCGTACGTTGTTTGTGTTTTTATTTTACGTATATTCTATTTGGCTAAAGCCTAAGTATGAAAAGAGAAGAAGTTTTGTCAAAAAAACAACAACTTTGAGACAGGAGAGTTTTAAGAGAGACTATTAAGGGTTGGAGAGAAAGTTCTGAGTTTTAACAAGTGGTGGTCAAGCAAGTGAAGGTATGTTATATAAAACTTAAAACATATTACGATATAATTTTATTGAATATCACTGTGTATGTTATAAAGTTTTACAAAAATTATATGGAAATCATGTTTTTATAATTATGTATGATATTATGTATATTTGTAACTGTAATTGTTATATTAGCACATGTATGTATATATGAGAAGTATGCTAGCATTCACAGAGAAAGAAGAATTGGTTTTAAAGTGAAAACGTGTATGAACTTGAGTTGTACAAAATCAAAGGTTATAAATACAATTGTATGCTAGTTGTGAAATTGAAAGTCGGGTATGTTAATTGGATATGAACTACAGAGACGTGTAGTTTAAAAGTAATCAAATTGGTGGTTAATAGGATTTACAGTATACAATGTGTTTAACAAATGTCAAACATGGAGTTTTAATGTTAAAACATTGTTTTTACGGATTTAGTCTTTCTAAATTTGTTGTTCAGTAGTTTTAAGTTAATATATGTATGCTTGGCGAGGTTATGTGTAAATTACATCAGTTATATGTATATATTTAGTTGCTAGAATTTCTTAAATGAATAGAAAATGGTCTTCGTGTTTAAGGTTCATTTGTTTTTGGCGCCTCAAATGCCAAAATTAGCTCCCAGTGTTCGAAATTCGCTTGGCGCCAATGTCACGCTCAGTCGCCTAATTGTATGACTTAGTTCATGTCATGGCTACTGAATGGAAGTCCGAGTCGAGACGATTTTGGCCTCCTGTAGTAAAATGGCCATAACGTTCTCATACAAACTCCGATTGAGGTGATTCAAGATGATCCGGAACAAGGACGAGTAGACCTAAAATGTTCGTTCTTTAGGGTTTTCAATTTGAGGTCTGTAAAAGTAGTCAAAATGGTCATCTTTAGGACTATTGTGTTTTCGGGGGCAATCGGAAGGCGTCGGGCATGCACATATGCATGTGTAGTGCTCCTGACCATAAAAGATGATGTCCTAAGTTATAAAACATGAATTTTAGTAAATATAATGATTCTTAACATTAATTGTGACGCCCCCAAAATTAGGTATACGTCACCCATCTTGGGTCGCCACTTACATGGTACATAAATTCAAATACAACTTACTAATATAGCGTCGTGTGTACAATACGACATAAAGCGTGAGTTTGAATACAAATATTGTCTACTAGATATTATACAAACTCAAAAGGAGTCCTCATTACAACTATTATCACACTATTTCACGTAATAGTGAGGACTACTAATGCTATCCTCTAGACCATTACTCCGTTTTCCCGACTCGTCGGCTATGTTCTCATTTTTCAAGAAGAGAACGGTGAAAGAAAGGGTGAGCTCAACTAGCCCAAAGAAGAAATATTATGACTAAGATAATGCGAGAATAAATTATCATTAGCCTTCAACAAATGTTAAACCGATAAAATACAATAGACAACAACCGGTTTAGCTGCAGGTGAATATGTAATCCATTAAAAGAGTCAAGTAGAGAATAAAAGTCTACTATCTTTTATAATTTAAAAGGTTTTCATCAATTTTTATCTTTGAGACTCGACTTAATAACAAAACCACCACATCTAATCATCCCGTACTACACGGTCAAGGATTTTCATCAAATTATCAATGGTCATGACTATATACCGAATCACCCCACGGTCATAATCATACCAAAAACTATCCATCAACGCATTACGTGCCACCGAGGACTTTTGTCACATCATTTATATCAAGTCGTGAATATATACCGAATGATCCTCGGTCATAATCATACTAAGTTCATCTATGCACGTAAGCCAAAGATAACATAATATAACATGAGGATGATGACAATGACATAATAATTCAATAAAACAAGTTTAAGAATTATTTAATCCATGAATTATTAACGTCAAATTGTCAACATAATCTTGTTTCATAGAGTAAAATTCAATAATGATCGGAAGAATATTTCCATGAAAAGATATTTGGATGAAACGCAAATATCAAGGATATTCTACTAATTTCATGGAGTATAGAAGTCAAAGTTTTAACCAATTTGGGTATAATAAAGAATGGAATAACAAAAGAAATCACCATGCATGCAGATTGATGCATGACGAGTTATTCCAACGAGAATAATAATAACGGAACGGTCGGGTGAAATTCACACCAAGCGAGGATGTTCCAAAGAATAATAAAGATGGAACCGATCAGGTGTAAAAAAACACATGATAGGATATTCCAACAGAATGATAAAAGCGGAACCGGTCGGGTGTAAAAACACACGAGCAGGATGTTCAAAGAATAATAAAAAAGCGGAACCAGTGGGTGTAAAACACAGCGGGATGTTCCAATGTAATAATAGAAGAATGTCACCAAGTATAGGGTAAATCAGCGTATCTGAGTTATTCCAATGAATAATAAGCAATGGAATAACATAAGGATTTCACCAAGTATAGGGTATGCAGATATCTGAGTTATGTATAGGGTATGCTACTTTTTAAAGTTTATTCCAACAGAATGATAATGAATGGAATAATGAAGTTCTCTTCAAGAAGAAAGAATAACACCCACTTACAAGTAAAAAGAACTGAATATAGAAGTAGTGAAGTAGCGAATACTCTTCTTCTTTCTATAACTTTCTCTCTATAGCTTCTCACTATAATTTCTCTCTCTAGAGTTTCAATGAATTAAAAGAAAATAATGAAGGAATGAGCTTCTATTTATAGGAAAATGGAATGCATAGTAACTAATCCATGAAAGCGGTCCAGATTGATTTACTTTAATCGACGGTCCATATTTAAAGAAAAATCTTTTAAATAAAATATAATATATTCTATTTATATAAAAACATTTTACTATGCAAACACTATGCAATACTATATAAAACACTATGCAAAACACTATGCAACACTATGCATAATAAAATATAATATATTCTATTTATAGAATAACTTTAATAAAGTATTCTATTTTATATAAAAAGATGTTTACGTTTTTATTACGTTAATAATCTGAATAAAACAAAAACGTCATTATCGCTATAATAATTCATATTATTAATCGATGATAATGGAATCAAACTCGGTGACTTCTCACATAAGCATCGATAATCAATACCTGGTGTCTTCTTATGCAACCACACACGACATCACTTTACTTTTACTACTGAAAGTAGTTCAGCGGTAACCACGGTAAAACTTCCGTAGTTATTTCAATAAAATATTTTTGTCGTTTTCTCAATCCAACAATAATTACATTTATGGGGTCCACCAATGATTGAGTAGTTATGCGAATATTCCTCGCTAAACCAAGAATATTCCCACCAATCGAATATAATATAACCACTTGCATACTTTGCAAAATTTATAAATACTACCCACAACTATAATATTATCTTAAATTCACACCATAATATTAAAAATTATTTCAACAAAATTTAAATCTTTATTGATAAAATCTAGGGTCTCACAATCTCCCTCCTTATGGAATTTAAGCCTCGAAATTAGGGTGCGTACACTGATATGATAAAGAGGTGAGGATACCTTGAATACCTTTATCGTTGAAAACATTAAATTCATTTTTGCAATCCACCGAAGATATTCATTAACAATTCATCTTTGCACTCTGGGCCAAAGATATATACAAATGTAAAACCAATATCTTTGAGACTCGACTTAATAGTATCCTGACCATGAATTATCCATGCACTACCTCTTGGCTAAGGATATTCGTGTTTTCAATTCTGATCGTGATTATACCGAATAATCCGTGGTCATAATCATACCAAGTCTATCAATGCACTACTGACCAAAGATGACTTTTACCACATCCATGAATTAATATTTCATTCTTTGAGACTCATTTCAATAATTAATCCATATCATCGAATCATCCCCGCACTACTGGCCGAGGATATTCATTAGTATCACGACCATTTAATTATCCATGCACTACTGACCAAAGATAATCGTGTATTCATTAAGACCACAAATTATCACGACCACAAATTATCCATGCGACCACAAACTACCTGAAGATAATTGTGTATTCATTAGTATCACGACCACAAATTATCCATGCACTTCTACTACCAAAGATAATTGTGTATTCATTAGTATCACGACCACAAATTATCCATGCACTACGACCAAAGATAATCGTGTATTCATTAAGTATCCACGACCACAAATTATCCATGCACTACGGCCAAAGATAATCGTGTATTCATTAGTATCACGACCACAAATTATCCATGCACTACGGCCAAAGATAATTGTGTATTCATTAGTATCACGACCACAAATTATCCATGCACTACGACCAAAGATAATTGTGTATTCATTAGTATCACGACCACAAATTATCCATGCACTACGGCCAAAGATAATTGTGTATTCATTAGTATCACGACCACAAATTATCCATGCACTACGGCCAAAGATAATTGTGTTTTCAATTACGGTTATGATTATACCGAACAATCCCTGGTCATAATCATACCAAGTCCATCTATGCACCACTGGGCCACGAGATGACTTTCAACATAATATAAGCATGAGGATAATGATATAAAGAATCAATCAAATGAGATAAAGGATAAATATTAAACATTTATAATATAATTTATCCAGGATTCAAGAATATCCCCATGTTATCAATCACTTAATAATCTCATAATCTAATATCATTAATATTATAACAATATTTTAATCATTTCTTAAATTTATAAACAATTTTTCTTAATTGTTTACTTTTTTTACCATATAATGCATTTAATCATTCAAAAATGTCATACTCATAAGATATCATCACCAATTATCAAATCTCTCAAAAAAATATGCATATACTCTATATAGGATTCTCTAGCCATAATATCCTATTTTTAACTTTGTTACTTCACATAACATATTTAACTCATATGTTTTCATTAACTAAACTATTTTCATGAAAAATACCAAATCAGTCCCAAAATATTTCTTTTCTGGGATTTAGCATAATATAGTCCCATAATGAAAATATATTTTTCTCGAATTTTAAAATTCATTTACTATTTTTCAAAAATCAATTTCTAATTAATTCCTTAAGAAATTAGCTACCTCAAGTTTAACTCCAAAATTCCCAAATTTTGGCAGGACCTTACACATGTTAACGTGAGCTTCTAGTTTAAATTTCATGGTCATCGGAGTTATAGAACTCCGATTATAGCGTTTTAAATCGGAAAAACCTAAATATTGAAATAGTCATAACTTGTTCATTTTAAGTCGAGAATGAGCTCATTTTTTTAGACAGGAGGTACTTTATACCATATACTTTCATGTCCCAAAAGGCCAGAATTTTTCTCATAATTTAAGTGGCCGAAATAGCCCTTAAAGTTTCAAGCAAGAGCATTTTCGAAATTTACAGCTTTGGCCTCCTTTGCTAAAATCAGTCCACACAAAAATCTACAACACCTTTTCTAGTAATTCCACTTGGATTAGTTAGGTAACTCATAGATCTAACTCTAGGACTTGACCACACTCAAAATTCAAAATATAATAGGAGATATGGTCAATTGAATTTCATGTTACGTTTTTCACCAAAATCGATTTTCAACTTTTGTGATTTCTAAGAAACTTTCATGTTTTCACATAATAACCAACATAACTCATCATAACACTTACTAATACTTCATATACCCATAATTTTCATTAGTCCAATGCTTTTATTATGACTTTCATCATAATCCACGTAAACAGATCCTTTTAGTTGAAGAAATATTTGAGGGTTTAAGAAATGGGTTTTTTATCTTTGGGTCAATACAAAATTCGATTTCACGCTCTAAGTAGGCTAAGAAGTCTTCAAGAATACGCCAGGAAATTTATTAATAATAGAAATATCATTCAAAATTGTGACTCTCCTCCAAGACTTGGATAGTACATCACATTGATACCAACTGTGACTTCTATCCCTTAACCTAGATAGCACCTCACAATGATACCTATAAACTTGCCATCTTCATTCACGACGTCGCCTACAGAAAGTCTGGCTTCTATGCATTCCACACAAGGAAGTCAACAACGAAAGGATCGGACTCTTTACTTATGGCTTGATATAACAGTGATTAACTTTAGGGTTTGGTTACTTTGAATTCGTATAACAGGTTGGTTATGAATATAAAAGCTAACAACCTTACGAAAAGAATAATGAGTAGTTAATCAATCGTTTTTTAAAAATTACCTCAAAGGCAAGTATTTTCAAAGAGATAAGATCGACGAAGTAGCGTGAAAGTGTTTATTTGAAACAACAAGATTAATAAAAGTAAGCGAGGTAACGAAGGTTTATCCCAACGAAGTTTCAATAGATAAATCAAAGTCTAATTTCTCCTGAGTCAAATTTAAGCGTTGAACGCAAGCAAGAGAGAGATAAAAGAATGGGTAGAACCCAGGTATCTAATAAGGTATAGACTTCGCAAGAATTTATAATTAACTAACGTGCTAACTTCGTTCGGGTTACCCACTTTTGAGAAGTCATGAAAACGCTTCTTCCTAAAACCACCGACTTTTATTTTGTCCGTATCCGCCTTTGGTGCCACTATCCCAAACTGGACTTGACTTCACTATCTGACAAAATCGAGCTAAATGACCTTCTCTTCTTGAAATTTCCACTTCTATTATCTTTGCCATGATTACCACCAAGTGGTTACCATTCTTAGCATGATAATTTCCTCCACGATGGTTATCATTGTTACGATAGCCAGATTGCCACCGATATGATTATTATCGTGTTGTTGGTCGTTACCTTTTGTTTTGAATTTGAATCAACACTCTCATGTGCTTCATTGCTTATCTCAAAGATTTTCGGATGCCATTCTCAAACACTTTGTCACAAAACAAGGGTTAATTGACATGTAACAAATTATCCTATTCTACGACCGACCAATAAAATACCACATAAACTTAGGTAGGTCATTCTAGCGAAGGTATTCCCTGTCTCTCCCCTCCTAGTACTATTCTCACCTCTTAGCCAAGGATCATATCCCTAAGTTCGATACCAAATTGTGGCGCCCCAAAATTAGGTATCGTCACCCATCTTGGGTCGCCACTTACATGGTACATAAATTCAAATACAACTTACTAATATAAGCGTAGGTATGCAATCGACATAAAGCGTGAGTTTGAATACAAATATTGTCTACTAGATATTATACAAACTCAAAAGGAGTCCTCATTACAACTATTATCACACTATTTCACGCAGAATAGTGAGGACTACTAATGCTATCCTCTCGGACCATTACTCCGTTTCCGACTCGTCTAGCTATGTTCTCATTTCACAGAGAAACGGTGAAAGAAAAGGTGAGCTCAACTAGCCCAAAGAAGAAATATTATGACTAAGATAATGCAGAATAAATTATCATTAGCCTCAAACGATGTTAAAGCGATAAAATACAATAGACAACCGGTTTAAGCTGCGGTGGAATATGTAATCCATTAAAAGAGTCAAGTAGAGAATAAAGTCTACTATCTTTTATAATTTAAAAGGTTTTCATCAATTTTATCATTGAGACTCGACTTAATAACAAAACCACCACATCTAATCATCCACGTATTACCACGGTCGAGGATTTTCATCAAATTATCAATGGTCATGACTATACCGAATCACCCACGGTCATAATCATACCAAAAACTATCCATCATTTGCATTCTGAAGCCCTTTGAGGACTTTTGTCACATCATTTATATCAAGTCGTGATTATCTTAGAATGATCCTGGTCATAATCATACTAAGTTCATCTATGCGTAAGCAAAGATAACATAATATAACATGAGGATGATGACAATGACATAATAATTCAATAAAACAAGTTCAAGAATTATTTAATCCATGAATTATTAACGTCCAAATTGTCGACATAATCTTTGTTTCATAGAGTAAAATTCAATAATGATCGGAAGAATATTTCCATGAAAAAGATCTTTGGATGAAACGCAAATATCGAGGATATTCTACTAATTTCATGGAGTATAGAAGGCAAAGTTTTAACTTATTTGGGTATAATAAAGAATGGAATAACAAAAGAAATCACCATGCATGCGGTACTTGCGATAGACGAGTTATTCAATGAGAATAATAATAACGGAACGGTCGGGTGAAATTCACGCGGCGAGGATGTTCAACAGAATAATAAAGATGGAACCGGATCGGTGTAAAACACACGAGATAGGATATTCAACAGAATGATAAAGACGGAACCGAGGTCAGGTGTAAAACACATGAACGAGGATGTTCCAGCAGAATAATAAAAAGCGGAACCGAGTCCGGTGTAAAACACCAGCGCATGGATGTTCCAAGCGAAGAATAATAGAAGAATGTCACCAAGTATAGGGAAAATGGCGTATCTGAGTTATTCCAACAGAATAATAAGCAATGGAATAACATAAGGATTTCACCAAGTATAGGGTATGTCGGCGTATACTGAGTTATGTATAGGGTATGCCACTTTTACAAAAGTTATTCAGCAGAATGATAATGAATGGAATAATGAAGTTCTCTTCAAGAAGAAAGAATAACACCCCCACAGTAAAAAGGCTGAATATAGAAGTAGTGAAGTAGTAGAAATCTCTTCTTCTTTCTATAATTTTTCTCTATAGCTTCTCTCTATAATTTCTCTCTCAGAGTTTCAATGAATTAAGTAAGAAAATAATGAAGGAATGAGCTTTATTTATAGGAAAATGGAATGCATAGTAACTAATCCATGAACGGTCCAGATTGATTTACTTTAATCTGACGGTCCATATTTAAAGAAAAATCTTTTAAATAAAATATAATATATTCTATTTATATAAAAACATTTTACTATGCAAACACTATGCAATACTATGTAAAACACTATGCAAAACACTATGCAACACTATGCATAATAAAATATAATATATTCTATTTATAGAATAACTTTAATAAAGTATTCTATTTTATATAAAAGATGTTTACATTTTATTACGTTAATAATACGAATAAAACAAAACGTCATTATCGCTATAATAATTCATATTATTAATAAATGATAATGGAATCAAACTGGTGACTTCTCACATAAGCATCGATAATCAATACTGGTGTGCTCTTATGCAACCACACGTATTCTTGTATTTTTTACTACCGAAAGTAGTTCAACAAGAACCACGGTAAAACTTCATAGTTATTTCAATAAAATATTTTTGTCGTTTTCTCGATCAAAGCAATAATTACATTGTGGGGTCCACCAATGATTGGTAGTTATGCGAATATTCCTCGCTAAACCGAATATTCCCCACCAATCGAATATAATATAACCACTTGCATACTTTGCAAAATTTATAAATACTACCCACAACTATAATATTATCTTAAATTCACACCATAATATTAAAAAATTATTTCAACAAAATTTAAATCTTTATTGATAAAATCTGGGGTCTCACAATCTCCCTCCTTATGGAATTTCCCTCGAAATTAGGGTGCGATACGATATGATAAAGAGGTGAGGATACCTTGAATACCTTTATCGTTGAAAACATTAAATTCATTTTTGCAATCCTACCAAAGATATTCATTAACAATTCATCTTTGCACTGCTACAGCCAAAGATATACAAGCGTAAAACAAATAATACTGAGACTCAGCTTAATAGTATCACAACCATGAATTATCCATGCACTCTTGGCTAAGGATATTCGTGTTTTCAATTACGATCATGATTATACCGAATAATCCGTGGTCATAATCATACCAAGTCTATCAATGCACTACTACTAAAGATGACTTTTACCACATCCATGAATTAATATTTCATTCTTTGAGACTATTTCAATAATTAATCCATATCATCGAATCATCCCACGCACTAAGGTGCCGAGGATATTCATTAGTATCACGACCATTTAATTATCCATGCACTCTGACCAAAGATAATCGTGTATTCATTAGTATCACGACCACAAATTATCCATGCACTACTACCAAAGATAATTGTGTATTCATTAAGTATCACGACCACAAATTATCCATGCACTACGGTAGAAGATAATTGTGTATTCATTAGTATCACGACCACAAATTATCCATGCACTACTACCAAAGATAATTGTGTATTCATTAGATATCACGACCACAAATTATCCAGTTACTACTACTACAGATAATTTTGTATTCATTAGTATCACGACCACAAATTATCCATGCACTACTACGACCAAAGATAATTGTGTTTTCAATTCTGATTATGATTATCTGCTAACAATCACAGTCATAATCATACCAAGTCCATCTACGCACTAATGAGCCATGTGATGACTTTCAACATAATATAAGCATGAGGATAATGATATAAAGAATCAATCAAATGAGATAAAGGATAAATATTAAACATTTATAATATAATTTATCCGAGATTCAAGAATATCCCCATGTTATCAATCACTTAATAATCTCATAATCTAATATCATTAATATTATAACAATATTTTAATCATTTCTTAAATTTATAAACAATTTTTCTTAATTGTTTACGCTTTTACCATATAATGCATTTAATCATTCAAAATGTCATACTCATAAGATATCATCACCAATTATCAAATCTCTCAAAAAATATGCATATACTCTATATAGGATTCTCTAGCCATAATATCCTATTTTTAACTTTGTTACTTCACATAACATATTTAACTCATATGTTCGTAACTAAACTATTTTCATGAAAATACCAAATCAGTCCCAAAAATATTTCTTTTCTGGGATTTAGCATAATATAGTCCCATAATGAAAATATATTTTTCTGGAAATTTTAAAATTCATTTACTATTTTTCAAAATCAATTTCTAATTAATTCCTTAAGAAATTAGCTACCTCAAGTTTAACTCCAAAAATTCCCAAATTTTGGCAGGACCTTACACATGTTAACGTGAGCTTCTAGTTTAAATTTCATGGTCATCGGAGTTATAGAACTCCGGTTATAGCGTTTTTCGTCGGAAAAACCTAAATATTGAAATAGTCATAACTTGCTCATTTTAAGTCAGAATGAGCTCATTTTTGGACAGGAGGTACTTTATACCATATACTTTCATGTCCCAAAAGGCCAGAATTTTTCTCATAATTTAAGTGGCCGAAATAGCCCCTTAAAGTTTCTGGGCAGTAGCATTTTCGAAATTTACAGCTTTGGCCTCCTTTGCTAAAATCAGTCCACACAAAAATCTACAACACCTTTTCCAGTAATTCCACTTGGATTAGTTAGGTAACTCATAGATCTAACTCTAGGACTTGACCACACTCAAAAATTCAAAATATAATAGTAGATATGGTCAATTGAATTTCGTGTTACGTTTTTCACCAAAATCTGATTTTCAACTTTTTGTGATTTCTAAGAAACTTTCATGTTTTCACATAATAACCAACATAACTCATCATAACACTTACTAATACTTCATATACCCATAATTTTCATTTGTCCAATGCTTTTATTATGACTTTCATCATAATCCACGTAAACAGATCCTTTTAGTTGAAGAAATATTTGAGGGTTTAAGAAATGGGTTTTTGTCCTTGGGGTCAATACAAAATTCGATTTCACGCTCTAAGTAGGCTAAGAAGTCTTCAAGAATACGCCAGGAAATTTATTAATAATAGAAATATCATTCAAAATTGTGACTCTCCTCCAAGACTTGGATAGTACATCACATTGATACCAACTGTGACTTCTATCCCTTAACCTAGATAGCACCTCACAATGATACCTATAAACTTGCCATCTTCATTCACGACGCCTCTGAGAGAAAGTCGGCTTCAATGCATTCCACACAAGGAAGTCAACAACGAAAGGATCGGACTCTTTACTTATGGCTTGATATAACAATGATTAACTTTAGGGTTTGGTTACTTTGAATTCGTATAACAGGTTGGTTATGAATATAAAAGCTAACAACCTTACGAAAAGAATAATGAGTAGTTAATCAATCGTTTTTAAAAATTACCTCAAAGGCAAGTATTTTCAAAGAGATAAGATCGTGAGAGTAGCGTGAAAGTGTTTATTTGAAACAACAAGATTAATAAGCGAGTGGAGGTAACGAAGGTTTCTCCCAACGAAGTTTCAATAGATAAATCAAAGTCTAATTTCTCCGGAGTCAAATTTAAACGTTGAACGCAAGCAAGAGAGATAAAAGAATGGGTAGAACCGGTATCTAATAAGGTATAGACTTCGCAAGAATTTATAATTAACTAACCGTGCTAACTTCGTTCGGGTTACCCACTTTTTGAGAAGTCACGAAAAACGCTCTTCCTGAAACCACCGACTTTGTTTTGTCCGTAATCGCCTTTGGTGCCACTATCCCAGCTGGACTTGACTTCACTATACGACAAAATCGAGCTAAATGACCTTCTCTTCTTGAAATTTCCACTTCTATTATCTTTGCCATGATTACCACCGAAGTGGTTACCATTCTTAGCATGATAATTTCCCCCACGATGGTTATCATTGTTCTGATAGCCGTTGCCACCAGTATGATTATTATCGTGTTGTTGGTCGTTACCTTTTGTTTGGTGAATCAACACTCTCATGTGCTTCATTGCTTATCTCGGCATTTTCGGATGCCATTCTCAAAAAACTTGTCACAAAACAAGGGTTAATTGACATGTAACAAATTATCCCTATATTCTCGATTGACCAATAAAATAGCACATAAACTTAGGTAGGTCATTCTAGCGAAGGTATTCCCCAATCTCTCCCTCCTAGTACTATTCTCACCTCTTAGCAGGATCATATCCTAAGCTCGATACCAAACCGTGACGCCCCCAAAATTAGGTATCGTCACCCATCTTGGGTCGCCACTTACATGGTACATAAATTCAAATACAACTTACTAATATAGCGTAGGTAATAATGTCGACATAAAGCGTGAGTTTGAATACAAATATCGTCTACTAGATATTATACAAACTCAAAAGGAGTCCTCATTACAACTATTATCACACTATTTCACGAATAGTGAGGACTACTAATGCTATCCTACGGACCATTACTCCGTTTCCGACTCGTCCTAGCTATGTTCTCATTTCACGAAGAGAACAAAGTGAAAGAAAAGGTGAGCTCAACTAGCCCGAGAAGAAATATTATGACTAAGATAATGCGAGAATAAATTATCATTAGCCTCAACAATGATGTTAAACCGATAAAATACAATAGACAACCGGTTTAATCTGCAGTGAATATGTAATCCATTAAAAGAGTCAAGTAGAGAATAAAGTCTACTATCTTTTATAATTTAAAAGGTTTTCATCAATTTTTATCACTTTGAGACTCGACTTAATAACAAAACCACCACATCTAATCATCCACCGTACTACACTGTCAAGGATTTTCATCAAATTATCAATGGTCATGACTATCTACCGAATCACCCCTGGTCATAATCATACCAAAAACTATCCATCAACGCATTACAGCCCCGAGGACTTTTGTCACATCATTTATATCAAGTCGTGATTATCCGAATGATCCCTCGGTCATAATCATACTAAGTTCATCTATGCACGTAAGCCAAAGATAACATAATATAACATGAGGATGGCGACAATGACATAATAATTCAATAAAACAAGTTCAAGAATTATTTAATCCATGAATTATTAACGTCCAAATTGTCAACATAATCTTTGTTTTATAGAGTAAAATTCAATAATGATCGGAAGAATATTTCCATGAAAAGAATCTTTGGATGAAACGCAAATATCAAGGATATTCTACTAATTTCATGGAGTATAGAAGTCAAAGTTTTAACCAACTTGGTATAATAAAGAATGGAATAACAAAAGAAATCACCATGCATGCGGTGCTTCGTGATAGGCGGAGTTATTCAATGAATAATAATAACGAAACGGTCGGGTGAAATTCACACATGCGCCAGGATGTTCAACGAGAATAATAAAGATGGAACCAGATCCGGTGTAAAACATACGAGATAGGATATTCCAACGAGAATGATAAAGAGACGGAATTAAAGTCGGTGTAAATCACACTGCATGAGGATGTTCCAACAGAATAATAAAAGCGGAACCGAGGTCAGGTGTAAAACACATGCATGGATGTTCCAAGCAGAATAATAGAAGAATGTCGCCAAGTATAGGGTAAATCAGCGATATCTGAGTTATTCCAGCAGAATAATAAGCAATGGAATAACATAAGGATTTCACCAAGTATAGGGTATCTGGCATACAAAAGTTATGTATAGGGTATGCCACTTTTACGAGTTATTCAACAGAATGATAATGAATGGAATAATGAAGTTCTCTTCAAGAAGAAAGAATAACACCCCTTACAGTAAAAAGAACTGAATATAGAAGTAGTGAAGTAAGTAGCGAATACTCTTCTTCTTTCTATAACTTTCTCTCTATAGCTTCTCTCTATAATTTCTCTCTCTAGAGTTTCAATGAATTCGTAAGAAAATAATGAAGGAATGAGCTTCTATTTATAGGAAAATGGAATGCATAGTAACTAATCCATGAACGGTCAGATTGATTTACTTTAATCGACGGTCCATATTTAAAGAAAAATCTTTTAAATAAAATATAATATATTCTATTTATATAAAAAACATTTTACTATGCAAACACTATGCAATACTATGTAAAAACACTATGCAAAATACTATGCAACACTATGCATAATAAAATATAATATATTCTATTTATAGAATAACTTTAATAAAGTATTCTATTTTATATAAAAGATGTATACATTTTATTACGTTAATAATACTGAATAAAACAAAACGTCATTATCATTATAATAATTCATATTATTAATCGACAATAATGGAATCAAACTGAGTGACTTCTCACATAAGCATCAATAATCAATACCGTAGTCGCTATGCAACCACACGTATTCATCGTACTTTTACTACCGAGTAGTTCAAGCGGTAACTACGGTAAAACTTCCGCCGATTATTTCAATAAAATATTTTTGTCGTTTTCTCAATCCGACAATAATTACATTATGGGTCCACCAATGATTGAGAGTTGCGAATATTTCCTGCTAAACAAGAATATTCCCAACCAATCGAATATAATATAACCACTTGCATACTTTGCAAAATTTATAAATACTACCCACAACTATAATATTATCTTAAATTCACACCATAATATTAAAAAATTATTTCAACAAAATTTAAATCTTTATTGATAAAATCTGGGGTCTCACATTAATAAATTATGTATTAGATAAGTTATTGAAGCATAGTAAGCATACACAAGAAAGGCAAATCGGGCGTGTGACGAATGAACGTCGAAACGTCGTGCCAAGTGTTAACGAACTTAAAAAGTATTTCAATTCAATTGAAATGAATATTATAGGATATGAAATGGGTTTAACATAAAACCAATAAGTAGTCCTAGCAAGACTTAAGCACTAGAATGAACTTCATGTTTGACTAAGAAGAAATATAGTGAGTCATAAGTCGAAAAGTTAACACAATCTAATTGAACATTTTGTGCTAATTAATAGGAAAGATTATGAGATGTGGAGTAGAGTTTACATTACAATTACTATGTGTTGTTATATGACTAATAGTTGATGTGTATGATTATATAATTGTGTAGGGCATGTGAAGTGCAGATAACTGTAAGCTGTTAAACTGTTATTGGTAAACAACGATCAAGGCAAGTCTTTCGGTTCCTATTTTCTACGTGGACTTGGTGAACTATTTTAAATTGCATGATATGTTATGCATGTTGAAATCATGAAATGTTAAAGTCGATATATGACGGCATTGTTTTGGCTAAGTAATGATGATTGAGTAAGGAACTCAATCTTTATATTTGTTATGTGAATTAAAAGCATGTATGCCATGTTACTTTAATGAGATGTATATCGAGCATGTTATTATGTGCTATGTGATGCATGAAAACCATTAGACTTTTTCAGTCACATCGAGCTCACTCTTGCAAATAACCACTTTTACAGGTCAAGATTTTAAGGTAAAGATATGTGCTAAGTGAGTTATAGAGATCTATATTCACGAAGATTACTTATGTTTTATGAGAAATGTATTTCATATTTTGAACGTAACATGTTGTTGAATTGTAAGTTGAGTTATCCAATGTATATGGATATTTAGTTATGATATAAGACTTTGTATTGTCATTTTGTTGTAACGATTCATGATATAAGATTGAATCAAAGAGATGTAATGTAAAGGTTGCGATTCAGGGCAAGAAAGAAGGAAATGTATAAACGTTTTAAATATTCCGTAATTTAGTGTTTTTAATATCGAATAATGATGTAAAATTAGAGATTTAATGCATGGTTAACTTAATAGAAGACTTAGATTTAAATGGTATGAATTTTGGGGTCGTTACAAACACATATATATATATATATATATATATATATATATATATATATATATATATATATATATATATATACTCCAAGCAAGATTTAGAATATATATATATATAGTAACTTTTTATAAAATAAAGCTTCTTGGCATGCACACTTAATCCACGTGTATGCACATAACTGAATTCAGAATATAACCCAAGGATATCCAATACCTATGCATGTGAAACATATATCAAGTAGTATACACATGTAATATATATAAAGTAGCTTTTTATAAAATAATGCGTTTAAAAATCTTTGTACTTGATAACATATATTTAATATAATCTCAAGTATTTATTTAGGAAAAATCTTTTTCAAAACATTTCATTTAAGACATATAAAATTAAATGCCAATGATATGTCCTAGAGCCTTTAAATTAAAAATCAATTATTATGCAATTGACCTTACACTTGTTTTCCTAGTAAAGAATAATTCTCCAATCAATGTTCCTTATCATCAGATACCTGAAATGCCATAAAATAATTTAGCATACGAATAATTCATCATCAAAACTTAAGGAAGAAATATGACTAGGTCAACAATTCCATTCTTTCTTTGAAAAGGACAACCCGGCACCAAGTCCGTAAGTCTGACATATCTTACAAGCACGTCTAGGTGATCAATCTATAGTATTCTATGTTGTACAACACTACTTCTTTAAACGTATCTACGTTTAAGTTTTGGCAACCTCACGTATCTGTCGTTTGACGATAAAACATTTGTTTATTTATATTGAGTCTTTCTTTGAAATCCATACCAAAATAGTTTGGCAAAAGATAGCAGCATTGACAATAACTTAATAGATTATAAGGAAATCCAGAAAACACATTAAGTCTAGCCGAAGGAATTGGCTTCGACTTCATTATTCATCAATTCATGCGTAAGATACTTGAATCACAAAACTTGTCCAAAAAGAACATAGACAAGGGTTTAGAACACTTGCCTTTAGCGTCTTCTACAGTTAATACACTTTCCTTTTAAGTCTTTAAGGATTATACATTATATAAGTACATAACATATCACATTAGGTAATAAACAATCAAGTATGGTCCCTAATATATCTTTTTTTTTCTCAATCCAATCATTCATTAGATTGTTTAACATTCGTTACGATTTATCGTATTACATTGTGTTTACATTCTCGTAACTTTTGCCAACCTTTAGTTGTAATTCTTAAGGTTATTTATCATCCTTAATGATGTTACTTTAAGTTTATTAAGGTTATAATTCACCTTCAATCAACTTACATTTCCTTTAAATTCATTGTTATTCATTACTGTCTTTTTCCTAGTTACGCGCTTATGACTCCGACTTCGATGTAAAGCTTCACATGACTGCCTTTGACGAGTTAGCGAGGCATGAATCTCGGGCTCGGTGCTGCAGCGCCATACTTCCTACTATGAGCCGCGCTGCGGTACCACTTCCCAGTGTATTAAGGGTTTGGTCTTGGCGTTGCGACGCTAATGTTAGTTCCTTGGGCAGCGCTGCGGTGTCGACCATGTGTCTTAGAGAAATTTCTCAGTTTGTTTTCACTGCAATATTTTTTGGCCTCATAACTTACTCATTATAAGTCAGAATTGGCTCGTTCAAAAGTCGTTAGGTCACATATCACGTGTACTACGATTTCATTAGAAAATCTTACATTTTTGAATCTGTTAACATAGAATTCACTGATTAAGTTCTTTATTGACGTTCATTAAACGTTCGTGAACGTTCATAGCTCGTTTCTTCGTTTGAAGTCAAAATTCGACCATTCTCGAGTCCGTAACTCTAAAATGCAAAGTTATACTATACTCCATCGAAAACTAATATTTCCGAGTTAAACGGTGACTTCTGACTTTCATTCTAAGAATTTCACGATTTTGATGATTATCGTCTAATCTCGTAAATTTCGTCATAACTTCGTTACTTGAGATTTTTACACCGTTCAAAAATGGATTCATTCCATACATCTATTTTAAGACCCCAACTATTTATAAATAAAATCAAATTTCCTCTATTTATTATTGTGAATAATAAGGTGTTAATTTGATATAATGCTTTGGTTATGGGTGAAATGTGCAAATTTTACAAAATAAGCAAGTGGTTATAAAATATTCTTTTTTGTCGGGGAATATTCATTTGGTCGTGGAATATTTTTTCTGCAGGGGAATATTCGTACGACGGCGCAGCCATTTATGGGCCCCATAATAGAAAAAGGTCGGATGAAGAAAACGACAGGTTTAAGTTTTTATATATAACGACGTAATTATTACCGTTAACACTGTTGGAATACCCGGTGGTTAAAATACAATAATACGCGTGGTTGCACAGTAGCTCACAGTATTGCACAGTATTTTTGAATTATTGATTCTTACATAAGAAGGCACTACACAATAATTGTTCCAGTAATTAATATTCAATATTTTATTTTATTGATTCAATAATTACTTCGTTGATATTTTATATTATTGTTGTTTCAATAATTGTCACTGCACAGTATTTCCCATTATCAGATTAATAATTCATATTATTTGAATAATATTATTATATAGCATTATTGGCAATGTCTAAGGAAGTTCTGTCTAGGAAAGGGGTTTGGTCACCTAATTGCGCGCTAATAAGGAGAAATCCTTATCGGAAAGCCCCCTCTTTCCTAGGAACGACCTGGTTATCATAATTGTGATTCTGTAATATTATTTGTGAATAATTAATTATTGATTTATATGATAAGGAAATATTTATTTTATGTGGATATAAATGATGGATATATTTATTGTGGTTATAAATGAAGGAATTAATGTTGAGGTGTTTTATCAGTATTTTGTTGGAATGGAAGTTTTGAAAATCGTCCGTATGTGGATTTCGGTCATTTTTCGTTTGGAATTTGAAAAAAACATAAACTTACAAAGTTGTAGAGAATTAAAATTCCTATGGAAAGCACATGAAATTTGAATTTTTCTGATAAAAGGGCTATTTATTATGAATTGTTGAAGTTTCTGAAAATATAATGTTTTTATTAAAAATACGGTGGGCCCCACTTTTGGTTGGTGAGTAATGAAATGTGCTAGAATTTCTTTTCAAAAGTGGTGGGCTTGAATAGTAGCAGGTAAAGCCATCAGGTAACAGGTTAGTCTGCTATGGCGTTCTAAGCATTTTCCTATAAATAGGGTGCTTAGTTAGAATTGAAAATCACACCAGAAACAAGTTTTCTCTCTTTCTCTCTCTATATTATCGAGTGTATTTTATGAGTATTTAGATACTTTGTGAGTTGTTATTCATCAGTGCAAGTTTCCTTCAGCCTTATACCGATATTCCGATCAGAAGTACTGATATTTTGAGGTAAGGGATGTTATTTTCTTTCTAATGATGTTATTCTTTCAATATCATTATACCAAAATATTGGTATGGATTTTATTGTGGAATTTCTACCTTTTTGTGTCGGGATTACTATTCACGTATACGGCACTATTCACGTATACAGCACTATTCACGAATACGACATTATTCACAGAAAAATGAAATTTTCTCCTTTTTGTCCAAGATGTCTATTATGGTTATTATATTTGATTGTATCTATGTTTTGATCTTTATTTTTGAATTCTGCTTCACAATTGGTTATTATGGAGTATTTTTGAACTTGGATAAACTAAAATACGAATCCATAATCTTTGATCTTTTATCTCACTGGATTCATTTTTTTAAAGATATTTTTCATCATCCTCAGTCCTAAATGATGATATTATTGAATATCTTTGGCCTGTAGTGCAAAGATGAATGATTACCTAATAAATATCTTTGGCTCGTAGTGCAAAGATGAACAGGTGTTGAGATGAACATGACCAACTAGTGATACAAATGAATATCTTTGGCCTGTAGTGCAAAGATGAATATTTGATTCAAGATGTATATTGATTGATGTTACAGGGATAAAATATTGATGTTGGACTTTTAAATCTTAGAAGATAGTAGAATTCTTTCTCTACTTGACTCTTCTAATGGATAGTTGTTCCGCTGCAGTTGTTGATCTTAAACTTGTTGTGTATTATATTTTATCAGATTTTTCCCTGTTGAAGACTAATGATAAATTGTTGTATATTATCTTAGTCATAATATTCTTTACTGGGCTAGTTGAGCTCACCCTTTTCCTTTTTGTTCCATTTTTCTACTCAGGGGGTGAGAACATAGCAGGAACTAGCCGGGGTATGGAGTGATGGTTCAGGATAGTTGTATTAGTAGTCCTCACTATTTTGTAAAATATTGTATCAATAATTGTAATGAGGACTCCTTTTGAGTTTGTATACTCTCTATTAGACAATAGTTGTATTCAAACTTATAGTATATGTGTTGTCGTATTTTGCATGACAATTGTATTACTGAAGTTGTATTTGTTTCTGTACCATGTATTTGGTGACTCTTAATGGGCAATGCATACCTATTTTGGGGGCATCACAGTTGGTATCAAAGCTTAAGGATATGATCCTCGGCTAAGATGTGAGACAAGAACTAGGAGGGGAGAGACGGGGAATTCCTTCGCTAGTATGACCTGACTAAGTTTAATTGTTATTTGGTTGGTCAGTCAGAGCATATGGTTAATATGTTATATGTTAATTTGTTAATTAACCCTCGTTTTATGGCAGTATTTAAGAATAGCAGCGGGAAATATTAACAATGGAGTGAATGAGACAGTGGAGACACCTTTAATCACCACCCATGGGAACGTGCAACAAGAAGGAAATATTCCTCCTGTAAACCACACTACCGAACAAATGATGAATGATGGGATGTTTAGAAACTTTTTGCAGTTCATGCAAAATCAGACGAGGGAGACTTGTGCACAAAATACGGGTGGAAATGATAGTAATGCGTGACTTGTCACAACCAAGTAGTTCACGGAGTTGCGACCACCAGAATTTACGGGAAAGCCGGATCCGATTAAGGCGAAAATGTGGGTCAAGCAAATTACCAAGATATTCGATGTCTTGGGATGCACAGAGGAACATAAGGTTTCTTTCGCCACCTTTATGTTCCGTGGTGAGGCAGATTACTGGTGGGAGTCTGTGAAGCGTACCCAACCTGCCGCACTCAACATATCTTGGGAAACGTTTCAAAAATTATTTAATGACAAGTACTTTCCTGAAAGTATTCGTCATATAAAGGAGGTAGAGTTAATCAGACTGCAACAAAATAACATGACGATGTCCCAGTACGAGGCGAAGTTCGCAGAGTTATCCAAGTTTGCACCTCATTTGGTAGAGAATGAGTAACGAATGACACGGATGTTTCTGAGAGGTCTAAAACCCGAGATTCGGCAATATCTTATCCCTCATAAATTTTCTTTATATTCGGATGTTGTAAATATGGCTCAATTATTTGAGCGGGATAATGAGTATGCTCAACCGAGGGACCACAATCGTGGTCATATACGGTGGTGGAGTCATCTGAGCGATGATAACCAATGAGGGAGGAAGAAAAGCATAAAAAGCGGTAACCACTCGGTGGTAATCGTGGCCATAATAATAGGAGAAAGTTGAGTCAGTGGAAATTTTAAAAGAAGATTCAACAATGACGGAAGACATCAGCAGAAAGACACCGGCCTTGATAACAAATTCTAGGGGAGGAGAACGACAGCCAGTTTGATGGTACAGATGCGGAGATGAGGGACACATAAGTCTAAACTGTTCACAGCCTTCTGAGGAGTGTTTCAGTTGTGGAAAAGACGGTCATTTAGCCCGATTTTATTTGGTAGTAAAGTCAAGTCTAGCCAGGATGACGACACCAAAGGCGACTACAGACAAAACAAAGTCGGTGGTTCAAAGGAGGGCGTTTGTCGTGACTGGCCAAAATGCGAGAAACCCAAACGAGGTGATCACGGGTAAGCTAATAATAAACTCTTGCGAAGTTTATACCTTATTAGATATCGGTTCTACCCATTCTTTTATCTCTCCTACTTCTGCTCAACGTTTGAACTTGACTCCGGAGAAATTAAACCTTGACTTATCTGTTGAGACTCCATTAGGAGAAACTTTCATTACATCTACTGTTTATAAATCTTTCTTGATTCAAGTTGGAACCATAACATTACCTGCCGATCTTATTTCGTTGAAAATACTTGCATTTGATGTGATTTTAAGGATTGATTGGTTAACCACTCATCATGCTAAAATTGATTATTTTCGTAAGTTTGTTAGTTTTTATATTCCTAACCAACCTGTTATGCGAATTCAAACAACAAAACCACTAAAGTCAATCACTGATATATCAAGCCATAAAGCTATTCGTTTATTGAAAAATGGATGTTAAGCTTTCTTAGCCCATGTCACGGACTTGAACAAAAACACGTCAAATTTGAATAATATTTCTATTGTTAGTGAATTTCCTGACGTATTTCCTGAAGAACTTTTCGGTCTACCCCCAGAACGTGAAGTTGAATTCTTTATTGACCTTGAACCTGGTACAAAGCCCATTTCTAAAACCCCATATTGAATGGCTCCTATTGAACTTCAGGAGTTAAAGGTCCAACTTCAGGAGTTGTTGGACATCGGTTTCATTTATCCTAGTACATCTCCTTGGGGTGCTCCTGTGTTATTTGTAAAGAAGAAAGACGGGAGTATGCGACTTTGTATTGACTACCGAGAATTGAACCATGTCAACATCAAGAATAGGTATCCGTTACCTCGCATTGACCACCTGTTTGACTAGTTGCAAGGAGCAAAATTCTTTTCAAAGATCGATCTTCGTTCTGGATATCATCAGCTAAAGATTAAAACTGAGGATATTCCAAAGACTGCCTTCAGAACTCGGTAAGGGCATTATGAATTCTTAGTCATGTCTTTTGGATTGACTAATGCTCCTGCTACTTTTATGGATATGATGAACCATGTGTTCAAAGAATATTTGGATCAGTTTGTTGTTGTCTTTATTGATGGCATCCTCATCTATTTCAAAAGTCGTGAAGATCATGAACACCATTTTAAGCTGGTACTACAAAGACTTCGCGATTACAAGCTATATGCCAAGCTGAAGAAATGCAAGTTTTGGCTTGAGGAAGTAGCATTCCTTGGGCATGTGGTGTCAGAACATGGAGTTTCTGTCGACCCGGAAAAGATTAAAGCCATACAAAGTTGGTAGCAACTGAAGTCGGTGACTGAAGTACGTAGCTTTCTGGGCTTAGCTGGTTTACTATCGGAGATTCGTGGAAGGATTTTCTCGAATTGCTACTCCGTTAACTCAGCTGACTCGTAAAGATACAAAATTCTGTTGGAGTGAGGATTGTGAGAAGAGTTTTCAAGAACTCAAGAGGAAACTCATTTAGGCACATGTTATGACAATACCATCTGGTTCAGATGGATTTGTTATCTACAGCGATGCTTCAGGCAAAGGGTTAGGATGTGTTCTCATGCAACATTGGAATGTCATAGCCTATGCCTCGCGATAAGTCATAGCCTATGACATCCTTATTACTCCTTATGATACATGCTCCACCAATAATCATTTCTCTATCATAGCTATAAATGAAGAGATGAAGATTAATGGTTTAAAGGTTCATTACCTTTGATGATCAAGATTCCTTTCTTATTCTTCTTGAATTATGAAAGTCTAACTCTTACTTTTCTCTCAATATAACATAAGCTCTAAGATGTTGGTGGAAAATGAACAAGGCAACAAATGATCCAACAACCTCTCTATTTATAGATTTTCCAAGGTGAGGGCATAAGGGTCATTAAGCCATCCCACCTCCATACTTTCCACCTCCTTACTATTCATTACTTACCCACCACAACCCTTATCCTTTGCTTAGCCACCAAGTGGCCAGCCATGACTCACTCATGGGGGCCCACATGGGTTGCCCCATGAGTTTTTCTAGCCCGATGACCCATCGGTTCGATCCACGTGTCTGGTTCTTGTTTCGGGGTTAGGTTTAAATAAATTTGGGCATAACGTTGGGATTTTGATACATACCGTTGGGCCTTAACAAGATTGACTTGGGCTTGCCCAATTCCTACACAAATCCTACAAGTCCATTAGAATTGGTTTAAAGCTTCTAACGTATAATCTTCATATTCTTCTCGTATACTAATTCGTATAATCATTCGTCATATATGTTATGTCATCTTTAGTATATACTAGTACAATACTTCGTATTATACTCGTATTCATTACTTCGTATAATACTTTCTTATTATACAATCATCAATTAATCAAATCTTTACTTTCCTTAACATTCTCAAACTTAGTACGGAGGCGAAAAATTATATTTGTCATAACTGTATTATTATTACATAATCCATCCTTCCTTCTTATTCTATCATTACGTATTTCTCGGAAGTTCAAAAATAATTCCCGAGCAGAAATGGATGAATAGTGTTTTTTGGAAAATTTCTCGGAAAGCTTTTATTTTTGTCTTGAAAATTCAAACACCTTAATTCTATCACGTAGCCAGAATACTACGATTTTACGCCACATTTAGGTTATAGAACAACCTTCATCTTGTTTACTCATTATAATAACATATATTATAATTTTATTCATTATTTAATCAAATAAAATTATTTTATAATTAATCCGATTTTCTCGGTCGTTAAACCCATAAAGTCAAAATTACACTATACCACTTCCTCAATTTCTTCCCAATTCTTCATCCCATTAAGCCACTACAACCACAACTCCTCATATACATTTCTTTTTCCTCTTCTATATCAACTCAACTCAACTCCTTCAATTAGCCACAATCCTTCTACAGATAATCACAAAACTCCAACTCCAAGTTCAATTCCTTCTCTTCACACATTCTCACAAATTGGAACATCACTCTAAGGTAGAGACATAATATCTTCTTGAAGGTAATCCCAAATTGCTACACTCTAGTTTTTCTTCTTCTTTATTCGTGAGAATTAGTTGGAGAACCTTGGGAATTTGTTACCCAAGGATTGCTTTGGTTTATTTTATATTTGCGTTTAAAGATTGTTTAAAGAAGCCAAATTTGGGGGTGTTTTGCCTCACGCCCACCAACTGTTTCACAAAATTATTGAACAAAGTTTTTGCCCCTTATCCTACTAAAAACACCATGTCTTCACATAAGAGACCCCTTCCATCCACTTATACTGCTCGGGCTCAGTATGATAACACAAAATTTGTCAGTGAGGGGGCCGAGGCAAGGTTCAAATCATCCATTGACAAGAAGATGTTGGTACTAGAACGCGGATTGAAGTCGGATGCCAACTTTGATGGTGATATGACGCTAATGATTGTGGAACGCAATTAGTTTCAGTTAGTGGAGCAGACACTACCAGCGATGATCAACATAGTAAAAGAGTTTTATGCCAACGCCATGGAATATGTTAATCACATACTCATGGTACAGGGTAAACCGGTGTCTTTCCATGCCAATATCATCAACGAGCATTTTGGGCTGGAAACACCGACTGACGGATGCTATGAAGATGGCTTGCTTAACCTGGATGAATTGATTGCAAGATTGTGCAAACCAGGGACATAATGGGTTACCCGAGCTGGGACGGATGAAAAGATAAGTTTTCCACACTCAACGCTAAGTCGTTATGGCAAGGCAGGGTATGCATTCATTTGTGCCCGATTGATGCCCACACGCCACCAGAATGATGTGACCAAGGAAAGGGCATGGTTGCTATATGGGATTGTACACCACCATTATCGAGTTAATAATTTAGTTGTGTTCTACAGTGTGGATATGGGTGAATGTATTCAAGAGTCGATTGACGGGCTGCTACGGGGAATTACCACGGGGGGCTTTCTTCATGGATTTTTCATAACTGATTTGTGCCGCAAAGATAGAGTGAAATGGCATTCCTCCGAACCAGTACAACAACTAATGGATATAATCGACTATGCTACCATTGAGAAGTACAGGGCATGGGAATGGGCAAGATCACATCTAAGAGGAGAATGTTATATTATGATTTAGAAACCCTCACCCTAAGTTACAGCTGATCCAATGGAAGGGCAACAATCTCGAGGTTCATGAAACCAATTCTTGTGGCTGGCTCAACGTCACAATTTGATGCATTAGCACAATGCCAATGCGATCAACACTCTTGCTGATGCCTTTTCTCACTGCAATCCTAATGTCGGTCTGGTGTCCATGCATGTTCCTCTTGTCCTCCCAGCATACCCTCCTTCGGATGACGACAAAGAGTGACTCATCTTTCGGGGAAGTCCTCATGGTTTTATTTTCTTTATATTTTCGTAATGAGGACATTACTTGATTTAAGTTTGGGGGGGGGGGGGGTTTGCTTTTGCTTGGTTAATTTCATGTGACGATTTCAAAATTACTTAGTTTTTGATAAGATTTTATAATTGTTTGTTTTTAGGTCCTTTAGTTTAATACATCCATTTATGCATATATAAAAAAAATATTGCATGTAGTTCATTTTGCATGACTCCAGTTATTATATAGTAAAAGTCTATTTTTGGCCAATGATGAGATTGGAATTGTGTAGACGAGTTAGTACTGAATATTTAGACTTTGATGTGACTTCCTGATATGAATTGAATCTTTTTCTGTTTGAAACTGGTATAATCAAGTTATCACTTTAAAATAACTTTGTTGACTAATTAATTTTAAATTGGCACATAACGAAATTCTTAAGGATGATACTAGTTTGAATGAATGAAAGACATGAATAGGCGAAGATGGCTAGATTTAGACAAAAATTTAAGTTTGGGGAATTTTTTTTGGGATATATAAGCTATTATAAAAAAAAAGAAAGAAAGAATAAACATCGTGGCATGCTTGTCTAGTTTTGTGGCCTTTGTTACTTGAGTAAGTAAGCCCAAGGGGATTGTCTTTACACCTAGCGCCCTAAGGTCTTAATGGTCTGGGAGTCGTTGGTCGAAATCTCGTTAAGGTAGCATTGAAAAGCCTAAGGGAATAAGACATTGCACAGCCATGAAAAAAAGAATAAAATGGGAAAAGAGCGAAAAGCCCTCGTAATGAAAAATAAAGCATAAGTATCCCGGATTGGACTCTTGAACTTGGTGAATGTTTGACTTTAGTTGGATCTAGCTTACTCGTGGATTTTTGTGACTTTACACGGTATGACGCCATTAAAGAGATCTATTATGTGTCGTATTTAGCGTTATATCAGTTAGTTTGGTTGTTGAGCACACACACACACTATATTAGTAAGAACAATTTAAGATTTGATAATTGATTGGGAAGTTATTGATTGGTTTAGATATGATGTACTATCATGTTTGCTTAATTTCTCTAAGGCTGTATGATTAGACTATGTTTTGTCTTAATATTGGATTCGTAGTGATAGAGTAGTTATTTGCATTGCATATCATTTTGCTTGAGGATAAGAAATGTTTTAAGTTTGGGGGAATTTGATGAGTAGGTTTTTAACCTCCAATTTATCCTTATTTAGCTTGATATATTGTTAGTTTTTGAGTATTTCATGTTTCTTTTAATAGGTTTTTGTTCTTGTTACAGGTTATTAAGGTGAACACATCAAAATGCTGGCATTAGAAAAAATCTCAAGCGATTATGGGCATCTTGCATCCTTGGCGTGAGGCGTAGTGAATCTGAAAGAAAGCGGGCGCGAGACCGCTTGCATGGGAAAAATACATTGCATCACTAGCGTGGGCATGCTGCTTAATGAAAGGACACGGTCTTGAGGAAGCGGCCGATCGAAAGCGGGATAGGAGCTGAATTGGTTTATTTTGCATGTACTTGAGTTGTGTTGGGAAAAATAACTTCTTTATGTAATAAGGTCATATTAGGAGTGTGTTAAGGAGGTTATTTCATATTAATTGGGATTCTTTGTTTAAGAACTTGTTGGGTTCAATTAGGAGTTTGATTTTTAATAGAATTCCTATGGGATGACTTTGGCATGGATTAGAATTGGATTTGGTTCAGCTGAAGTGAATTAACTTATGCTAAGGAGTAGATGGTTAAACATATCCAACAATTGATTTACAGGGAAAGAGCCATAACTGAAAAGAAAGATCTTGGAGGAACGAAGGAAGGAGGTGATTTCACGAAGATTGTAGAATTGAAGGGCGAGAAGGGTGGTATATTACTATTCTTCTTCACTTTCAATTTTTGTAATTGGGATGATGATTTTTTTTATTTATTCAGTATTTAATTAATTAATTTTGAACTAAATTACATTTTAGGCTTACAATGGATCTTTAGTGTTGAATAACAATTATCATGTCTTGACTTGGGTTTAATAAATTATTAATTCAGTTTATCTATTGTAATTTATATTAATTTATGAAATGCTTGATCGCCAATTTTTTGTGGATTTGTATGGATTCAAAAGATGATGTATGAATCTAGACCTAGTTACAATAGCATGTGTTCTTGAATTATGTGATTGAATGGAATCTTGATTTATGTTAGGATAGAGATATGCCAAGCATCGCATTTAATCAGATAAAGAACTTGGAATTAAACTCTTTTTAATTTTAATTCACATAGAGATATAGTGAGTTAGTTAATTAGGGTGTTTGGCTTAATTTTATCTAATTTGTGGATTTAAGTTGATATGGTTTTAGTACATTGAGAAATGACTAATTCTACATAAGTGTTCTTGATTAATAAACTGAGATTGTGAATTAAACTAGGTTATGGTGTGATAATTGGATTGAAACTTAAAGTGAAGTTTTAAGCCTAATTCTCCATTGTTTGCTTGAAATTATGGTTTTTAAGTTGTGTTGATTAATTGGTATTTTTAGTTTTTATTAATTATAATCATTAATTTCGATTAGTTTAATAAAATTGGGTTAATATAAAACTAGTAATTGTTAGGATGCTATTCTCTGTGGGAACGATTCTTTTCTTATCATTATATTACTTGTTGACCACGTATACTTGCGTGTTGTGCGTAATTAGATTTTACACCAACAGTACACTATAACAACATTCATGAAATTAAATGAGCAATCTGCAGCACAATTGACATATCTATAAGTAACAAGTTTAAAACATTAAAATAAATTTACCCAAATCGAAATCAATTTACCCAAATCATTTTTACTATAATTAAAACTTATAAACCAAATCATATTACCCAAATCAAGTTCAAGTACTAATAAAATCATAATCATATTACTCAAACATAATCAGATTCATATATGTCAAACTAGTGCATGTATAATCTGATTCAAAATCATTTTACTTAAATCATATTCATTGAAACATTATTTCCTCAAATAAAAAGGAAATTTGTACCTAAAGGCGACGGTGACGTGGGCGGCGGTGGCAACGGTGGTGGTGGTGGTGGCGGTGGCGTCCGAGTCCGACGGCGTGGCCTTCTCCCTCTTCTCCCTTTTCTTTCTCCCTCTTTTTTCCCCCATACCTTTCACGGTCGAGTGAGGCTACGATACATTAAAAGGATCGTGGCCAGTCATCAACGAATCGCATCACGATCGTTAAATTTTAATGATGTTAAAGAATCAGCGAGCGAATGCGGTCGCTGCTTGTGAGAGGTCGCAAAAAACCACCGCGCTAACACTTCCAGCCAATTTTTTAGGCGGTAAAATTAAACCAATGATTAATTAGCGATCAAGATGCGATCGCATAAAATAATCTAAGCGAGTATATTATATTGAGGCGGTCACTGATATCATTTACTAAACATATCAAATAATGAGGAAGTGCGGTCACTGATATTGTTGGTCGCTATTAGAGCATTTTCTTGTAGTGTATGCACTACGGGCCAAAGAGAACTTTCACCATAAACTTTTATCTGTAACATTAAAAGTTATGATTATACCAATACACAATTCCTGGTCATAATCATGCCAATCAATAGTCCATCTTTGCACGACGGGCCAAAGATGACTTTCACCACAATATAAACATGAGGATGATGACAATGATATAAAGAATCAATCAAGTGAAATCAAGGATAAATAATAGAGATTTATAATTTAATTTATTCATAGTTCAAAAATGTCCAAATTGTCAGCATGATAACTAATTGTGGAGTAAAATTCAAGACTGATATTCATGTATCAAAACTAATTTTGACAAAAAAGAAAATTAAATTTTGTTTTGAATAGTACCGTATGAATAGTACTCATGAATAGTACCGTATTAATAATACCTCGACATGAAAAGATTAAAATTTAATAAAAAAGTTCAGACCAATATTCCAGTGAAATAATATTATATGAAGCGCAAACCTTAAGGAATTTCTAATCATTTCAGGAATTATAGAAGCAATACTTACCATAGTAAGTTTAAATTTAGGAATATGAAATGAAATAATATCACTTACTTAATATAGAGTATGAAAGAAAATGATATCCCTTACGAGTATTGAAATAAAATAATATATTTTACCTTAGTAGAAAACTAGATCTGACTGGTATAACGGATATTATCTTGAGAAAATCTTGCAATAAAAGCTACACTCAAAGTATTCTTATACTCAAAAGAAATACTCACAATATTATAGAATAAGAATATTTGATAATGTGATGGTGTGTTTAGGATGTAGGTTACCCCCCGCCCCCCCCCCCTTTATAGTGCAGCACGGAGGAATAAAACAATTCAATCTACCTAATTTCTTTTTTTTTCTCTGCTAAACTTTTTTTTCTTTCAATTCCTAACTTCCTCACTTCTTATTGGTTGAGGGCCCACACCTTAAGAAAACATGGTTTGCAGGAGAAATCACCCACTTGAAAAGGAGAAGTGCACGTATTTGTTTTGAAAAAATGAACTTCAGTACACTAAATTTGAAAAAGGAATTCCAAAGCAACTTGTTCACCTCCAACATTTTCTCACATGCTTAAATATATATTATAATAATATTATTATTATTTAATCAATTATAATATATTATAACAATATATTTGAATGAATATTTTATCAGAGAAAATATTTGTGATTCCATAGAAATATGCCAAGCTTTCAACAAATGTTTCGTGCTAAATTCCTTCATTTATATCAAAATTAAACCAATATCCACCACATACAAATTATTCACAATTAATATTATAAGCTCACAATATTGACAACCAGATCATTCCCAAGAAAATGGGGGCTTTCCGATAAGGATTTATCCTTATTGGCGCGCAATTATATAACCTAACCCCTTTTCTCAACAGAACTTTCTAGACATTACCAATAATGCTAACTAATAATATTATTCAAATAATATAAAATATTGTGCAGATGTTACTGTAAAAATTATTGAATCAATGATATGAGATATTATGTAGCAACTATTGTGGCAATCATTGAATATTGAGTGACTTCTTACGTAAGAATCAATAATCAAAGATATTGTGCAATATCGTGTGCTGCTGTACAACCACGCGTATTACTGTACTTTTATCACCGGGTATTTCAACAGTTAACGGTAAAAGTTTTGCCGTTATTTTTTATGAAAAGGTTATTTATGTCGCGTTCTATATCTGACAGTTATTCCGTTATGTGATCCACCAATAATTGTGTCGTTATACGAATATTCCCTGATAAAAAGAATATTCTCTGACCAAACGAATATTTTATGGCAACTTGCTTACTTTGTAAAATTTGCACATATCACCTACAACTATAACATTTATTAAATCAACACCTTACTATTCAAAATAATATTTAGAGAAAATTAAATATTTATTCATAAAAAATTGGGGTCTTACACTTGCTCCTTGGTCTCCAATTCTTCAAAATTATTCTAACTATTCTTATTACAAACTATTTATAATAAATAGAAACCTTGATTAGCAGTCAAGGGAAAGTACATAAGAGGGGGATAGAAATTACATCAAGAAATACTAAAGAATACGAGGTACGCATACCTTATTTAATAAATCTCATACATTTATGCATCCAACAAAAATAAAATCCAATCACATTGGTCAATAATCCATAATCAGTCATATTTATTATCATACACATCATCATTTGCATCAATAAATAATATTCATCTCATGAATAATAAATCCATTTCATATATACATCGATATCAATTTAATGGGCAATTTCAAATTTATTAAAAATCAATTTTGAAATAAAAATAAACTCCTTTATTTTAATCAAAATTTAAATCAAAATACGCTTCTTTATTTTATTTTATCCATTTTGAATAAAAATAAACTCCTTTATTTTTAATTAAATTCCAAATCAAAATAAACTCCTTTATTTTAATTAACAAGGAATCCAATTTTAAGTACAAAACAAACTCCTTTTTTTTTTAACTTAAAATTGCTGGAAAAATAAAATGTGTTGAATCATATTCCTTATCAAAATTAAACATATTTTATTTTAGGAAACATAGAATCCTATTCCATATGTGAATAAAACTCCTTTATTCTAGGAAACATGAAATCCTATTCTATATGTGAATAAACTCTTTTATTCAAACGAACGTGGAATCCAATTCCAAGTTAATATAAAACTTTTATTTTTAATATATATTCCAATTAAAAATAAACCTTTTATCTTAACTGAAATAAAAATTTTCAAATTCAGGTGTTGGGCACGGTGTGGTACTCTGACCCATAAACGTTTTTTTGGGTTGGGGCGGCGGTCGCCTCGAGAATGAATGTTGGAGGCGGCCTTGGCCACTGCAGCGTAACAAAATTAGAATTTTTCTTCTTTACCCATAAAATCTAATCCAATCGCATACTATACATACATGAAATCATGAAGATCGATAATTAGCACAAAGTTAAGCTCTGATACCACAGCTAGGTTTATATATAGCGCGATTATGCAATCAAATTACACAAAAGATGCGAAAGCGCGATAAAACAAAATTTAAATTTTTTTTATACAAACCATCACCGTGATCATACTTTGTGCATAATTATCGATCAATAAAAAAAGAAGAAAGAGATCATATTCATACCCATGTAGAAACTAGTTTCCTCAGGTATGAGTTCACCTTCAATTTCTTTTCACATTTAACTTGAATGCACTGGGTTTGATTCCTTCATTTGATCAACGTTTGCCACCCAAGTATTTGGCCTCTAGAGTTGATCCACCAATGAAGAACAAATAGTCAAGAAGATGGGTGCTTGGCAAAATCCTAAATTCTATCTCTATAGAATTATGTGTACTCTCCCAACTTTTAAAATTATCATTTTGTGTGTTTTTCTTACCCGTAATAAGACTCATCTTATTTATAGATGTAGGGAACCCTCCTAAACTATTTAGGAATAGGGTTTCATATCAATTAATCAAACTCCTGTACTTAATTAAGCTTCCCAATCCCATTAGGAATAATTAATTAAACTCTTTTAATTAATTAGTCTCCTAATCTTATTAGGAGTATATGAGAGTACTTTTTATTAATTAATTCACAAATTCTTATAGGAATTAAATAATAATAATAATAGTAATAATAATAATATAATAATAATAATAATAATAATAATAATAAGATTCCTCTTATTAATTTATATTTAATATTTCCAAAATATTAAATAATAAATATTAAGTTATTTAATCTATTCTATCATCATAGATTAAATTAAATACACTTAACTTATTATTATGATTATGCCATTTACTTTTAAATAAATATTTTTCCTTTTATGGTGTGACCCTTTAGGTTCTCTATATTAAATCGGTTGTGAATAAATCAATTAGAACAATTCTAATCTTATTTAAATAAATAAATTTACTATTTAATTCATTTAAATAAATAACATTTATTGTACAATAAGAATAAGTCTCCTTAGCGATCAACGACTTTCCAGATAATATAGATTTTAACATTAATCATAAAAGAACCTTTGAGTAAATAGTTACCGTACAATTCAATCCTTCCACTATACAATCTCCCAATTAAATATAAAACGTAAAATTACTGTCAAGTCTTATTTTATTTAATTATATTCAGTTCGATTCTTAAATTCACAACTCTTAATAATGCAAATTAGAAACTCCTTTCTAATTTCATTCTGCCTTGGCCAAGGACTACTGGGTTGTCATTTATAGAATCACATAAGACATTTCTCTTCTTTTACTAGAAGCGATAGATTCTTTATTGATCATTCAATATCTCAATGTACAACTTATTACACTCAAGCATACCCTTTGATATACCCTAAGGATCTTAAGGGATATGTCAAAGTATAACTCATCATACACAAGATACTATGATGATGTCAAGTCTAAGGATCACTTGTACTACTATCATTACAAAAATTCCTATTGACAGGCAAGTAAAACTCCATTAGGTCTTCTTTAGCGAGTCACGTTCAGTGAACTTATTCTCTAATAAGCACTTACATACTTGCTTTAGTGTCTCCACATAAATAATCATGAGATCAATCATCCTCATCCAATAAGCAAGCAACGTATGTACCAATCTATCCAGATTCATTAATCCTCTTTTTAGCAATCCAACGATTGGGAACAATTTTAGTTTGTGAGCTATCTAAGAATTTAGATCTCATTAACATGATCATCATCATGATTCTAAAAGTATTGCTCAAAACTATGGGTTTATTATAAAACATGCCCATGTATATAAGTTAAAAGTGTTTAGTTAAACAATTCTTTTATTAATAAATGAACGCGATTGTTACAAAGTATATGATTTATCATCAAACATGATTGACTTGTGTTCATACTACTTTCAGGTGATCGGTAGTCTGTGATATTATATTTCAAATGGGTTATAAGGACAAGGGAATCCTTGCGTGTAACTAGTGATATATGTAGATCACTAGTCAATTATGTATTTTCTTTTGTGTGTATCTAGTGATGTTATATAAATTAGTAGTCAAATATATAATTTTCTATATGTAAAATACAAAATTCTGTGTGTTTAACCTAATTGTTTAATTATTGTACTTGTATTTATACTTAGTTACTCGTTATCTTTAGATAAATGGCACTACAAGGAAGATCACAAGCACAAATCGATGTGGAACAATTAGAGGCAAACCCAAACCAACAGTTGGTCAACATTTTGTTAGGAGCTTTACAGGGGAGGCTAGAGAATCCACCACCAGTCGAACCCAATACTCTAAGAATTACCTTAGACTTTGAGTTAGTCAGAGCACCTGAGTTTAAAGGGACCGATGAACAGATAAGAGTTATCATAGCTAAATCAGAGAATGAAGCATTAAAGAAATTTCACAGAAAGAAGGGAAATAACAATGGGGAAAAAGGAAACACAAGTATAAACTACAATAATAACAAAAGAAAGTGGGATGTTAGTTTTTTTAATAACTCTTGGAAATGGAGAAATAAATTTAAAAATAATGTCAGCAAGAGAGGAAATAACGTCACCAAACAAAGAAATGATTGATGTCGAATTTGTGGAAGAATCACAACAGAGTATGTTATTTTTGTAACGCCCGAGAATTTTGGATTTTGAATGAATTAAATTTTTATTTGATTATATGGATTAAATGAATTTAATTGATTAATTATGTGAGTAAGATATTTGAAGGTCGTTCTATGACCTAGAATGTGTGGATGTGGTTAGTATTCTGGCTATGTGCTAGGATTAATTATTTTGAATTATCAAGACGAAAAGGAATGTTTTTCGAGAATTTTCCCATAAAAACACTATTCATCCGATTTCGTTCGGAGCTTAGGTTCGAAATTATGAGAAACGCGTAATGATAGAATATGAAGATATAATGGAATATCAGATAATATTTCCGTTATGGCAAATGAAGTTTTTGCTTGCGAACGTAAAACCTAAGGGTTAGTGAAAGAGATTTCCGAAAGGGAAATGTAATGCGTATAAACATTTAGGTTATTATACGTATGAGATACGAGTATTATACTAGTTCGAATATGAGTATGGTAGGAAGAATAGTACGACGTATAATACGAATATCGTATAAGTATTAGTCAAAGAGAATACATGAGTTATACACGTAGAATACGAATAGTTCTTATTGGATTTTAAGTTAAGGATTTGGTAGAATTCAATTGGACTTGGATTAATTGTAAGCCCAATGAATTAAGTAAACAAGCCCAACTCAAGGCCCAATTTTAATTTAAGTCAAGCTCAATCCAAGAAATCGAACCGCGGGTCGAACCGGCGGGTCACGAGATGGGTAAAACCCATAGGGCAACCGATGGGATGATCCATAAAGGAGGTGGGCCGGCCACTTGGCCACCAAGTAAAGTGATTACTTGGTGGCTAAGTTGAAGAAGAGGTGGAATAGTAAGGAGGTGGCATTTTGACCATTTTGCCCTCATTTTGAAATCATATAAATACAAAGCTTAGGTTGGTCATTTGAGTTTTGTAAACTTTGTTCAACCTATATTGAGAGAGAGAAAGAGCTAGAAACACCTAATCAATCTACTTCCAAGCAAACCATAAGACGGTTATCAAAAAATGCGAAAAACGACAAAGGTAATATTCTCGTAAACAATAGTCTTCATCTTTTTCGATTTCTTTCTCGTAGAGAATCGTAGATTGGTGGAGCATGTTTAGTGAGGAGGAATAAGGATGACTATTACTAATGAAAACATTGATAAGTCATGACCAAATGAAAATCGTAAGTGTTTACATAAGTTAAAAACCGAAGAAAGTCATTAACGTGAACTTAGTTATGATAGGACGGTTTGAAAGCCATCATAGCTAGGGTATGTGCACATTGGTTGGTTAGGGTGTAGATGATGAATCAATGGAATGTTCCATTTGATTTGGCTTATAGAACACAAGTAACGAAGTTATGACGAATTTTGCAAAAATACACGTTAAACGTCGAAAACGTAAAAATCTCGGATTAAGGGTCAAAAGTTGTCGTGTGACTTGAAAACATTGGTTTTCAATGCCAACACGTGAGATAAGGTATTCAAGAGTTGTGGACTCGAGAATCGTCGAATTCTAACTTATAACGAAGAAAACGAGTATTGAACGCTAGAAAACGATAAACAAACACTCAAAATAAACTAAAAGGTGAATTCTGAGTTAACGAATTCAAAAGTGTATAATTTTTATATGAACACTTAGAGGATGTAATTTGTGAGTTGTGGGCTTTCGAATGAGCCAATTCGGATGTAAAACGAACAAGTTATGAAGTCGGGAGTTTCGTTAGAAAAACCAACTATTTTGGCCAACTGGTGCATAGGGGCGGCGTCGCAGTGCCAAACCTAGCACAAAAGGTCCGCGCCACAGCGCCGAATCCGGCCTGGTCTCCTATTAATTGGCGCCGCAGTGCCGAGTTTATACTAGGGATGTCGCGCCACAACGCCGATAGTGTAAAAAGGTTAACCAAGTTAGGATTTGATTCTAAATTGAATGTAAACCAAAAGTAAGACATGAATGTACTTAATGTACATGATAAGGCTGACCTTAAATCACTTATAAGTGATAACGTTAGAAGATTTAGTATGGTTTAATAAGAATTAAATGAAACACGTAAGAACGTAATAAGTAACACCATGAATGATGTTCAATGTCGGTACTTCACCAATAATGATCGAATGTCGGTTAATAACGTAAGAACGTTAACAAGTTGTAACGAAGCATAGTAAGTCGAATTGACTTTATTAAACGAGATAAATTCAAGTAAGACATAGAAGAGAAAGAATTTGGTTAGAACAATTAAGTTAGTTGTTTGTAAACTAATTACAGTGTGCTATGTGAATATATTATGTAGATCCTGTAAAGACTAAGAATTGATTGAATATTATATTCAAAGACGCTTGAAGGAAAGTCTTTCTTAACGCTTGTCTAACCTCCGTGCTAGCCAAGTTTTCTATGATTCATGTTATAAGATGCATGAGTGGTTTTAAAGAAAGAGTCGATGCCTATTTTAACTCGGCTAGACAAGTCTTGAAGGATTGATGGATTTGTTTACAAGTCTTTCAATATAGAACTGTTAATGCTATCCTATGCCAAGTATTTAGTACGGGTGTAAAGGTAAGTTTGTCTATGAACAAACAAAAGTATTTTCATTGATTATTCGATGGGCACACGAGGTTGACAAATGTTAAACGTAAATACGTTTAACGGAAGAGTGTTGATCAATATAGAGTACAATAGGCTGATCACCTAGAAGTGCTCGTAAGTAAAGACGGGTGGATGGCCTTAGTGTCGGATGTCTTTTTCATGTGACGAATGAGATTTTGTAAATTAATTTTAATATTTATTGAATTAAATAAATACTTTCGATGATTTAATTATTGGATTAAATAATTATTTGATGCAATTGTGGTAGATTAATTTAATTATATGTGTTATATTTATTAAATTAATGTGGAGAATATTTATTATTCAAAGTATGTATTTATGTGAGCTTATTGAATTAAAAAGGAATATTTAATAAGCCTAATGTTATTTTAATTAATTTAATAATTAATTAAAGATTTAATAATTTAATTTAATTAATTAATGAGAAAAGTAATTATATGATTATGTGAATTTATGATAAATTATTATATTTTAATTTAATTTAAATTAAATAAGATATTTGAATTATTGTGTATGGGTGTGACATGATTTAAATTATATAATAAAAGGTTTTATTAAATTAAATTGTTATAATTCTTTAAGGCTAGCTAAATGAGGCCTTAAAAGGAGTTGACGGCAGTTAAACCACGTATGAAGTAACTGACCTCAACTCTACGCATAAAGACTCAGTTACTTTATTACGTATTCTTCTCCATTCATTATTATTTCTAAGTCTGGCAAAACAGAGAGGGAGATAATTAGAGAGTTGAGAAGTCAGAGAGAAATTGTTAATCTTTGAGAAGGAATCCACCTCTTATTAAAATCTACACTACGCTTTGGGTAATCTCTTCAAACCCAATTTCTATTTTACGTTGTTTAAGTTTCATGAATATGGCTTTCAAAGTTTTTGGTTTAAACCTCTGTAATTGGGATAGGAGTAATGATTATGGGTTGTGTATGTGTTATGGCACATCACATCGTATTTAATTATATATATACTTTGTAAACCATATCATCAATTTCATGAAATTACGTCATATATGTTGATCAAAACTTACAGAGTACGAGTTATGGCCATATGGCCTTATACGTGTTTTTAATATGTCAAACATAAATGTTTTTATAAAATTCTCACTCTCATTTGATTATGCATGTTGATACGAAGAGACCAAGCCTTAAACGAACGGATTCGGTGTTATAACGAATCCATAGTGTTAAATTTTATGTTTTGTTTAAAATCTTCAAAAACACAAAGAACAGTTAAAATTTGCATGTTTTAATTCTGTAATTATGTATTTTAATGGGTTAAAATCATTATGTAAATGATGGGTATTTTTATGTATGAATTATATCATGTGGGTATGTCTAAATTCGTGTAGAAATTAAGAAATTGATAGAAATTGACATGTTCTGCGATTTTCATGAAAGTGCCATTTTCAAGAATCGGTATGCAGCATGCAATACAATACCGCCTACTTTTTTTCCTTGGCATTACCAGTCTCAAGTCCAGCAGCCAAAGCCTTTATATAAAAAAAGTGAAATGCAAATACTACACTCTCGAGAAGTTCGAAATAAAAAATTTTAAAGTGTTTAAGTCCATGAATGTGATGTTAACTTAATGTAATGAACATAAAATTATGTTATAAGTATAATGAGATGTTAAAATAGATACTTAACATGCAAATAACATAATTACATGTGGATTGAATTATTGATTATATAATTAGCTTTTTAATTGTAAGGTATAAATTATGTGACAATGAATGTGATAAATTGACTAAGTATAGTCATAATCAAAGTTAGACAAAGAGAATGAACTTATGATGATTAGATAAATTATAATTAACTGGTATTATGAATGTAAATGGTATGTAGGATTATATTCAAGGAACGTGTTTAATTAAAGTGTAATCTACGCACGAGGCAAGTTTCCTACCACTACTTGTTATCATTGTTCAAGTTTTTATTTACCTTGAGTAAATCCTCATTACTATTATTCAAGTTCGAATTGTTATATTAAAGATTTATTATCCTTTCAAAATATGAAATTTTTATACAATATTGTTCTATTGTATACTTCTTGAGATTATTATTCAATTTGAATATCATTATTGTTGAACCTTGTTAGACTAGTGAACCTTATTAATTCGACTAGTCCATAGTTGATGAACGTTCTAAATTTCAGAACCCTTATTGAATTATCCAAACCAAACTTCCTTTGGTGCGGACTCGAATGTCAAATTGAGATGAACAACCCTGCAAAGGGATTTACTTATGCGTTAGCGTTAAGATATTGTGCGATGTATAGTACTTGAGGGTGATCCCCTAAAATCACAGTAGAAAGGTCCATAGTCTTATGGTATTATAGGTTTCAAGTATAACCCTTGTTAACCTAGGACATAGTTCAAGGTCTTATGACCCTCAGAAATCTTTTGATTCTTGTTATTCATTCTTGATTCAAAAGTTGAGCTTTTATTCTAGAAGTTATTATTTCTCTCGCATGTTATTATTCATTGTTATATTGTTATACTTATGGGCAATCGTGCTCACTCTTGCGTAATAATAACATTGCAGTTAGGAACGAAAGGGTAGACGAACCTTCCACTAGTAAAGGCAAGGGCAATCTTAGCAAGTAATGAAGACTGATTATTTATGTGATGTAATTAGAATTGATGTTATTTAAGGCTTATTGTTTATATTTCCGCACAGATGTTAAAGGTTAGTTTAAATAGAAATTAGAAATTAAGAAATTGATAGAAATTGGCATGTTCTGTGATTTTCGCATGAATCGCCATTTTCTATAATTGGTACGCACTGCATTATTTGTGGTTACTGCCTTTTTTTCCATGGCAAGTAGCGCCACGTCTCAAGTCAGAGAGCCACGGTAGCATGATCTGAAACCTTAGTACAAAAGTGGCGCCGCACCGCCACTCTCTAGAAAGTTCAGAAATGAAAATTTTAAAGTGTTTAAGACCATGAATGTGATGTTAACTTAATGTAATGAACATAAAATTATGTTATAAGTATAATGAGATGTTAAAATAGATACTTAACATGTAAATAACATAATTACATGTGGATTGAATTATTGATTACATAATTAGCTTGTTAATTGTGAGGTGTAAATTATGTGACAATGAATGTGATAAATTGACTAAGTATAGTCATAATCAAAGTTAGACAAAGAGAATGAACTTATGTTGATTAGTTAAGTTATAATTAACTGGTATTGTGAATGTAAATGGTATGTAGGATTATATTCAAGGAACGTGTTTAATTAAAGTGTAATCTACGCACGAGGCAAGTTTCCTACCCCTACTTGTTATCATTGTTCAAGTTTTTTATTTACCTTGAGTAAATCCTCATTACTATTATTAATGTTCGAATTGTTATATTAAAGATTTATTATCCTTTCAAAATATGAAATTGTTATACAATATTGTTCTATTGTATACTTCTTTAGATTATTATTCAATTTGAATATCATTATTGTTGAACCTTGTTAGACTAGTGAACCTTATTGATTCAACTAGTCCATAGTTGAGGAACGTTCTAACTTTTAGAACCCTTATTGAATTATCCAAACCAAACTTCCTTTGGTGTGGACTCGAATGTCAAACTAGGATGAACAACCCTGCAAAGGGATTTACTTATGCGTTAGCATTAAGATATTGTGCATAGTATGGTACTAAGAAATTTGATCCCCCTAAATGCAGTAGAAATGTCCACGATCTTTATGACTGTTGAATGTTTCAAGTATAACCCTTGTTAACCTAGGACATAGTTCAAGGTCTTATGACCCTCATAAATCTTTTGATTCTTGTTATTCATTCTTGATTCAAAAGTTCAGCTTTTATTCCAGAAGTTATTATTTCTCTCGCATGTTATTATTCATTGTTATATTGTTATACTTGTGGGCAATCGTGCTCACTCTTGCATAATAATAACATGCAGATTAAAACGAAAAGGGCGTATTTAACCTTCCACTAGTAAAGGCAAGGGCAAACTTAGCAAGTAATGAAGACTGATTATTTATGTAAGACCCCAGCTTTTAATAAATAAAGATGAATTTTCTATAAATATTATTTTTGAATATTATGGAATAATTTGATATAATGTTATAGTTGTGGGTAATATTTATAAATTTTGCAAAGTATGCAAGTGGTTATATTATATTCGATTGGTCGGAGAATATTCGGTTTAGCAGGGAATATTCGTACAACGGCTCAATCATTGGTGGACCCCACAACAGAATTATTGTCGGATTGAGAAAAAGACAAAAATATTTTATTGAAATAACGGCGGAAGTTTTACCGTGGTTACTGTTGAACTACTCGGTAGTAAAAGTACAGTAATACGTGTGGTTGCATAGTAGCACACGGTATTGATTATTGATGCTTATGTGAGAAGTCACTCAGTTTGATTCCATTATTGTCGATTAATAATATGAATTATTATAGCGATAATGACGTTTTGTTTTATTCGAAACATCTTTTTATATAAAATAGAATACTTTATTAAAGTTATTCTATAAATAGAATATATTATATTTTATTATGCATAGTATTGCATATAGTGTTTTGCATAGTGTTTTTGCATAGTATTGCATAGTGTTTGCATAGTAAAATGTTTTTATATAAATAGAATATATTATATTTTATTTAAAAGATTTTTCTTTAAATATGGACCGTCAGATTAAAGTAAATCAATCTAGGATAGTTCATGGATTAGTTCTTATGCATTCCATTTTCCTATAAATAGAAGCTCATTCCTTCATTATTTTCTTACGAATTCATTGAAACTCTCTAGAGAGAGAAATTATAGAGAGAAGCTATAGAGAAAGTTATAGAAAGAAGAAGAGTATTACGCTACTTCACTACTTCTATATTCAGGTTCTTTTTACGGTAAGGGATATTATTTGTTGTACCCGTAAAGGGTGTTATTCTTTCTTCTTGAAGAGAACTTACATTATTCCATTCATTATCATTCATTGGAATAAACTTTGTAAAAAGTGGCATACCCTATACATAACCTTGTATACGTGGCGATACCCTATACTTGGTGAAATCCTTATGTTATTCCATTGCTTATTATTACATTGGAATAACTTTGTATCTGTGGTTTACCCTATACTTGGTGACATTCTTTTATTATACATTGGAACATCCACATGCGTGTGTTTTTACAGGACTGGTTCCGATTTTATTATTACATTGGAACATCACATGCATGTGTTTTACACCGGACACGGTTCCAATCTTTATCATTCTGTTGGAATATCTATCGTGTGTTTTACAGGATCCGGTTCCATCTTTATTATTCTCATTGGAACATCCCGCTTGTGTGAATTTCACGACACGTTCCGTTATTATTATTACATTGGAATAACTTTTCTATGCGGCAAGTACCGCATGCATGGTGATTTCTTTTGTTATTCCATTCTTTATTATACCCGGTTGGTTAAAACTTTGACTTCTATACTCCATGAAATTAGTAGAATATCCTTGATATTTGCGTTTCATCCAAAGATATCTTTCACGGAAATATTCTTCCCGATCATTCTTGAATTTTACTCTACAAAGCAAGATCATGTTGACAATTTGGACGTTAATAATTCTGGATAAAATAATTCTTGAACTTGTTTTATTGAATTCTTATATCATTGTCATCATCCTCATGTTTATATATTTTTTTAAAGTCATACGTGGCTTCGTAGAGCATGGATGGACTTGGTATGATTATGACGAGGATTATTCTCGGCGTAATCATGACTGTAATGTTACAAATGATGTGATTAAAAATCCTCGTGGTAGTAGTGCATTGATGGACGATTGTTGGCATGATCATGACCATTAATGAATACACAACTATTCTTGGCCCGTAGTATCGGGAATAATTGTGATCGTGATACTTAAGAATATCCTGGCAGTAAAGTGCGAGGGTGATTCGATGATGTGGATTATTTATTAAAGTGAGTCTCGGCTATACGATGATGAAAAACCTTTAAAATCATAAAAGATAGTAGATTTTATTTTCTACTTGACTCTTTTAATGGATTGCATATTCAATGCTTGATTAAACTGGTTGTCTATTGTATTTTATCGGTTTAACATTGTTGAAGACTATTGATAATTTATTACGCATTATCTTAGTCATAATATTTCTTCTTGGGCTAGTTGAGCTCACCCTTTCTTTCTTTGTTCTCTTGAGTGAAATGAGAATATATTTTGGGACGAGTCTGGGAAACGCAGTGATGGTCACGAAGATAGCATTAGTAGTCCTCACTATTACGTGAAATAGTGTGATAATAATTGTAATGAGGACTTTTTGTTTGAGTTTGTATAATATCTAGTAGAGCGATATTTGTATTTAAACTCACGATTTATGTATATATTGTACTGACATGACTATGTTAATAAGTTGTATTTAAATTTACGTACCATGTAAGTGGCGACCCAAGATGGGTGATGTATACCTAATTTTGGGGGCGTCACGGTTAATATCGAGCTAAGGATATGATCCCAGCTAAGATGTGAGAAAAGTACTAGGAGGGGGAGGCGGGGAATACCTTCGCTAGTATGACCTACCTATATTTATGTGCTATTTTATTGGTCGGTCGAATATAAAGATAATTGTTTCATGTCAATTATTTTTTTTTTTTTGTGGCGATGTCTGAAAATGACATCCGAGAATGTTGAGAATAATGATGGAGCACAAAGCGATCGTTGATTCACCAAATATCAATAATCGGGATAATGTGCGAGGAAGGCGACAATCCTCATGCAAACAACAACAACGACCAAATGATGAATGATCAAATGTTCAGAGGCTTTATGCAATTTATGCAACAAAGAAAGAGAGCGACTCTGTCCAAAAGCGTAGGTGGAAACACGGAAAACTCTCGGCGGTCACCGCTAAACAATTCAAGGAGCTGGGACCACCGGAGTTTAAGGAGAGCCAAAACCACTTTGGCGGAAGCATGGATAAAACAGTTACCAAGATATTTGATGTCTTGGGATGCTCCGAGAGCAAAGGTTCCCTTTCGCGCTTTTTATGTCACAAGCGGAGAGGCGATTCTTGGTGGGAATCGGTAGAAAGCGTACTCAAACTTGCATCTTGAAGATATCTTGGGAGAAATTCCAGAGAGTACATTCAACGACAAATACTTTCCTGAAAGTATTCGCCACATGAAGGAGGTGGAGTTTATCAAGTTGGAACAAAACAATATGACCGTGTCGCAATACGAGGCAAAATTTGCGGAGTTATCACGGTTTGCGTCCCACTTGGTGGATAATGAAGAGAGAATGGCGCGAATGTTTTTAAGAGGTTTGAAGCCGGAGATACGTCAACATCTTATTTCTCATAAATTGTGTTTGTATTCAGATGTTGTAAATAGGGCTCAGTTAGTGGAGCGCGATAACGAGTCAATTAACTAAAAGAGAGCAAATGCCGTAAAGTTATAATACCAATGAGAGTAGTCATCAAGCGGTGACAACAAAGCGTGGAGGGAATCAACGGGCGGATATGGTAACCACTTCGGTGGTAATCGAGGCCAAAACAATAAGAATGGACATTTCAAGAAACGGAGATTCAACAATGATGGAAAGACGCGTCGACCAAAGACCCGTTGTTAAGGAAGGAGAAAGACCACCTATCATATGCTTCAAATGCGGAGAAGAGGACACATCGGTCCGAATCGTGCATATGCCAGTCAAAGCATGTTATAATTGTGGAAGAGAAGGTCACTTAGCTCGATTTTGTCGCCATCAAGACAAATTCAACTAGGATGGAGGCACCAAAGGTAGTCCCGTAAAAGTCAAAACCCGATGAGTCAAGGAGAAGCGTTTGTTGTGACCTCCCAGAGAGCAAGGAACCCGAATGAGGTCATCACGGGTAAGCTTATCATAAACTCTAATGAAGTCTACACTTTATTTGATACCGGTTCTACCCATTCTTTTATTTCTCCTACTTGCGCTCATCGATTAAATTTGACTCCGGAGAAATTAGACTTTGACTTATCTGTGGAAACTCCGTTGGGAGAAACCTTCATTACATCCACTGTTTATAAGTCTTGTTTTGTTCAAATCGGTACCCTCACATTATTGTCGATCTTATTTCATTAAAAATACTTGCATTTGGCGTGATTCTAGGGATTGATTGGTTAACTACTTATCATGCAAAATTGATTGTTTTTGTAAGGTTGTTAGCTTTAATATTCCTAATCAACCTATTATGCGAATTCAAACGACCAAACCATTAAAATCAATCACGGTCATCTCAAGCCATAAAGCTATTCGTTTATTAAAAAATGGATGTCAAGCTTTCTTAGCTCATGTCACTGATTTAAACAAAAATACGCCGGTTTTGAGCGATATTTCTATTGTTAATAAATTTCGACGTATTCCCGAAGAACTTACGGCTACCCCCAGGCGTGAAATTGAATTTTGTATCGACCTTGAACACGGTACAAAACCTATTTCCAAAGCCCCATATCGAATGGCTCTATTGAACTTCGTGAGTTAAAGACCCAACTGCAGGAATTGTTAGACATTGGCTTTATTCGTCCTAGTACTTCTCCTTGGGGTGCTCATTCTATTCGTGAAGAAGAAAGATGGGAGTATGCGACTTTGTATTGATTATCGGGAGTTGAATCATGTCACCATCAAAAATAGGTATCCATTGCCGCGTATTGATGACTGTTTGACCGATTGCAAGGAGCCAAATTCTTTTCAAAGATTGATCTTCGTTAGGATATCACCAATTGAAGATTAGAACCACCGACATTCCAAAGACGGCTTCGTAGAACTGAGACGGGCATTATGAATTCCTAGTCATGTCCTTTGGATTGACTAATGCTCCTTCTGCCTTCATGGATATGATGAACCGAGTATTCAAGGAATATTTAGATCACTTTGTGGTCGTCTTTATTGATGACATCCTTATTTATTCCAAAAGCCGTGAAGATCATGAGCAACACTTGAGGCTGACACTCCAAAAGCTTCGTGAATATAAGCTTTATGCCAAGTTGAAGAAATGCGAGTTCTGGCTTGAAGAAGTAGCATTCCTTGGGCACGTGGTATCAAGTCATGGAATATCTGTTGACCCAGTAAAGATTGAAGCTATTCAAAGCTGGGAACAACCTAAATCGATGACCAAGAAACGTAGCTTTCTCGGTTTAATTTGGTTATTATCGGAGATTCGTGGAAGGATTTTCTCGAATCACTACTCCATTGACTCGGTGACTCGAAAAGATACAAAGTTCGGTTGGAGCGAAGAATGTGAGAAGAGTTTTCAAGAACTCAAGAAGAGACTTATTTATTTTGTTACGACAATACCATTTGGCTCGGAGGGATTTGTTATCTGGTGATGCTTGAGCAAAGGGTTGGGATGTGTTCTTATGCAACATGGAAAAGTTATAGCTTTATGCCTCGCATGACAACTCAAAGAATATGAGAGGAATTATCCTACTCATGATCCGGAGTTAGCATACATTATTATCTTTGCACTTAAAATTTGGAGGCATTACTTGTATGGGGAGAAAGTGGAGATCTTTACGGATCATAAAAGCCTCAAATATTTCTTCACTCAAAAGGAACTCAACATGCGACAACGACGTTGGCTTGAACTGTTGAAAGATTATGATCATACCATCCAATACCATCCTGGAAAAGTTTAACGTGGTAGGCGATGCATTGAGTAGAAGATCGTATGCAATCTGACGAACGAGTGCGTTATTGTCAACACAAAGGCCCATTTTGTGTGACTTGCAAAGGATGGAGATAGAGTTAAAGACTCCAGGGACGCATGTGATGATAGCAAATATACGAGTAGAACCGACTTTAATCGATAAAGTTAAAGCTGCTCAAGCTACAGACCTGGAGCTGATGCGTATGAAAAAGAAAGTGCAAGAGGGTGCTATGCCGGAAGCAAGAATCGATGAAGAAGGAATACTTGAGTCAACTCCAGATTTTGTGTTCCTAACGACCACGATTTAAAGTATAATATCATGATGGAGGCGCACAACACACCATTTGCAATCCATCTCGGGAGTACAAAATGTATCATGATATTCGCCATACATTTTGGTGGAGCAATATGAAGAGAGAGATAGTATTTATTTATCTCAAGGTGTCTAACTTGTCAACGAGTTAAAGCGGAGCATCAAGTACCAAAAGGTCCATTGCAACCACTTGAAATTCCGAATGGAAGTGGGAGCACATTACCATGGATTTCAATTCTACGGTCTTCCTAAGGTTTCTCAAGGCATTGATGCGATTTGGGTCATTGTTGATAGATTGACCAAGTCTACTCATTTCTTACCGATATCGAGAAACTTATACACTTGAACGTCTTGCTCAGTATGTACATAAACGAGATTGTAAAGGCGCATGGTATGCGGTATCCATAGTTTCGATCGAGACCCAAGATTCACTTCACGATTTTGGGTTAGTTTGCAAAAAGCTATGGGCACAGACTTACGATTTAGCTCTAAGCATATCATCCTCGAAGACAGACGGACGGTCGGAGAGGACTATTCAAACTCTTGAAGATCTATTAAGACTCTGTGTTCTTGATTTCAAGGAGTTGGGACAAGTTTTTACCATTGGTGGAGTTTTCCTACAACAACAGCGGTTATCAAGCAAAGTATTGGCATGGCTCCATTCAAGCATTGTATGGAAGAAAGTGTCGTTCTCAAAGATATCTTTGGGATGAGGTGGGTGAAGCAACGTTGTTGGGACCGGAGTTGGTACGTATGACTACGGAAAAGATTCAAACGATCCGACAACGTATAAAAACCTCACAAAATCGACATAAAAGAGTTATCTTTGATCTTCATCGAAAGGACGTGGAATTTGATATAGGAGATCGTGTGTTGTTAAAAGTTGCTCCGTGGAAAGGAGTTACAAGATTTGGAAAGAGAGGAAAACTTAACCCTCGATTCATCGGTCCATTTTAATCCTCGATCGAGTAGGAGGCGTGGCCTATAGACTCGCTTTTTCTGCCAAATATGTCTCGTGTTCATAACGTTTTTCACATATCCATGTTACGTAAATATGTGAAAGACCAGAACCATATTATTGAGTTAGAACCAGGAACGAAATAGCGGAAGATTTGACGTATAAAGAGGTTCCTGTTCAAATTTTGGATAAGAAAGAACATATTCTACGCTCCAAGGTTATACCTCAAGTCAAAGTTTTGTGGAGAAACCACGATGTTGAGGAAATGACTTGGGAGTTAGAATCTGAAATGAAATCAAGGTATCCTTACCTCTTGACATACCAGTATGCGTTACCCTAATTTCGAGGGCGAAATTTCATAAGAAGGGGAGGTTGTAAGACCCCAGCTTTTAATAAATAAAGATGAATTTTCTATAAATATTATTTTTGAATATTATGGAATAATTTGATATAATGTTATAGTTGTGGGTAATATTTATAAATTTTGCAAAGTATGCAAGTGGTTATATTATATTCGATTGGTCGGAGAATATTCGGTTTAGCGAGGAATATTAAATACAACTACTCAATCATTGGTGGACCCTACAAATGTAATTATTATTGTCGGATTGAGAAAAAGACAAAAATATTTTATTGAAATAACGGCGGAAGTTTTACCGTGGTTACTGTTGAACTACTCGGTAGTAAAAGTACAGTAATACGTGTGGTTGCATAGTAGCACACGGTATTGATTATTGATGCTTATGTGAGAAGTCACTCAGTTTGATTCCATTATTGTCGATTAATAATATGAATTATTATAGCGATAATGACGTTTTGTTTTATTCGAAACATCTTTTTATATAAAATAGAATACTTTATTAAAGTTATTCTATAAATAGAATATATTATATTTTATTATGCATAGTATTGCATAGTGTTTTGCATAGTGTTTTGCATAGTATTGCATAGTGTTTGCATAGTAAAATGTTTTTATATAAATAGAATATATTATATTTTATTTAAAAGATTTTTCTTTAAATATGGACCGTCAGATTAAAGTAAATCAATCTAGACCGTTCATGGATTAGTTACTATGCATTCCATTTTCCTATAAATAGAAGCTCATTCCTTCATTATTTTCTTACGAATTCATTGAAACTCTAGAGAGAGAAATTATAGAGAGAAGCTATAGAGAGAAAGTTATAGAAAGAAGAAGAGTATTCTCGCTACTTCACTACTTCTATATTAGGTTCTTTTTACGGTAAGGGATATTATTTGTTTGTACTGTAAAGGGTGTTATTCTTTCTTCTTGAAGAGAACTTCCATTATTCCATTCATTATCATTACTGTTGGAATAACTTTGTAAAAGTGGCATACCCTATACATAACTTTGTATATATGGCATACCCTATACTTGGTGAAATCCTTATGTTATTCCATTGCTTATTATTACATTGGAATAACTTTGTATATGCATGATTTACCCTATACTTGGTGACATTCTTTTATTATTACATTTGGAACATCCATACGTGTGTTTTACAGGACTGGTTCCGCTTTTTATTATTACATTGGAACATCGTCATGCGTGTTTTTTACAGGACTGGTTAAAATCTTTATCATTCATTGGAATATCCTGTCGTGTGTTTTACACGGATCCGGTTCCATCTTTATTATTCATTGGAACATCCCAGCTTGTGTGAATTTCACCGACTGGTTCCGTTATTATTATTACATTGGAATAACTTTGCTCATCACAATACCGCATGCATGGTGATTTCTTTTGTTATTCCATTCTTTATTATACCCGGTTGGTTAAAACTTTGACTTTCTATACTCCATGAAATTAGTAGAATATCCTTGATATTTGCGTTTCATCCAAAGATCTTTTCACGGAAATATTCTTCCGATCATTCTTGAATTTTACTCTACAAAGCAAAGATTCATGTTGACAATTTGGACGTTAATAATTCTCGGATAAAATAATTCTTGAACTTGTTTTATTGAATTCTTATATCATTGTCATCATCCTCATGTTTATATATTTTTTTAAAGTCATCGTGGCACTGTAGAGCATGGATGGACTTGGTATGATTATGACCGGGATTATTCGGCGTAATCATGGTAGTAATGTTACAAATGATGTGATTAAAAATCCTCGATGGGTAGTAGTGCATTGATGGATGATTGTTGGCATGATCATGACCATTAATGAATACACAACTATTCTTGGCCCGTAATGACGGGAATAATTGTGATCGTGATACTTAAGAATATCCTTGGCAGTAGTGCGAGGGTGATTCGATGATGTGGATTATTTATTAAAATTTGAGTCTCGGCTATAATGATGATGAAAAACCTTTTAAAATCATAAAAGATAGTAGATTTTATTTTCTACTTGACTCTTTTAATGGATTGCATATTTCACCGCAGATTAAACTGGTTATCTATTGTATTTTATCGGTTTAACATTGTTGAAGACTATTGATAATTTATTCGCATTATCTTAGTCATAATATTTCTTCTTGGGCTAGTTGAGCTCACCCTTTCTTTCACCTTTATTCTCTTGTGAAATGAGAATATATTTGGGACGAGTCGGGAAACGCAGTGATGGTCCCGAAGATAGCATTAGTAGTCCTCACTATTCGTGAAATAGTGTGATAATAATTGTAATGAGGACTTTTTGTTTGAGTTTGTATAATATCTAGTAGAGCGATATTTGTATTTAAACTCACGATTTATGTCATATTATTATACCTACGACTATGTTAATAAGTTGTATTTAAATTTCTGTACCATGTAAGTGGCGACCCAAGATGGGTGATGTATACCTAATTTTGGGGGTGTCACAATTTATGTGATGTAATTAGAATTGATGTTACTCAAGACTTATTGCACAGATGTTTAAGGTTAGTTTAACCTGGGATATATTTATTATGTAGTTGATGTAAACCCATAAGCGGAGATTTATTATTATTTCTATCTATTGCATGGTTTGCATTTATTTATGGGTAGTTAGATGAATGATGTTTGTAAGTGAACACCAAATCTTGTGGAAATGGAAGTATCGAATTTGGGGGTGTCATATTTCAAGTGTGAAAATGAAAAGAATATGTTATAGGCTTTTGACCGGTTCAGAATTCCTAAGTTATTATGTATACTTTGGAATTATTGTTATGAAATGAGAATTACTAGTCAAATGTTTCATAGTGCTTAGTAGTTAATTGTTCAGTTATGGAAGTTAAGCATATAATTCTCAATGTGATATTCATTTGATCCTTTGTTAGACTTGCTGAGCTAGTTATGCTCACTCTTACTTGAACCATATGATTGCAGCTAAAGCCGAACGAATTGAGAGTTCTAAGAGAGATAAAGGCAAGGCTAAGATGGCCAGTTAATCGTCCTGTAATAGATTAGTGTATTTATATGTAGTATACTTATGAATAACAAAGAATGTATTCGGTTTATGAACCTGGGAAAGGATTTATTACGAATGTAATAAGAATATAGAAAGTACACTCATTTTATTGTTATCTCAATGGAATGACTGTATGAATTGTAGTGTCATGGAGCACCATATGTCAGGTTGGAAGATACCCGGATTTGGGGGCGTCACAGGTTGGTATCAAAGCATTAGGTTATAAAACTTAAGGGGGAAAGAACCTTAGTCTAATAACCTCGTTAGGAAAGGAAAGGTCCGAAGAAAGTTAACTCGAGTCAAATGAGTTAATAAGGTATCGAGAAAACTCAGTACCGAAAGATTTAAAAGATGGAAAGTAACCCTAAGTGGAATAAATGTGATTTGTGCTTATATTATTGTGTATTATGTACTAATCAATTTGTTATGTGTTATTGTAGATGTCAATCGATAGCTTGATGTATAGGGATGTACATGTGGTAAGCGAGGAGTCCGTGAACAGAGTGGAGCCAATACCTATGCCTATAGCGGAGATACCTTTAGTGATTCTAGAAGAATCAGAGCCCAATGAGTATTTTTCGGAGGAGGACTATTCCGAGGAGACCATGGGATTAGCATCATATCTGAATATGATGATAGATGTGGAGGATGATATGGAGGTAACATCGGTTAATACGGTGATGTCTGCCTTAGAGTCAACACCTCTGAGAGATGATGAGGGCAATGTACCTCTCGGTGCTTGGCCAAATAGAACGCCATGAATCGCTTTCAATATGGTGCAGCACCAGAAGGAAGAGATCAATGATATCTATGGGGCTAAGGAGTCCGCAGAGTCAGACTATGAGGTAGAGTATGATGAGAAAGTGCTAATGACCGATAAGGCTAGGGACTATAAGAGCGAGGTCGTAGAACTTCGTAAGAAACTGGTTGAGAAAGACCAGAAGATAACACGAATGTCATATATAAATGACAGTGTGCATGAGAATTTTAAGCTTAAAATAGCATGTTATTCTATTGAGTCGGGATAGACTCGACATACTATAAGTCGAGATATTGTGTCAATTCTAGCGAACGAGAAGCATGAGAATGCTGTTAGGCAGTATTAGAAGTTAGAATGGTAAATACTTTTTGTGTAGTGACGTAAAACCCTCTTTTATATAATTAAAGGGTAGTCTTTTTGTAAATCCCAATTTTTGTGAAAGTTAATCGCGGGATATAAATGTAATAGCTTTTGGCTATGGAAAGAAAATTGTAAATAGTCTTGAACTATAAAGAAGCATATTAATATAAGGAAGTTTTTCTTTTAATGTGCTTTATTGTGTATGAGTTATCGTTCAGTTGTTCGACAACTAATAACTAAGTAAGCAAATAAGTAATAACGGGACTTTATTTATTTAATAAGAAATTCCGCCAAAAAGAAGACAACATAATCAAGAGGCAGAATCACAAAACGATAATCAGGGGGGTCCAAATAACTCGATGCAAGAGTTCGTTAATTTATTAACGGCTGCGTTTAACCAAACCGGGGGTAGAGCACCCGCAGGACCTAGGGTAGCCCAAACGACTACCTTTAAGGAATTTAAAAGTGTAGGTCCACCTAAGTTCAAGGGAACGACAGAACCAATGGAGGCCCAGACATGGGTCAAGGAAATAGAGAAGGCGTTTGTTATTACAAGCGTAGCTGAGGCAAAAAAGACCTCTTTTGTGACTTATATGATGAAGGGGGAAGCCAACTACTGGTGGGAGGCTCACCAGGGTGGGGCTGGAGCAGATGATGTTACATGGGAACAGTTCAAAAAGGTATTCTTCGAGAACTACTTCCCTACTAGCATGCAAGGGCAAATGGAGATTAAGTTCCTAGATCTTAAGTAGGGGGACATGACGGTTCCCCAATATGCTGCCAAATTCAATGAATTAGCAAGGTTTGTTCCACACCAAGTGGACACGGAGGAGAGAAAGGCTCATAGGTTTGAGCAGGGCCTGAAACCCTGGCTCTATAGTAGGATATCAGTTTTTTAGAGTGCGTCCTATGGGGCCATTCTGGAAAAGGCGATAATAGCAGAGGGTGGTAGTGAGGCATTGACCCAATACCACAAGGAAAAGAAGAATAAGAGTAAGGGAGAGGGAGGAAATAATGCAGAGGTTGTCAGTGGTAGTGGCAATATACCTAAAAGGAAGAATTTTTACCCTGGGAATATTGGGGTGAAACAAGGGGATCCTAAACGTAGGATGGAGGTATGCAAGACATGCGGGAAGACTCATCTGGGAGTCTGTCTAAAAGGGAAAACGGGTTATTATAATTGTGGGCAGGAGGGTCACATATCTCCCAACTGTCCTAATCCTAAAAAAAGTCGTGGCTATTTTGTATGTGGGTCGATGGACCACATGGCAAGAAATTGCCCGAAGAAGGGGGCGGAGGGTAGTAAGGGTTCTGGTAGTAGGAATTTAGCCATTACTGAACCAACACCATCATTGGGTAGACCCTTAGCCTGAACGTTTAATATGACTGTCCAAGATGTGGTTGCATCAACGGATGTAGTAGCAGGTATCATTCCTGTCAACGAAATAAATGCTTATGTGTTATTTGACCCGGGTGCTACTTGTTCTTTTATAGCATGTGGATTTGCTAAGCAACTGGTATTAAACCCTGAAAAGTTAGAAATACCTTTAGATGTTAAGGTAGCAAACGAAGAGATAATTCCCATTGAACACATTCATAGGAATTATTTCGTAGATATTAGGGGCAACAGATTTTCGGTAGATCTTTTACCGATAAGGTTAAGAGAATTTGATGTAATTCTAGGTATGGATTGGTTAATTAACCATAGAGCGATAATAGATTGTCATAGAAAGAGTGTAAACCTAAGGCTCTCTAAGAAACCTGAGGTGGTGTTTTATGGAAATAAATCACCAGGACGTTCGTGTTGTCTAACTATGACACAAGCTAGGAAGATGTTGAAGAAGGGGTGTAAGGGTTACCTGTGCCATGTTGTGGATACCCAAAGAGTGAGAGCATCATTAGAATAGATAACGATAGTTCAAGAGTTCGCGGATGTGTTTCCAGAGGAGTTACCCAGTATTCTGCCAGATAGGGATGTAGAATTTGTCATTGATTTCCTACCGGGTATGACAACAGATTCAAAGGCACCATATAGAATGGCGCCATTAGAAATGAAGGAGTTAATGGTTCAATTATAGGAATTGTTAGATAGAAAGTACATTCAACCAAGTGTGTCTCTATGGGGAGCGCCCGTATTATTTGTAAAGAAGAAGGATGGGTCGTTACGACTTTGTATCAACTATCGAGAGTTGAACAAGTTTACGATTAAGAATAAATACCCGTTGCCCAGGTTCGATAATCTATTTGATCAGTTGAAAGGGGCAAAGTATTTTTCTAAAATAGATTTGCGTACGGGGTACCATCAACTTAAAGTAAGGAAGGAGGATGTACCTAAGACGGCGTTCAAGATTCGTTATGGGCATTACGAGTTTCTGGTTATGTCATTTGGGTTGACGAATGCGCCAGCCACATTTATGGATATAATGAACAGAGTGTTCAAATAGTATTTAGACAAGTTCGTTGTAGTGTTCATTGATGATATTCTAGTCTATTCAAAGATGCCAAAAGATCATGTTGAACATTTAAGAATAGTGTTGGAAACATTACGGAGGGAGAAGTTATATGCGAAGTACACTAAGTGTGAATTTTGGCTTGAACGAGTGCAATTGTTAGGACATGTTATAGATAAAGATGGCATATCCGTAGATCCAGCGAAGGTGGAAGCAGTGAATGAGTGGGAGCAACCGAAAATGCCAACCGAGGTTCAATGTTTTCTAGGGTTAGCGGGAGACTATAGGAGGTTCATTCAGGACTTTTCTAAATTAGCTACTCTGTAAGACCCCAACTTTTATGAATAAAGAATAATTTTCTCGAAATATATTTTTGAATATTATGGTGTGGATTTGATATAATGTTATAGCTGTGGGTAATATTTACAAATTTTGCAAAGTAAGCAAGTGGTTATATAATATTCGATTGGTCGGGGAATATTCGTTTTAACAGGGAATATTCGTACGACGTCACAATCATTGGTGGACCCCATAATGGAAGTATTGTCGTAGTTAAAAAACGACAAAATTATCTTTTTATAAAAATAATGGCGAAAGTGTTACCGTTAAAACTGTTGAACTACCTGGTAGTAAAAGTACAGTAATTTGCGTGGTTGCATAGTAGCACACGGTATTGATTATTGATGCTTACGTGAGAAGTCACTCAATTATACTCAAATATTGCTACAGTAATTGTTGCATCATATCTCTCATATTATTGATTCAATTATTGTCACAGTATCATCTGCATAATATTTATTATTATTAAATCAATAATTGAGATGACAAAGTTATTCATATTATTATTTGCAATATTGACAATATCTAGAAGTTCTGTCAAGGAGAGGTTTGGTCACCTAATTGTGCGCCAATAAGGAGAAATTCTTATTGGAAAGCCCCCTCTTTCCTGGGAACGACCTGGTTGTTAAATATTGTGAGTTATAATATTAATGATGAATAAGTTGTGTTTATTTAAGATGAAATTGATAGTTCCATTGTGTTGGGATTATTAGTGTTAGTGGAAAACGACATGTATTTCGATAATAATTGATGTCTGGAGGTTATATTGACCAATCAGGTAATTAATCAGATAAATGAGCAATTAATTGCTATTATTTCACATGCTTATAACTATTTGTTCACATGTGTGTACTATAGATTCACATTTATGTACTATTAGGGGAGGTGGTGCAATATTGATAATACTTGCATGACTAAATTAAAAATAGAGGTATAGTTGAAGGTACTATACTGTAATTAGTTTTTTCACATGATTATACTATTGAGTCACATGAATGAACTATTAATTCACATTATTTACTATTAGGGGAGGTGGTTCATGTTTGATAATACTTGCAGGACTAAATTAAAAATGAAAAAAAAGAGGAAGGTATTATACTGTAATATTTCGAGCCCCAAAACGTGCAATTATCGAAACCATATTTTCTTATAAATAGAAGCTTATTCTTCCTTCATTTCTCACCAATTCACTAAAGCTTTAGAGAAATTATTATATAGAGGAATTATAGAGAGAAAGAAGAAGAGAAGTCTGCTACCTCACTATTCAAGTATCCAGATTTTCTAAGGTAAGGAGTATTATTCTTTCGTATTCATGAAGAGAGTTATTTTCTTTCAATACTCGTAAGGGTTGTTATTCCATTCTTTATTATTATGTTGGAATAACCTTTTTGTGCGGTCTATCGCATGCCTGGTGAATTCTGTTGTTATTCCATTCTTTATTATTCATTGGAACATCACGTCTGCATGCGAGATTTACATGACACTGGTTCCATTCTTTATTATTCTATTGGAACATCCTGTCTGTTCGGATTACGCATGGCCTGGTTATATTCTTTATTATTATGTTGGAACATCCTGTCTGTGCGGATTACGCATGACCTGGTTCCATTCTTTATTATTCTGTTGAAATAACCTGTCTGTACGAATTACGCACGCCTGGTGAATTCTTCTGTTATTCCATTCTTTATTATTTTGTTGGAATAATCTGTCTACGTGGATTACCGCATGGTGGAAAAAATCCATTTATGGTTTCATATATTCTATTATACTCAGTTGATTAAAGTTTTGGCTTCTATACTCCATGAAATTAGTGGAATATCCTTGATATTTGCTCTTCATCCAGTATCTTTTCATGGAAATATTCTTTTGAGCATTCTTGAATTTTACTCCACAAAGCAGTATCATGTTGGCAATTTGGACGTTATTGATTTCTGGATAAATTAAATTATAAATCTTTACAAATTTATCCTTGAACTTGTTTTATTGAATTCTTATATCATTGTCATCATCCTCATGTTTATAATATGTTGAAAGTCATCTGTGGCCTGTAGTGCATAAATGGACTTGGTATGATTATGACCAGGGATTATTCGGTATAATCATGATCGCAATATTACAAATGATGTGGAAAAAGTCCTCATTAGTCGTAGTGTATTGATGGACAGTTGTTGGCATGATCATGACCATTGATGAATACACAAATATCCTTGGCCCGTAGTGCATGGATAATTTGTGGTTCTGATACTAATGAATATCCTTGGCCGTAGTGCATGGATGATGTGGTCTATTTATTAAGCTGAGTCTCAACGATAAAAGTGATGAAAAACCTTTTTAAATCATAGAAGATTGTAGATTTTATTCTCTACTTGACTCTTCTAATGGATTGCTTGTTCCGCTGCAGTTAAACTTGATGTTTATTATATGTTATCATTTTAACACTGTTGAAGGCTAATGATAATTTATTCTGCATTATCTTAGTCATAATATTTCTTACTGGGCTAGTTGAGCTCACCCTTTCTTTTATTGTTCTCTTCAGGAAATGAGAACGTAGCTGGGACTAGTCGGGGAACGAAGTGACGGTCCAGAGGATAGAATTAGTAGTCATCACTATTCTGTTAAATAGTGTGACAATAAATGTAATGAGGACTCCATTGAGTGTGGCTATTGTCTAGATGACAATATTCTTATTAAAATACTTAGATTATGTTTTGTCGTATTTTACACGACTGTTGTATAATTAAGTTGTATTTGAATTTTGTACCATGTATTTGGCGACTCAAGATGGGGGATGTATACCTATTTTGGGGGCGTCATAGTTGGTATCAAAGCTTAGGGATATGATCCCTGGCTGAGATGTGTGACAAGAACTAGGAGGCACTACTACAAAACAGTAAATAGACAACGCGAAAAAAACGTTGTTGTTTCAGTCAGAAAAACGTCGTGGTTAAGGGTGTTGTCTATTTGACACCCTTACACAACGTTTTTAAAACGTTGTAGTTAAGCACAATACATAACGTTTTTTAGGAAAAAACGTTGTAGATTTGTTTTTCAAAAATCAGTAGATGCTTAAAAACGTTGTAGAAGGTATGATTCCACAACGTTTTTTGGATAAAAATGTTGTTGTTTAGTATATCAGACAACGTTTTTTAAATGTTGTAGATAAAAAAAAGATGTGGTTGTAACCAAATCTGATCCCATAAATATTTGTAACATTGTAACCAAGTTTATATATCCAAATAAACATAATTCTTATGATAACATTGTAACATTGTAAAACACAAGATAAGCGCTCATCGATCCCATAATTCCTAACCAAATTTATATATCCAAATAAACATAAATATTTGTAAAACACAAGATAATTGCTACTTTCTTATGATAACATTGTAACATTGTTGTAACAAGCTGCTTTAATTTTTTCTGTCTGCTGATGCAAAGCATTACTCAATAAACCTTCAGAACCCTCCATCCAATCAAAGTTTCTGTATAAATTTATGCGTAAGTAAAACATTACATGTAATCCGTTGAGTACCTTTTAAGTAAAATACAGACACATTTTTAGTAAAAATATGTGTTGTAGTTAAATACAAACACCTTAGCTACAACATATAACATAAAGTGGTGCCAAGAAAACTTAATTAACTAAGTTGGTGGGCATAGATGAGACTACTTTGTCAGTAATCCAACGGAAAAAACCGAAAAACTTAATAATATGAACGAATACATTCTTAGAAAAGAACACATACCTGAGAAAGTACCTGAGACTTTGACCTTTCCCTTATCATTCAAAAATCAATCAACTGAGAAAGTTCCTGAGACTTTGACCTTTCCCTTATCATTCAAAAATCAATCAACTGCATTACCCACAATCCACGTTGGAATTTGCTGACATCCTCTAATTCGAACCAACCATAACCATGGTTATCACAAAGTCATACAGGAAAGAAAAGAAAGTAGATAGCTTGCCACCATTACACCTCCTACATATGACTGAAAATTATTCTCTCGACTTTCTATTATCAAATTTATAAAGCCAGTTATATACTGTAATTGCAGTCCATCTATTTATCTAGCTGTCAATCAAAAATTACAGAAATACCTCTATCCATCTAGCATGAACAATAAATGACATTCAACAATATAAATTTCTGCAACATTGACAGAAATACATCACAAATTGAACCATAGGAAAGAGAATAAACAGACCTGATTCTTCAGCATTTCAACTACCAATGAAAGAGCAAGCTCCCTATGGGACTGTAAACACTAAACACTTGGTTGTTTAAATCTTTATCATAAAAATAATCACACTCAATCATCTAGGAGAGTATATAACTATATCAGCTAAATGAGAATCAAAAGGAGAAACAGATTAAACCTTAACAATATGCATTTTTAGAATCCCCATATCTTACATGTCCTTCATGAAGACATTCAAAATTTGCAGTACTTTGGTTGTGAAGGAACTGTGCACAATCTTCTCCGCTGACTGTATGTCATTCAAATCCATAACAAATAGATAAAGCACCAAATAATCAATAAATGTTTCTCCTATAATTAATAAAGAAGAAAATTCTACTAACAGAAGAGAGAATGTACAAGAGGGGGGAAAGATGTCAACCTTAGTGGAGCAAAAAGAAGACAAAATACTAGAGATAAAGAACTTAAAAAATTGCAACCACTATTCCCAATGACAATCTAATTTAGAAAGACCATGAAAGCTCCCATGGTAGGCACCACAAAGAGGCAAGGTAAAATATTCTTCTAAATATATGCGAAGGAGATGTTTGCCCTCGAAAATCCAGGCCTTATGCTCAGTCCACAATCTCCTTAAAATAATAAATGTATTTGAAAAAGAATAAAAATTATCACATATAATGTTAGCATAAAATCAATACAACTGAGATCATGAGCTAGACTTTTTCTGTATCAGTTAAAGAATCGATGTATCTAGGGCTATAGGTGTAAGAATGCAGGATCATTTTGTAACAAAAACATCTCACATGATAGCCATTCCACTATTTTTCTAAATGAATGAAGACCCGAAATCACACTAAGACATTGTCACAATTATTGTAAATCTTGTTTGCAGATAATTTAAGATGCATCCAATACAATCTCTTTCAAATGTGCATCCAACTATGTTGGTTCCCACAACAAATTGCTCACAACATAAGCATATTAAGAAAACACTTGAAAAAGGTTGTTAGGATAACCTCTATTAAGCATTCAATTATTCATATTTACAACTGTAACTGCTCATAAAATTATAAACCCCTTGCTCCAATTCAATTTAATCATGGCTACTTTGTAGACAAAGTAGCTATGAAGCAAGTAGCAAGTAGCAAGTAGCAACCTAAGGAACGGCTACTAACCTTGATTGCTTAATAGTTAACACTGCAAGTCGACAACACAATGAACTCTGCCAAGGTCTCCTCTACAATAGATCGGAGTCTGCCAAAAAATGAAAATCATAAATATAATAATCAACTCTCTATATAGGAGTTTGCACCATTAGAAAGGGGAGAGAAACAGAAAGAGCTCAAGAAATTGGCGCAAATAGCATGAACATACCTTCCTTATCCTGAATATTAGCCTTAACAATGTCTAGAATAACAAATGTTGTCTCATGGGTTAAGGCATGGGCTTCCAAAGCAATCAAAGCAATCAAAACAGATATATTACAACTTAGTTCCAGACATTGAAAAATCCTCAACTGCTCATTGCTTGTTAAACAAAATAGGTCCCTAATTTTAGAACACATGACAAGTGACATTTTTGCTTCAAAACAGATCTTTTGGTCTACAGGATTACTTTGTTCATATGGAACCAAAAGAAATGGAATTGGAAATGGAAATAGGAAAAACACAGCAAATGATATTTAATGCAATAAATAACATAAAATTAATGTTAGTCTGGTATTGTAATACTTCAATTCATACATGTTCTTGTTTCAGTTGAGTAAGTTCTCCCTTTACAGTTTCCATAGTAGCTCTAAGTCGTGTTGTGACAGTTCATTCATACCTGTAGAGAAGAGATGTTTTGGGTTGCTTTGCTTCTGCACCGTTGGATGAATCCGACTCGACGGTCACCGGGGTTTCAGAGGATATAGAAGGGACGGTCGTCGGGGTTACACCAGATTCCTAGGGCAAAAAAAGTTATCCAAAGAAGATAACACATGTGATTCCCATAAATATGACGAAAAAATATTGCAAGAGTTCAAAATCGAGGACATACCAGTTAGGGTTTTCTTAGATTAATCCTCCGTTCGACTGATTTGAGGGCAGAAGTCAATCGATTTGGCTTCCACCATGAGACAATCAAGAGATAAGTTTGACCTAAGAACTTCTGATTCGTGCTTCTGCAGTTTTGAAAATGCTCAAGATCTTCTCCGTTTGGATGTTGGAGAGAAAGGCACCCGCTTCCTTTGGTCGTTGAGAGAGAAAGTACAGAGATAAGTGAGAAAGTAGTCTTGTTTTAATTTCAAATTTTGGCTTCCTGTTCTTATTTTTTGCTCCGTGTTTTTGTAGATAGATAACATTTTTTTTAAAAAAACATTATCTATTTATAATAAAAAAAATGTCTTTTTAAATAGATAACGTTTTTGAATATATATCTACAACGTTTTTTTAAAAAAACGTTGTAAAAAAAAACCACAACGTTTTTTTAAAAAACGTTGTGGTTTAAGTGTTGTCTATTAGGTACTTTATACTGGTGAGGGGAGAGACGGGGAATTCCTTTGCTAGTATGACCTACCTAAGTTTATTTGGTATTTATTTGGTCGGTCAGAGTATAGGGATAATATGTGACATGTCAATTAACCCTTGTTTTGTGGCAGTATTTGAAAATGATATCTGAGAATGTTGAGAATGGCAATGGAGCACAAGAGACCATTGAGTCTCCACAGATCAATAATAAGGATAATGTGCATCAGGAAGGCGATAATCCTCATGCAAACAACAACACTGACCAAATGATGAACAATGGAATGTTAAGAGGCTTTATGAAATTCATGCAACATCAGGCGAGAGCGGCTCCTGTCCAAAATGTAGGTGGAAACACTGGAAACTATCGGATGGTCATCGTTAAACAATTCAAGGAGCTGGGACCACCGGAGTTTATTGGAGAGCCAAAACCACTTAAGGCGAAAACGTGGATAAATTAGATCACCAAGATATTTGATGTTTTGGGATGCTCCGAGGAGCAAAAGGTTCCATTTGCCACCTTTATGTTGCGAGGAGAGGCAAATTACTGGTGGGAATCGGTAAAGCGTACTTAACCTACCGCATTGAAGATGTCTTGGGAGAAGTTCCAAGAACTATTCAACGACAAGTACTTTCCCGAAAGTATTCGTTATGTGACAACCGAGATTTTGTAATTAATTTTAATATTTATTGGATTGAATAAATATGTTTCGATGAATTAATTATTAGATTAAATGATTAATTGATGAAGTTGTGATAGATTAATTTATTTATATGTGTTACATTTATTAAATTAATGTGGAGAATTTTATTATTCGGAGTATGTCATTATGTGAGCTTATTGTATTAAAAGAAATATTTAATAAGCCTAGTGTTATTTTAATTAATATAATTATTAATTAGAGAGTTAATAATTTGACATTATTTATTAATGAGAAATTTAATTATGTGACTATGTGAATTTATGAGAAATTATTATATTTTATATAAAATAAATGAAATAAGATATTGATTTATTTTATAAAGGAGTGTGATATTATTTTAACTATATGACAAGGTTTTATTAAATTAAATGGTTTTTGAAACCTATTCTAGCTAGACAAACATGGCACTAAGGGAGGTTGGGAGCAGTTACCCATGTTAGGTAACTGACCTCCATCATGCGCGTCAGTGCTTATTTATTTTACGTATTCCCTTTTCCTTTCCTTTTCATTTTTGGCTAAGCCTGGAAATAAACAAAGAGAAAGGTTGAGAATTTCACAGAGTTAATTTTGAAGGAGATTGAGAGTGAGGAATTGAAAAGCATCTAAGCCTACTAATCTATATTCTACAATCTGGGTAATCTTCTCCTTCCCAAATTTTAAAGTTACATTGTTTTAGTTTTATAAAAATGGTTTTCAAGTTTACTGTAAAGCCTCTCTGTAAATTGGAAGGAGTATGGATTATGTATATATATATATATATATATATATATATATGTGTGTGTTAAGATGTTGTTTTAATGTGTTTCTCTATGTATTATATGGTTCCCTATCATCAGTTTGACATTATACTACATCGTATATGATTGCTTCAAAATTACAGAGTGTTTAATTATGGCCATATGGCCCTTACGCACAAATTTAATGCGTTGATCATATATTATCCTTAAATTTTACACTTGTATATGATTATGCATACTAAAACGAACAAAATGAAATTTGAATGGTTGGATTTGGTTTTATAACAAATCCATGGCGTTGAATTTTTGGAATTTATGTTCAACACTTCAAGAACAACAAGAACAGTACAATTTGCATAATTTAATTCTGTCATTATGTGTTTTAATTGGTTAAAATCACTCTATAAATGTTGGGTATTGATTATATATGAATTCTAACATGTGAGTATGTTTAATTTGGAGAATTAATGATTATGTAGTGTTTATTTCGTTGAATTCTATGTTCTTCGCGAACTGGAAATTCAGAATCTGGAGTGTGTCGCAGTATGCCAACTCTGTGACTCGAGACTGAGACTCCTGCCATGAGTGCCACCGCTACCAGTAGTGCCGAGACACCTTAGTCGCAGAGTTGCCGCTGGCAGTAAGCGCCAAGACCCAGTACAAAAGTGGCACCGCAGCGCCACTTAACAGAATGGCCCAGAAATGAGTTTTTAAAATGTTTAAGTCTAGCAATGTGTTATTAACCTAATCTAATGAACATAAAAACTTGCTAGACATATAATGAGGTGTTAAAATAAATTCTTAACATATCCATAACATAATTACGTGTGAATTGAACGATTGAATGCATAGTTAGCTTATTGTTCGTGAAATCTAATTTTTTACAATAAGTGTAGTAATTAACTAAGTATAGTCATGAATTCGAGTTAGACAAGAGAATAAACTTATGATGTTTATTACGTTGTAATTGACTGGTATTGTGAACGTAATTGATATGTAGGATTAAATTCAAGGAACGTGTTTAATTAAAGTGTAATCTACGCACGAGGCAAGTTTCCTAACCCTACATGTTATCGTTATACAAGTTGATTAATTCACCTTTCTACATTGAGCAAGTTCTCATTATTATTGAAAAGTCTTTCAGGAATAAACATGTGAATGATATTCCTATTTAATATATGATTTGATTATGATATATATATGAATGAATATACAAGTATGCTTGCATGAAGAAAAGTTGTAAAGTCCTTTGATAGAAAATAGAAATATATGTACAAGGACTTAGAATGAATTGATCAAATATGTTAGGTTGATCCTACATAAGCAAAACAGCTTTGTGAAGTCCTTAAAAAGAAATGATGTACAAGGACTATAAATATAGAAAGATCAAGCATACTAGGTTGATCTTATGTTGTAATAGATAGGCTTGTTTGATCGTCGAGCACTGCACCAAAAGTCGTAGTCTTCTAGGAGAGTCAGAGTCAACTCGGGAGCTATCGAGGCAGAATAGGAGTATGCAAGATAGTGAGATCTCGGAATTCGTAGACTTCCAGGGGAAACGAAGAAGGATCGTAGTGTGTCGAGAAGAGCTTCCTCGGGATCGTAGTATGCTGAAGAAGTCATGTTCAGAATCGTAGAGACAGCCTGTCTACAAGCCGAACGACCATCTGCTGAAGCCAAGTATGAAACCTAGACTACACTCAGAGTCGTAGAGTCTAGCGATGCCAAAGCCAAGACAAGGATCATAGGCTACACTCTGAGATCGTAGAGTCCACTGAATGAATGCAGAGATCGTAGTCGGGCAAGATCAGATGAAGACAACAAGCACATGGCAGAAATCGTAGAGTGTCAAGATCTGATCTCGGGATCGTAATGTCTGCAGATGTACCAAGTGAATCGTAGAGTGCAGAACTACGACTCCAAAAGAAGTGCTCACAATGCTAAGTCAGGATCGTAGAGCAGATACGGTTCTCAACGAATGAGCACTCCCAGAATATCCAAATGTACGAAGCCTCTTGTTGGCACTGCAATAATGCATTCCACAGTAAGGGAACCAGAGAGCACTCAACGAATGGCATGCAGGCTAACAGAAGATCTAAGCACAAACCCAATCAGCATTAAGATTCAGGTGTAAGGCCATTTGTGATGAAGTCTTCCACAAGGAGATCCAGCTGACTAAGGAAAAGTCAGCTAATGCAGTAGCTGTCAAGAGAACAGAAGACAACGATCTTGGAAGCAACCAAGATCGTAGTGTTTGCCAAACAAAGAAGGAACTGATAGAAGGTTAACCTAGATCTTTGTTCGACCTCTCCGGAGAGTAAGACTAAAGTTAAGTTATGTGCGAAGGTCGGTTTCATTGATGATAAGTGAGCGGAAGATCACTGGGGAGAAAGCAAAAGTTGACGCCGCCACAAATCTGAAGTGTCTTGATATTCAGAAGGGGACCAGAGCAAGGAATTAGGCCATTAGTATCTGAGAACAGTCAAAGCAAACAGAAGTATTAAAGCACTGCACAATACAAGGAAGAGGTGTTCTACATTGAAGATCCAATCAACACACGTCAGGATCATAGTATTAACTCTTCTAAGTCAACGAGCAATACTCAGCAAGACACTACGATCAGGTCCCTGAAGACGTGCATCAGAATCGTAGAGTTCGGATTCCTGAAGACTGAAGCATTGGCAACGGTTCAATCTAAAGGGTAATATTCGGACAAGGGCTTATTGAGAGCATCGATGCAAAAGGACAACCTCTGATCAAGAAATCAAAAGTGATAAAGTCTTCAACCTACCCAAGACAGTAAAGTGATACATCTGACAGGGCAGGTGAAATAGTAGACTGCAGTGTCAGAAAAAGTATGACATGTCACATCAAGTAGTCTACCTCAAGCAACTCGAGATCTACGAAGACATTTGAATAGCTTCCAACGGCTACTTTCCAACGGAAGAATTGGGAAGATGTATAAATGTAGAAGAGTTTCAAAGATCAAAGGTTGCTGGAGTTATCAATTCTGGAGAGAAGGTGGACTGATCTAAACTATGTGATAGTGAGTCCGAAGGCTCACTCTACGATCCACCAAGAACACTCAGAAGTCAGATTAAGAAAGAAGTAGAAATGTGAGTTCTACTATGTAGAAGTGAGAGTTCTACTACTTGAAGAGTGTTCTGAACTGCCGAGAAAAAAGAGAGCATCATGACATCTGGATGTCCATCATGGGAAGATTCTAAGTACAATAGAGAAGAGCTTACGGTCATCTTAGTAAGTCCATCATGAGAAGGCATCGAGTAGCAAGAAGGGAGATCACAAAAGCCATCTTGGTGTCAAGCATGAGAAAGCTTCTAAGTACTTTTTACGAGAAGAGCTTACGGTCATCTTAGAAGCCTCTCATATGCGATCATCAAGTACCAAGAAGAATGATCTTCAAGGCGGTTCATCGAGGGGTCATCCGGGAGTAGTTGAGCAACCTAAGAAAGCGAGCATCATGCAACACTCAAGCGCTTCTTCAAGGATGATCAAGCCAAGTCGCTAAGGATAGAAGATGTTGAGAGCATGAAGACATCTTAGCGACTCAAAGACAAACTCAACAACAACAAACAAACAACTTAACGAAGCCAGGTCCTGAGGGGTCCTTGTCCAGAGGGACTAAATGAAGCAAGGCCAAGAGGGTCCTTGTCCGGAGGGACTAAACAAAGCAGGGCCAAAGGGTCCTTGTCAGAGGACTAAAGCGAAGTTCCAAGCTCTTTGAGCTTGAAGAGTTTATAGGGAACTAGAAGAGTCCCAAGGCTGCTGGCCTTTAAGAGTTCTTAGTGAACTGAAGTCCCAAGGCTGCTGGTCTTGAAGGAATCGTAGAGATTCAGGGTGCTGCCCTTCCTAAATGGAAATCCTGCTAGTTGAAAGCAGAAGACTGGATTAGGAGCTTGGGTCTCTGAACCCCTTAAAACCTCTTGTGTCTTTTACATTATATCATTTACATTATGTCTATAACTGCTATAACTGCTATGTATGTTTTAACTGCTTACAACTAAACTAACCCAATGAACATTGTACGTATAATTATGAATATATCAATGAAGGGGAATCTTTTACTTATTCCACTGTGCTTGAAAGATTCTTATGTTTGTCATATACTCTAATATGAATAATACATCATAAACCAAAAAAGTATTTGAAATAAAAAGGATCTATTCAATCCCCCCCCTTCTAGATCTATTGTGCCCCTCTAGGAACTAACAATTGGTATCAGAGCAGGTTCTCATGCTATATTCAAAAGCTAATCGCTTTGAGTCTGATCCAAGGCACCAACATTGTTCTAAACTTAGTTTAGTAGTATGTAACTTGTTATATGCAGAAGAGCTCACACGTTGGAAATATTGTGTATAGGTAAAAATGTGTATACACCTGAAGCTGCTCAGATTGGTCCATATCCTCGATTGCTATATCAACAAGACCAATCCTAGCTTGCAGTCAATCTTGTAGTCAGAAGATAAGACGAGAGAAAAAGAGCAAGAGACATCAGTGACAAAGAGTAAAGCATTCATCGATCCGAAAGATGAAGAGGTCGCGTCTTAAGAAATCTTGATCGAGAGGAGAAAGAAAATCTTCTCAAACTTATGAGTGACCAACCAACAACTGGGTGCTATCTTTGTAAACTCAAAAAAATGTCAAAGATCTTAATGCTACGATTCTCTTGATGTACATATTCAAGACCACGACTGATTGATGAAAGGCCAACAAGAGCATTAAGCTGAAAGGAGTAAAAGTAAAAGCTATGCACATCAATACACGAACTCAAAGTATATCTAAGGTAAATGGGTCATTAAAGCCGGCGACAAAAAAAGTGCAGTTCCTCACCATTATTAATGTATACATCATATTTGCACCATCCCATGAACTATGGCAAGATTCTCATCAAGAAGTCATAATCTACCTAAAAAGGTGAAGAGAGAAAGTAGTATGAAGATGGAAAATTCAAATGTCTACAAACTTTCTCTTTAACCAAGTTTTAATTTGAAGATGACATCTTGAAGAAAATGAAATAGATCATAAGAGTATCATGAACCAAATGATTTTTATGTTAAGTAAACATTCTTTGATGTCTTTAGTATGTATGTATGAAGCCTATGTTCTAAGTGTTTGACAACACACGAGAGAATGATCAGTTCCACAAGAGGATCTTGCTGATTTGTAGAACCTGATCACATCCATAAATCAACTAGATACTCATAAATCATAGAGTTGATTCACACTCTGTGAACATAAGATAGTTGCATGTATGGATATGTCTGTTGATGATAAATATGATGATTATCCAAATAAGAGGAACAGGGGTTTAGAAAACTAACCTAGCAGGACCCATTCAACTATGGGTACCAAAAATAGATATATATTTAAACCTGCAGGTGTTTGGTCAGTCTGACCACTCTAAGGAATGATGAAGCAGAAGACTTGATCCAAGAAAGATACTACCAGCAGAAGGCTAAGGACCTGTTCGAGAAATGAGTGCGATAAAGTTCCTATATGTCCAAGCCTATCCTTGAAGACCCTCACGAGCTAACAGAATGGAGCTCACATGGGTGCACATCATCTCGTATATGAGAGCATGCCATGAAGCGAGGAAGATAAAGAGGATTCTATGTGCCCATATCAAGAAAGACATGTTTTATGGAAAGGATCCTCAAGGGAAGCTCACAACAGAAGATCATTGAGCTTAAGACAAAAGGAGTTCTTTATGAAGCAGAACTTCTCAAAACAAAGGACTGACAAAGAAGACTACGTTCGTAGTGCTGTCAAATGATCGTAGAGTGATCAATCACGAAAATACTCATCCCTACGATCTGAGGAAAACTAAGCAAAGATGATGATTCCGATCGAAGGAGGAGAATCTTTGGGCGACCTTCAAATAAACATGAAGAAGGAATAACATCTATCACGAGAAGACAAAAGATCAATAATGGGGAGCGGTGATGCATTAAGGAATAACAACACTATTAAACACGGAAGAGATGTACCGACTCTGAGTCCCAAAACTTTGGGTCGATGAACAATATGAAGATCCATAGTCAGTAGGAACGTCTCAAAACGTACTACTGATAACCCTTCAACCACCTAATCCATAATCGTGAAGTTCTTACGATCAAACACATGATCGTAGTGTAAGAGCAGAAGGACACCACGATTTTAGCAATGCAAATATCCAGAGCTGGTAGAAAGACCTCCCCATCAGAAAAGGTCTAATGAGATGTCATTGAAAATCATTGTCTTAGTATTTCATCTGGAAAGCACCTCAGGGACAAACCTGACCCTTAGCTAACTCTAAGAGGTTGGCCCTTCCTGAGCTACCTTATCCCAGAAGGAATGCTTGATCTAGTTCATCTCAAAAGAACCAAGTCAGTCAATGATCGTAGAATTGAACTTGAAGAGGACTAAACGATTGTAGTACAAATTCAACGATCGTAATGCTGTCTAAACGATTGTAGTGCAACCTCAGCGACAGAAGAAGACAACTCAACGATTGTAGTCCTACCAAAGGGTATTCCAGTTCAAGGAGCATGAAGAATGAGACATCTGCTAAGCCATTCAAGTTGAGGAGATAAGTTCGAATACATCAGTGATTAAGCTATGCTGCATCGAAGTAAGGAGGAAAGACGAAGCCATCCACTGCAGCATCTCTCAGAAATTGATCGTTGAGTCAACAATTGAAATCGTAGAGTCTATAGCTATCTCATCATGTTACTCTACGAAGCAAAAGGTCAATGGTCAAAGCCACGACAATTAAATGTCCACTCCTTTAATAACTGAAAAGTTGTGGTTTAATTCTGACTCATTCTTGGGCAACGTGCAACCAATGGACGAGTTGACACATCATTGAGTATCTTTGAGTTAGAAGGAAGCGCCATAAAGACAAGTTCAAATCTGCAGATGCGGTTACCAAAAAGATATCGAACCTTTCTCCTCCCGTTTTTAAAACCCTAGAAAGCTTTTCAAGAGAAAAATCAGTTAACCTCCAAAGCCTTACCAACCAAACAGCCATCTCGCATAAACTTCTCTATATCTAATACCCACATTCTTCAAACTACTCAAAATGGAAAAGCGGCAAGTGATTCTTGGTATTGACTTGGAACAAAATCGTTTGAGAAATCTGAAAAGAAGTTCAGGGACATTCTTGAGCTTGTAAAGAAGGCTGGATTTTCAGAATGCCTTGAGGTAAATACTCCAGTCTACTGCAACCTGGTTAAAGAATTCTACTCAAACGTCTCTATAAATTTAGAAACTCTTACTACCAAGGTTAAAGGTCGGTCTCTTGATTTAAAATCTTACGACCTCAATCAATGCCTAGGTTTTCCTAACGAGGGCTAAAGAACCTTGACAATGTCAACACTAAATTAGAAAAGGAAGTTATAGGGGTATCAAAGAAACCCTAGTTTCAAGGACATGAAGAAGAATGAGTTTCACAGCAATATGAGTTCCTTGCTGAAATAGTTGGAAATTGCATACTATGTAAGAACACTGCACATGACACAATGATCGACCAGCAGTTGAAAATCATGTCAGCACTAGTTTTGAAGAAACAAATTGACTTTGGAGCTATCTTATTTGATCAGATCTCCAAATGGGTAGAGAAGGCTGAGAAGAAGCCCCTGACCAAGGTATTTCATGGGAGGCTGTTGAGTATCATACTGAAGAAAAAGCTAGGGAGAAAGATCAAGGATGATGAGGGAGAAGCAGTAAATGTGCACAAGGTGATGTCTCCACAGTTATTTGAAAAGCTGGAAGAAGAACCCCAAGGAGAACAAAAAGGCGATAGATGGGAGGCGATGATGAGAGCCTCTGCTAAGAAAAGGAAGATAACAGAGAGCAGAGAGCTCAACTGATAACTCAGTGTAATTTGAAATCACACTGACCGGAAGAAATCACAAGTGGTGAAAAGAGCTGGTGATGTGAAGAAAGCCCAGGCCCCACCAAGGAGAGTCTCCTCCTTGAACAAGAATGAAGAAGAAAAGGCCCAAACTCTTTGAAACCACAAAAAGAAGAAGCAAAGAGGTTGCTTGAGGGCCAATCGGCAAGAAGAAAGTTAAGATGGATGACAAACCGACCTTAGCTTCTCAAATCAATACATCTCTTTGAAGAAAGGGACGTGGAGTCGTGCGGAAGGTGAAAAAGCAGAAGATGTAGTCCGGTCCCACGATTCGACATCCAAATGATGAGAATGAAGTAGATGTGATGAAGGAAGCTGCGAGAAAATCTTTGAAGAAGAAAAGTGCTCAAGCCCCATGGCGATCCTCGAAAGCGATCCTCACTCGATGAAGAAAAAGAAATTCATGATGATCAAAGTGCATCCCCAAATGTAACTTCCCTAACGAGCCCAGAGAATGGATCAGAAAATACTATTCTAGAAGAAGAAGAAGAACATGTCCCCTCAATCCAAGAAAGCTCTCATGATGGTTCGAGGAAAGTGATGAGGTCAAGAAAGAAGAGTGCGCCTTGCCGATCTTGATCTTCAAAGAAGTTTATCGATGAGCAAATGAGTCGTGAGGTGAAAAGAAGAAGAGTCTATCTCTCCAATAGTTGAACCTCTACGAAGAAGGAAGAGCTACAGGCTACAAGCCCAGTTTGCCTCCAAAAGGAACAACAACCAATCAAATGCCATCATTAAATTAAGTGATGATGAATCTGTATCCCCAGGAGAAGATGCTGAAGAAGAAGCCAGTAGTGAAGAAGAAGTATCTAAGGAAAGTCTTGATGAAGAAAGTTCAAATAATGAAATTCAGCAAGAAGGATTCTCTGTTGGAGATGATCAAGAAGAGTCTGAACATGAAATGCAACATGAAGATGATCCTCTCTTTGAAGGCGATCTAAATGGTTCTTGTTGCGAGAAGGAAGAAAGCGAAATGATTCCAACTCGAAGATCGGGAATCGAAAACTCAAAACTCCACCTATTCGCTCACCGCAAGATTTATCGGGAGAATAGTAGTAGAAGTTCCCAATGAACCATGAGAGACTCCTCTGGCGGATGGATAAACCATGGAGGTGAGCAGTTAGAATAGTAAGAATGACCTCCTTTGACTTGGTCAAGAAGCTGGAACAACATGGAAATGGTGCACAACCATTCTCTACAACCCTGATGATCTACTAATGAGATGGTTCTTCCAGTGGATGCCATGGCTAAAGGCCATTACTGAAAAAGATGGAAGCTACTTTAGTTGGTGTTATAAGCAGTTTCCAAGCATGGAACTGGTGGCCCAGAACTTTCCAAGAGTGAAGAAGTTTGCCACCAAGCTGATCACAAACCAGCCCCACTTCAAGATCTATCGACATGCTGGAAATCTCTACATCCCCTACAATCGTAGGGTGGACTCTGAAGGAAGAAGAACCATGTCCAAGAAGCTGATCGTAGAGTCTGATCACTCTACTGCTTATGATGTTCAAATTTAATCTCAGAAGTCTCCTTATAATCAAACACTGCTAACAGACACTCCATCATCCTCCATAGGCAATTGGTACTCCACAATTGTTCAGATTATCCACACCTTTGAAAATATGTCCAAAGATGATAATCGTAGAGTCCAATCTATTGCCCATACTGAAGCTACCAATCAAGAGGATCAAACTGCTTTGGAGCAGGAACTACTGAAGAGCTCTGATGATTTAAGCAAGAAGATATCTATGCTCACTGAAGAATCACAGAAGAAGACTACAGCAGGAGATGACTCTTTCCAGCACCAGCTTCAAGCTATTTTGGCTGATGTATCTCTCAAACTCCAAGAGAGAGATAACATCTATCAGAAGGCCATCCAAGATCAGAAGGCAGAAGCTCTAGAAGTTCAGGAGGCCAATACAAAGAAGATCGAAGCCCTCTCTGACAAGATTGATGATCTGAAACAGTCCTTCTCTGTGCAACTTGAACTCGGACAGCAAGAGCTAAAGTTTAAAGTTGCAAACTCCTCCTACCTGATGGAGCAGCTTATATCCAACATGGACCAGCTCTCTCAAATGATTGATGACAAAAAGGGGGAGAAAAGAGGCAAAGAAAGAAGAAGAAAGCAGAGGGTTAAGGAGAAGAAGTCGAAGAAGAAGGTAGCAAGCGGTAGATAAAGAATCATCATCGAGGGGGAGCTGAAGATGATGATACCAAAATAATAGAAGTGAAGGAAAACCGGATCGGAAAGGTGATGAAGGGAGCCAAGCAAAGATAGAAGATCATCATCGAGGGGAGCAAGAGCAAGAAGCGAATCGGATGAGTAGGCGATCAACAAGCATCCGGAAATATACATGGAGCAAGGAGTTACATCTCTAGTCTCATTAGTATGTTTTGGATCCGAGGATGTAGAATGTCTGAACATATAATTGCCATATTAATATAAATGACATTCATGATTAAGCATTTTAGAAATCTGTTGCTCCACCGTATCTAAGATTCATTCATAACATGCATATGCACTTATTGTTTTTAAGCATAATCAAATGGGGAGATTATCGGGAATAAACATGTGAATGATATTCTATTTAATATATGATTTGATTATGATATATATATGAATGAATATGCAAGTATGCTTGCATAAAGAAAAGATGTAAAGTCCTTTGATAGATAATAGAAATATATGTACAAGGACTTAGAATGAATTGATCAAATATGTTAGGTTGATCCTACATAAGCAAAATAGCTTAGTGAAGTCCTTAAAAAGAAATGATGTACAAGGACTATAAATATAGAAAGATCAAGCATGTTAGGTTGATCTTATGTTGTAATAGATAGGCTTATCTCGATCATTGAAACCTCGCACAAAAAGACGTAGTTGCCGCCAGAGAGTCGAGGTCAACTAAAGGAGCTATCGGCGAGAATAGGAGTATGCAAGATAATGAGATCTTGGAATTCGTAGACTTCCAGGGGAAACGAAGAAGGATTGTAGTGTGTCGAGAAGAACTTCCTCGAGAATCGTAGTATCTTTGAGGAAGTCATGTTCGAATCATAGAGCGACTGTCTACACAAGCCGAACGACCATCTGCCGAAGCCAAGTATGAAACGTAGACTACACTCAGAGTCGTAGAGTCTAGCGATGCCAAAGCCAAGACAAGAATCGTAGTCTACACTCTGAGATCATAGAGTCCACTGAATGAATGCAGAGATCGTAGTCGGGCAAGATCAGATGAAGACAACAAGCACAAGGCAGAAATTGTAGAGTGTCAAGATCGATCTCGGGATCGTAGTGTATGTCTGCTGTAGAAGGAAGTGAATCGTAGAGAGTGAGAACTACGACTCCAAAAGAAGTGCTCACAATGCTAAGTCGGGGATTGTAGAAGCGGAATCTGATCCTCAATGAATGAGCACTCGAGAATATCCAAAGTGCTGAAGCCTCTGGTTGGCTTTGTAATAATGCATTCCACGGTAAAGGAACTAGAGAGCACTCAACGAATAGCATGCAGGCTAACAGAAGATCTAAGCACAAACCCAATCAGCGTTAAGATTGAGGTGTAAGGCCATTCGTGATGAAGTCCTCCACAAGGAGATCCAATGAAGACTTCAGCAGCTGACTAAGGAAAAGTGAGCTAATGCAGTAGCTGTCAAGAGAATAGAAGACAACGATCTTGGAAGCAACCCGGATCGTAGTGTTTGCCAAACAAAGAAGGAAGGCGATGGAAGGTTAACCCTGAATCTTGGTCACCTCTGCTGAAAGCAAGACTAAAGTGATTAAGTGCGGGGTTAGTTCATTGATGATAAGTGAGCGGAAGATCACGGAAGAAAGCAATTTGGGACGCGCGCCACAAATCTGAAGTGTCTTGATATTGAGAAGGGGACGAGCAAGGAATTAGGCCATCGATTATCGAGAATAGTCAAAGCAAGCGAAGTATTGAAAGCCGCATACAATCTGAGGAAGAGGTGTTCTACATTGAAGATCAATCAACACTCTTGAGGATCGTAGTGTTAACTCTTCTAAGTCAACGAGCAACACTCGTGAAGACACTACGATCAGTCCACGAAGGCGTGCATCGAGAATCGTGAGGTTCGGATACACGAAGGCGGAAGCATTGTAGCGGTTCTATCTGAAGGGTAATATTCGGACAAGTGCTTATTGAGAGCATCGATGCAAAAGGACAACCTCTGATCAAGAAATCAGAAGAGATAAAGTCTTCAACCTACCCAAGACAGTAAAGTGATACATCGATAGAAAAGGAAACAAAGCGATGAAGCTAGATGTCGAGAAAAAGTATGACATGTCACATCAAGTAGTCTACCTCAAGCAACTCGAGATCTACGAAGACATTTAAATAGCTTCCAACGGCTATTTTCCAACGGAAGAATTGGGAAGATGTATAAATGTAGAAGAGTTTCAAAGATCAAAGGTTGCTGGAGTTGTCAGTTCTGGAGAGAAGGTGGACTGATCTAAACCATGTGATAGTGAGTCCGAAGTCAAACTCTACGATCCACCGAGAACACTCAAAAGTCGGATCAAGAAAAAGTAGAAGTGTGAGTTCTACTACTTGAAGAGTGTTACGAAGCTTGAGAGAAAAAGAGCATCATGACATCTGGATGTCCATCATGGGAAGACTCTAAGTACAATAGAGAAGAGTTTACGGTCATCTTAGCAAGTCCATCATGAGAAGGCATCGAGTAGCAAGAAGGAGATCTGAAAAGCCATCTTGGTGTGTCGGCGAGAAAGCTTCTAAGTACTTTCTGGAAGAGCTTACGATCGTCTTAGAAGCCTCTCGTATGCGGTCATCAAGTACCAAGAAGAATGATCTTCAAGGCGGTTCATCAAGGGGTCATCAGGAGTAGTTGAGCAACCTAAGAAATTTGAGCATCATGCGACACTTAACTTCTCTTCAAGGATGATCAAGCAAGTCGCTAAGGATAGAAGATGTTCAAAGCATGAAGACATCTTAGCGACTCGACCAAACTCTAACAACAACAAACAAACAACTTAACGAAGTTGAGGGCTTGAGGGGTCCTTGTCGGAGGGACTAAATGAAGCAGGGCCAAGAGGGTCCTTGTCCGGAGGGACTAAACAAAGCAGGGCCAAAGGGTCCTTGTCCAGAGGGACTAAACGAAGTTCCAAGCCTGCTGGGCTTAAAGAGTTCATAGGGAACTAGAAGAGTCCCAAGGCTGCTGGCCTTGAAGGAATCGTAGATATTCAGCGTGCTGCCCTTCCTTAGTGGAAATCCTGCTAGTTGAAAGCAGAAGAGTGGATTAGGAGCTTGAGTCTCTGAACCACTTAAAACCTCTTGTGTCTTTTATATTATGTCATTTACATTATGTCTATAACTACTATAACTGCTATGTATGTTTTAACTGCTTACAACTAAACTAACCCAATGAACATTTATGCATTATAATTATTAATATATCAATGAAGGGGAATCTTTTACTTATTCCGCTGTACTTGAAAAGATTCTTATGTTTTTCATTTACTCTAATATGAACAATACATCATAAACCAAAAAAGTATTTGAAATAAAAAGGATCTATTCAACCCCCCCCCCCCCCCTTCTAGATCTATTGTGCCCTCTGGGAACTAACAAAGTCTGTCTTGTATATTAAAGTTTATTAATCTTTCAAGCATGATGCTGTTATACAATACTTATTCTATTGTATACCTTTTGAAATTCTATTCCAGTTAAGTTATCAATTATTGTTAAACCTTGTTAGACTAGCGAACCCTTTTATGATTCGACTAGTCCATAGTTGATGAACGTTCTAAATTTTAGAACCCTTATTGAATTATCCAAACCAAACTTCCTTTGGTGCGGACTCGAATGTCAAATTGAGATGAACAACCCTGTATAGGGATTTCTTATGCGTTAGCGTTAAGATATTATGCATAGTATGGTACTAAGGGCTGATCCCCCTAAGTACGAGAAAAAGAGTCCACAGTCTTATGACTGTTAAAGGTTTCAAGTATAACCCTTGATAACCTAGGACATAGTTCAAGGTCTTATGACCCTCAAAAATCTTTTGATTCTTGTTATCCACTCTTGATTCAAAAGTTGAGCTTTTATTTCAGAAGTCTTTGATTTATTTGCATGTTATTATTTCATTATTATATTGTTATACTTGTGGGTAATCGTGCTCACTCTTACATAATAATAACATTGCAGTTAAGAACGAAAGAGCGAGATGAACCTTCCACTAGTAAAGGCAAGGGCAAGCTTAGCAAGTAATGAAGATTGATTATTTATGTGGTTATGTAATGATAATTAGAATTGATGTTACTTAAGACTTATTTGTTTATCTTTCAGCACTGATGATTTAAGGTTAGAGTAACCTAGGATTTATTTATTATGTAGTTGATGTAACCCCATAAGGGAGATTTATTATTATTTCTATCTATTGCATGGTTTGCATTTATTTATGGGTAGATAGATGGATGATGTTTACAATGAACACCAAATCTGTGGAAATGGAAGTCTAGAATTTGGGGTGTCACACGTCACATGAAAAGAGGTAGAGTTTGTAAGACCCAAACTTATTAATAATGAAATTAAATTTCCTCTATTTATTATTTTTAAATAGTAAGGGTTGATTTGATTAATGTGGTTAGTTATGGGTAAAATCATGCTAAATATTTCAAATAAGCAAGTGGTTATAAAATACTCATTGTTGTCGAAGAATATTCGTTTGGTAAGAGAATATTCTTTCACGTCGAGAATATTAAATGCAATGACGGCAGTGACCTTCGTGTGGACCTATAACGGAAAGCGATTGGATGAAGAAAGAAAACGACAGTATAAGTTGTTTATAAATAACTTGGTAGTAGTTATTGCCAGTTAACACCTTTGTTGGAATACCCGGTGGTTAAAAACACGATGTCTGCGTTGTTGTTGCGCGATAGCACACGATGATTGCACCAATTATTGATTCTTACGTAAGAAGGCCTTACTCGATAATTATTTTCAATATTTTATTTTATTGATTCAATAATCTTTGCGTTGATATTTTATACTACTCTGTTGTTTGATAATTGTCACTACACGTATTTTCCATTATCGAAGCAATAATTCATATTATCTTAATAATATTATTAGAAAACATTATTGGCAATGTCTAGAAAGTTCTGTATAAGGAGAGGTTTGGTCACCTAATTGCACGCATGATGAAGAGAAATTCTTATTGGAAAGCCCCTCTTTCAGGAGGCCGCTTTTGGTTGTCGGTATTGTGATTCTATAATATTATTTGTGAATAATTAATTATTGATTTATATGATGAGGAAAATATTGATTTTATGTGGATATATATGGAGAAAATTTTTAATGTGACAATTGTTGAAAATTAATATTTTATCTTTTACGATAAAATAATTCATTTTAAATATACTATTTTAATAATATATTAATGGTGATATTTTTACAATGAATGTGGGATATATGAGTATATGAGGAGGAAGAGTATTTTGTGGCATTAAATGATTAACACATGTTTTGTGTGTTGGTGGACCCCAATTCTTGACCGAAATTTGATTATAGCATGTAAAATCGTCCGTTTATGGATTTCGATCAATTTCTGTTTGGAATTTGGAAAAACTTTCTTCTGCAAAGTTGTAGAGAATGAAATTTCCTATGAAAAAGACATGTGATTCAAATTTTTTTTGATAAAAGGGCTATTTATTATGAATTATTGAAGTTCCAAAATTCCGAAATAATTGATTTTTGGAAGTTTTAAATATTTATTTTAACAAAAATGTTTTTTTGTGATTTTGGTGGGTTGCTAGCTGATGTCTAGACCAAAAAAGTGGGCTAAGGAAAATTTATATAAATATATTAATATTTTATTAAATTTTCTGCTTTGGTGTTCTAAGCATTTTCTTATAAATAGGGTGTTTAGGTTAGAATTGAAAATCACACGAAGCGAAATCTTCTTCTCTCTTTCTCTCGATATATTGGCGTATTCTTGTGAGTATTTTAATACTTTAAGTGTTTCTATCACGATTGTAAGTTTCCTTCAACACTATATTAGGTGTTCGGCCGGAAATACTTATTCTTTGGAGGTAAGGATGTTATTTTCTTCAGTAAGTGATATTATTTCTTCAATATCATTATCTTAGAAATATTGGTTGGAACTTTTATAAAATTTGGAACTTTTTCATGTATGAGGTTATTATTCATGAGTTACTATTTGTGACACCCCCAAAATTAGGTATACATCACCCATCTTGAGTGCCAGGATATATGGTGCGAGTAATTCAAATACAACTTAATAATACAACTGTCGCGTGTACAATACGACAAAACATAAACTGTGAGTTTGAATACAAATATTGTCTATTAGAGATTATACAAACTCAAAAGGTCCTCATTACAATTATTATCACACTATTTCATAGAATAGTGAGGACTACTAATGCACCATCTAGGACCATCACTACATTCCCAGAGCTAGTCCCGGCTATGTTCTCATTTCTGAAGAGAAACGGTGAAAGAAAGGTGAGCTCAACTAGCCCAAAGAAGAAATATTATGACTAAGATAATGCGAGAATAATTTATCGTTAGCCTTGATAGTGTTAAAGCGATAAAATATAATAACTATCAAGTTTAACTGGCAGCTTGAACAAGCAATCCATTAGAAGAGTCAAGTAGGGAATAAAATCTACTATCTTCTATGATTTTTCATCACTTTTATCGTTGGGAAACGATTTTAATAAATAATCCACATCATTGAATCACCCACACTACTTCTGACCGAGGATATTCTTTAGTATCACGACCACGAATTATCCATGCACTACTGACTTAAGATAATCATGTTTCCATCAATCGGTCCCGATCATGCCATAAAAAAATTCATCTTTACTACGACCAAAAGAGAATCCATAGCCATAATCATACCAAAAAGCAGGTCCATCAATGCACTACGGGCCAATGAGGACTTTATCACATCATTTGTAACATTACGGTTATGATTATACCGAATAATCACTGGTCATAATCATACCAAGTCCATCTATGCACTACTGAAGCCATGATGACTTTCAACATAATATAAACATGAGGAAGATGACAATGATATAAGAATTGATAAAACAAGTTCAAGAATTAATTTATCCAGAACCGATAACGTTCAAACTTGTCGATATGATACTACTTTGTTGAGTAAAATTCAAGAATGCTCGGAAGAATATTTCCATGAAAAGATCTTTGGATGAAAGCGCAAATATCAAGGCTATTCCACTAATTTCATGGAGTATAGAAGTCAAAGTTTTAACCAACCGAGTATAATAAAGAATGGAATAACAAAAGAAATCACCGGGCATGCGATAGATCGCACAGGCGGAGTTATTCAACCAGAATAATAAAGGATGGAACCGGTCCCACAGAAGCGCATGAGATAGGATATTAAGATAGAATAATAAATAATGGAACCCAGTCACGTGAAACGCATGTACAAGATATTTCGACGAGAATAATAAATAATGGAACCAGTTAAAGCGTAAACACATGAGATAGGATATTAAAACGAATAATAAATAATGGAACCCGAGTCCGCGTAAATGCACGTAGACGAGGATATTTTTGGAGAATAATAAAGAACAAAATATTAGAAGAATGTCACCATGTATAGGGTAGCAGCATATACAAAAGTTATTCAACGAATAATAAATAATGGAATAATGAAGTTCTCTTCATGAGTACAACAAATAACATCCCTTAGAATAAAAAGCTGAATATAAAAGTAGGGAAGTAGCGAATACTTTTCTATAGTTTCTCTATAACTTTTCTCTAGAGTTTCAAAGTGAATTCGTAAGAAAATAATGAAGGAATGAGCTTCTATTTATAAGAAAATGGAATGAATAGTAACTAATTCATAAAGCGGTCCAGATTGATTTACTATTAAGCAGACGGTCCATATTGGTTTACTTATTAAAACTAAAAACAACGGTCCATCTTGATTTCTTATTAAAATTATAAACCAACGATCCATATTGATTTACTATTATAACTCCACCAACGTCCATATTGACTTACTATTATATCTTCAACCAATGATGCGAAAAAATTAGCACATCTCCTCGTGGAATAATATTGTACCCAAATACTAGAATGCTGCAATACTAGAGTGAATAGTAACTAGGTGAATAGTAACTTTCGTGAATAGTAACTCATGAATAATAACTCATGAATAGTAACTCATGAATAGTAACTCGTGAATAGTAACTCATGAATAGTAACTCTCACATACGAAAAGTGTCCCGAATACCGATTGAACGATATATCATATTATACGAGATGATACTATTAACAATAATTGAATCAATAATATAGAGATATGATGCACGACAATTCTTTGTAGAAATAATTGAGTATAATTGGTGACTTCTCACGTAAGCATCAATAATCAATCTTGTGTGCACTCTTTGTACGACTACGGCGTACATTGTACTTTTTTATTCGACAATAATTTTGTTGTGGGATCCACCAATGATTGTCTACCGTCGTACGGATATTTCCCGACAAAAAGAATATTTCCCGACCAATCGAATATTATATAACAACTTGCGTACTTTGCAAAATTTGTAAATATTACCCACAACTATAACATTTCATCAAATCAACACCATAATATAAAAAAAATTATTTCGAGAAAATTAAATCTTTATTCATAAAAGCTGGGGTCTCACACTACTCATGAGTTACTATTCATGAGTTACTATTCACGAGTTACTATTCACGAGTACTATTCACGAAGCATGATGATTTTCTTGTGGAATTTCTATCTTTTGGTGTCGGAGTTACTATTCACGTATACGGCACTATTCACGAATACGACACTATTCACAGAAAAATTAAATTTTTGTTTTTCGTCCAAAATATCTATTATGGATACTAGCTTTGATTGTATCCATGTTTTGATCATTCTTGAATTTTACTCTACTATGATTATTTATGAGGTATTTTTGGACATGGAATAGTTGAAATACGAATCCTTAATATTTATTCTTTTGTTTCACTGGATTCGTTTTCTTTAAAATATTTTTCATCATCCTCCGTCTTAAATGATGATATAATTGAATATCTTTGGCCTGTAGTGCAAAGATTAATGATTTCTGATGAATATCTTTGGCCCGTAGTGCAAAGATGAACAGGTGTTTAGATGAACATGACCAACTGATGAATATCTTTGGCCTGTAGTGCAAAGATGAATATTTGATTTCGATTATATATTGATTGATGTTATAGGGATAAAAGATAGGCGATGAACTTTTAAATTCATATATAGAAGATAGTAGATTTCATTCTCTACTTAACTCTTCTAATGAATTATTATTTCGCTGCGAATATTGATTTAAAACTTATTGTCTATTGTATTCTATTAGATTTTTCCTGTTGAAGACTAATGATAATTTGTTTTATATTATCTTAGTCGTAATGTTCTTTCTTTGGGCTAGTTGAGCTCACCCTTTTCCTTGTTGTTCCATTTTTCTTCTCGGGGAGGCGAGAATGTGGCGAGTACTAGTCGGGGTGTGGAATGATGGTTCTAGAAGTGGTTTAGTAGTCCTCACTATTTTTGTAAAATAGTGTATTAATAATTGTAATGAGGACTTATTTGAGTGTGGATATTGTCTAGATGACAATATTTGTATTTAAACTCACAATTTTTATGTTGTATTAATAAAGTTGTAGTTGTTTACGTACCATGTATTTTGCGACTCGGAATGGGTGTTGTATACCTATTTTGGGGGCGTCGCTGATTAATATCGAGCTTAGGGATATGATCTCTGGCGGAGATCGGGGAATAGAACTAGGAGGGAGAGGCAGAGTAAATCAACCCGCTAGTGTGTCCTACTAAGCTTATTTGTTGGTTGGTCGTAATATAGGGGGTATTATGTGATATGTTAATTTGTTAAATTAACCCTTGTTTTATAGCGATGTTGAGAATGTCATTGAGAATGTTAAGCGATGGAATAAATGAGGCCGTGGAACACTGTGCTCTCAGCGAGGAGAAGCGTGCAAGCAGTGGCAATGTTCCTCTGAACAACAACACCTTTGGCGAGATGATGAGCGATGGGATGTTTAGAAGCTTTTTGCGGTTCATGCAAAATCGAGGCGAGGAGACTTCGTGTTCAAAATCTGAGGAGAAATGATAGCAATTCACGGTTTATCACGGCCGAAGCAGTTCGAAAGAGTTGGGACCACGAATTTATTGGAAGAAAGCGGATCCGATCAAAGCGAGAGGCGTGGGTTAAACAAATTACCAAGATATTCGATGTCTTGGGATGCGGAGGAAACGAAGGTTCCATTTCGCCACCTTTATGTTACGTGGCGAGGCGGACTCTTGGTGGGAGTCGTAAGCGTACCCATCGGCCGCTTTTCGGCATGTCTTGGGAGACATTTGAAACTATTCGATGACAAGTACTTTCACGAAAGTATTCGTCGTATGAAGGAGGTAGAGTTTATTAGGCTGGAAGCGAGAATAACATGGCGGTGTCGATCTGAGGCGAAGTTTGCGAGTTATCGGGTTTGCACCTCATTTGGTGGAGAATGAGAGCGTATAATGCGGATGTTTACGAGAGGTTTGAAACCCGGCATCGTCGATATCTCATTTCTCATAAATTTTCTCTCTATTCGGATGTTGTCAGCGGGGCTCGATTATTAGGCGAGATAACGGAAATGCAGTCAGTGGGGACCACAACCCGAGGATCATCTAGGTGGCAATGATCGTGAACAACGATAACCGGCGGAGAAGAAAAATCTGGACAAAGCGGCAACCACTACTGGTGGTAATCGTAGCGTGAAAATAGAAGAAAGCGAGTTGGGGAGATTTTAAAAAGGAGATTAATAATGACAATGTGAAGGCGTCGGCTGGCCAACAACAAGCGGGTTCGAGGAGGAGAAGCGACCACCGGTTATATGCTATAAGTCATGGAAAAAAAGGACATATCATTAAACTACCCACTGCAGTTTAAGGTATGTTATAATTGTGGAAAGGAAGGGCATATCGCTCGAGATTGCCTTGTAAGCGAAACCAAGTCCAGTGAGGATGGTGACTCAAAAATACATCCCGAGAAAAGTCAAAGTCAGCGGTTCTGGAAGGCGTTTGTGTGGTAGTGAGTCAAATCACGAGGAACGAAGCGAGGTGATCACGGGTTAGTTAATTATAAATTCATGCTGAAGTTTATACCTTACTAGATCTCGGTGCTACCCATTCATTTATCTCTCTACTTGTGCTCAGCGTTTAAACTTGACTCGGAGAAATTAGACTTTGATTTATCTGTGGAACTCAGTTGGAGAAACTTTCATCACATCCTTTATTTATAAATCTTGTTTGATCAAGTTGGCACCATCACATTACTGTTGATCTTATCTCTTTAAAGATACTTGCTTTTGATGTGATTTTAGGGATTGATTGGTTAACTACTCATCATGCCAAATTGATTGCTTTTGTAAGGTTGTTAGTTTTCATATTCTAAGCGACTTTGTTATTGAATTTAAGCAACCAAACCATTGAAGTCAAACTCTTTCATATCAAGTAGTAAAAGTCATTCGTTTATTGAAAAGCGGATGTCGAGCTTTCTTAGCCATGTTATGGACTTGAACAAAAAAAATCGTCGATTTGAATGATATTTACATTTGTTAGTAAATTTCTGGCGTATTTCTGAAAAATTTCTGGCCTACTCCCGGGCGTGATATTGAATTTTGTATCGACTTTGAACCGGTACAAAACCCATTTCTAAAATCTCATATCGAATGGCTCTATTGAACTTGAGGAGTTAAAAACCCAACTATAAAGTTGATAGCAGAGCCTCTATCTGGTGACTTCTTTTGTGGAATGCTGCAAAGCGGACTCTCCGTGGGGATGCCATATTAGATGCGATAGTAAAGCGATAGGTGTCATTGTGGCGTCTTATCAAGGTTGGGATATGAGTCGCGGTTGAGAAGCAACCTAAGTCGGTAATCGAAAAATCGTAGCTTTAGAAGCTTAGTTGGTTATTATCGGAGATTAGTTGAAGGATATTCTCGAATCGCTATTCCATTACTTGGTGACTCGTAAAGATACAAAATTAAGTATGGAAGCGAGGAATGCGAGAAGAGTTTCCAAGATCTCGAGAGGAGACTCATTTGGCTTTTGTTTGACAATACCATCTGGTTCGGATGGATTTGTTATCTCTGATGATGCTTGAGGCAAAGGGTTAGGATGTGTTCTCATGCAGCGTGGGAAAGTCATAGCCTATGCCTCGCGACAACTTAAAGAATATGAGAGGAATTATCCTACTCATGATCTAGAGTTAGCGGCCCGATCGTTTTTTCGCTAAAGATGCGGAGGCACTATCTATATGGGGAGAAAGTGGAGATATATTAGGACCATAAAAGCCTCAAATATTTCTTCACCCAAAAGGAACTTCGACATGCGGCAATGGCGTTGGCTCAGTTTGTTGAAAGATTACGACCACACTATTTGATACCATCTGGAAAAGCAAGCGTGGTAGTGGCCCTTGGCGTTGAGTAGAAGATCATATGCAGGAGCGAGTGCGATGATGTCAATAACGCGTAGAACCGACTTTAATCGATAAAGTTAAAGTTGCTCAAGTCCTGAGACCGGGAGTGCGTCGTATGAAGAAGAAAGTGCAAGAAGGTGTTATTCGAAGCAAGAATCGATGAAGAAGGAATACTTGAGTCCCTCCGGACTTTGTGTTCTAACGATTACGATTTGAAGTAGAAGATCATGATGGATGCACACAATACACCATTTGCAATCCATCTGGAAGTACCAAAATGTATCGTGATCTTGACATACATTTTGGTGGAAATATGAAGAGAGAGATTGCAAAGTTTATCTCGAGGTGTTTAACTTGTCGGCGTGTAAAGGCGGGGCATCAAGTGCCTAAGGGTCCATTACAACCACTTGAGATTCCAAAATGGAAGTGGGAACACATTACCATGGATTTCGTTACGGGTCTTTCCACGGTTTCTCAAAGCATAAATGCGATTTGGGTTATTGTTGATAGATTAACCAAGTCGCCCATTTCTTCTCGATACGGGAGACTTATTCCCTTGAGCGTCTTGCTAGTATATGCGTAAATGAGATTGTGAGGTTGCATGGCATGCCGGTATCCATAGTTTGGATCGTGACCCAAGATTTACTTCAAGATTTTGGGTTAGCTTGCAAAAAGCTATGGAGTGCAGTTCTGGTTCGATTCGGCATACCATCCTCAAGCGGACGGGCAATCGGAGAGGACTATTCAAACTCTTGAAGATCTATTAAGACTCTGTGTCCTAGATTTCAAAGGGAGTTGGGATAAGTACCTACCATTGGTGGAATTCTCCTACAACAGCAGTTATCAGGCAAGTATAGGTGTGGCTCCATTTGAAGCATTGTATGGGATGAAAGTGTCGCTCTCGGTATGTTGGGATGAGGTAGGAGAAGCAGCGTTGTTGGGACGAGTTGGTACGAATGACTACTGAGAGAAGATCAAATGATTCGACAAGCGTATACAAAGCGGCACGGGATCGACAAAAGAGTTATCACGGATCTTCATCGAAAGGGCGTGGAATTTAGTATTGGGGATCATGTATTGTTGCGTGTGGCTCCGTGGAAAGGAGTTACAAGATTTGGGAAGAGAGGAAAGCTCGATCCACGATTTATTGGTCCATTTGATTCTTGATAGAGGAGTAGGAAATGTGGCTATAGACTCGCGTTACCTCCAAGTATGTCTCGTGTTCGTAATGTTTTCATATATCGTAGCCGTAAATATGTGAAAGGCCAAGAACACGTTATTGAGTTAGAAGCAGGACGAGATAGCAGAAGACTTAACGTCTGAAGAGGTACTGTCAAGATCTTGGATAGGAAGGAGCATGTCCTACTACATGCGAAGGTCATACCACAAGTTAAAGTTTTGTGGAGAAACCGTACTATTATTGAAATGACACGGGAGTTAGAAAGCGAGGAAATGAAAGTGAGGTATCCTCATCTTTGAAAAACACCAGAATCGTCGTCAATTTAGAGGACGAAATTTCATAAGGAGGGAGGTTGTAAGACCCCAAATTATTAATAAATGAAATTTAATTTCCTCTATTTATTATTTTGAAATAGTAAGGGTTGATTTGATTAATGTGGTTAGTTATGGGTAAAATCATGCAAATATTTGAATAAGCAAGTGGTTATAAAATATTCATTGTTATCGGAGAATATTAGTTTGGTCGTGGAATATTCTTCTTTGTCGGGAATATTAAATGAATGTAGCCTTTATTGTGGGCCCCATAATGAAGCGATTGGATGAAGAAAGCGACAAGTATAAGTTGTTTATAAATAACTTGGGCGTAGTTATTACAGATTTATCTTTGTTGGAATACCGGTGGTTAAAACACGATGTCTGGCGTTGTTTACGATGGCACTGCGGTATTGCACCAATTATTGATTCTTACGTGAAGAAGGCACTACTCGATAATTATTACGGTAATTCTTTGTTGATATTTTATTTTATTGATTCGATAATTGTTGCGTTGATATTTTATATTCTTGTTGTTTTAATAATTGTCACTCTGCGGTATTTTCCATTATCGAAGCAATAATTCATATTATCTGAATAATATTATTAGAAAACATTATTGGCGATATCTAGAAAGTTACATACAAGGAGGTTTGGTCACACTAATTGCTTGGCGATAAGGAGAAATTCTTATTGGAAAAGCCCCTCTTTCTGAGGAGCTGCTGGTTGTCGATATTGTGATTACGTAATATTATTTGTGAATAATTAATTATTGATTTATATGATGAGGAAAATATTGATTTTATGTGGATATAGATGGAGAAAATTTTTAATGTGACAATTGTTGAAAATTAATATTTTATCTTTTTACGATAAAATAATTATTTTAATATATTATTTTAATAATATAATAATGGTGATATTTTACAATGAATGTGGGATATATGAGTATATGAGGAGGAAGAGTATTTTGTTGCATTAAATGATTAACATGTGTTTTTTGTGTGTCGGTGGACCCCAATTCTTGGTGAAATTTGATTATAGCTTTGTAAAATAAATCAGATTTGTGGATTTCGGTCGATTTACATTTGGAATTTGGAAAAACTTTCTTACGCAAAGTTGTAGAGAATGAAATTTCCTATGGAAAAAGACATGTGGTTCAAATTTTTTTATGATAAAAGGGCTATTTATTATGAATTATTGAAGTTCCGAAGTTAGAAATAATTGATTTTTGGAAGTTTTAATTATTTTTTTAAGAAAATGCGTTTTTTATTTTTTGTCATTAGTATGTTCAAAATGTTGAATTCAGATGGTAGAAGGTGGGCTAAGGAAATTTTATATAAATATATTATTATTTTATTAAATTTTACTACTTTGGTATTCTAAGCATTTTCTATAAATAGGGTCTTGGGTTAGAATTGAAAATCACACCGAAGCTGAAATCTTCTCTCTCTTCTCTCTCGATATATTGGTGTATTCTTGTGAGTATTTTAATACTTTGAGTGTTGCTATACGGTGTAAGTTCTTGACTTTATATCAGATGTTTCGACGAAATCTTGTTTTTTTGAGGTAAGGGATGTTATTTTCTTAAGTAAGTGATATTATTTTTCTTGATATCATTATCTTAGAAATATTGGTTGGAACTTTTATCAAATTTGGAACTTTTTCATGTCGGGGGTTAGATTCTTATTCATGAGTTACTATTCACGAGTTACTATTCACGAGTTACTATTCACGAGCACTATTCACGAAGCATGATGATTTTCTTGTGGAATTTCTATCTTTTGGTGTCGGAGTTTTTATTCACGTATACGACACTTATTCGCGTATCTGGCTTTATTCACGAATCGACACTATTCACAGAAAAATTAAATTTTGTTTTCAGTCCAAAATATCTATTATGGATACTAGCTTTGATTGTATCCATGTTTTGATCATTCTTGAATTTTACTCCACTATGATTATTTATGAGGTATTTTTGGACATGGAATAGTTTAAAATCTGAATCCTTAATATTTATTCTTTTGTTTCCTTTGGATTCGTTTTTCTTTAAAATATTTTCATCATCCTCGAGTCCTAAATGATGATATAATTGAATATCTTTGGCTGTGTAGTCTGCGAAGATTAATGATTTTCGATGAATATCTTTGGCGTAGTGCAAAGATGAGCAGTGTTTAGATGAACATGACCCAGTGATGAATATCTTTGGCTGTAGTGCAAAGATGAATATTTGATTTGAGTTATATATTGATTGATGTTACGGGGATAAAAGATTGATGATGAACTTTTAAATTCATATATAGAAGATAGTAGATTTCATTCTCTACTTAACTCTTACAATGAATTATTATTCAATTTGAATATTGATTTAAAACTTGTTGTCTATTGTATTCTATTAGATTTTTCCTGTTGAAGACTAACGATAATTTGTTCTATATTATCTTAGTCATAATGTTCTTTTTGGGCTAGTTGAGCTCACCCTTTTCCTTGTTGTTCCATTTTTCTTCCGGAGGCGAGAATGTAGCAAGTACTAGTCGGGGTGTGGAATGATGGTTCTAGAAGTGGTTTTAGTAGTCCTCCTTATTTTGTAAAAATAGTGTATTAATAATTGTAATGAGGACTTATTTGAGTGTGGATATTATACAGATGACAATATTTGTATTTAAA